>JAOTBA010000008.1:12350209-12362231 GCA_025629845.1 Erythroxylum squamatum | reverse complement strand
ACTTGTAACGGATGATGGGTAATGATGTGCAATGAAAAAAAAATATGATGGCCAATTAGGGTTTAATGGAATAACCCTTCAAGGAACGAAGTTCAAGGTTCTAGGTGTTATGGTTTTCGGATCGATCGTTGGGTTCCGGGAACGGGGTCCAACTCGGAGGGTTGGGTTTCGGGAACGGAGCCCAGCAATGACTCTTTTCAGACATTTCCACACCAATGATTGTCTGCTTTGTCCAACGTTTCGTTTTATTCAGATTCAAACCATGACCTTTCCTGCTTCCAACTTGAATCCTTATTCAAACTCACCAAAGATGGATATTGGAACTAATTTAAACCAAGTACCACTAAAGAGTATCCTTTAGATTCAAATAAAGCTGACAAGGAGATGGTTCACTTTCCACAGCAACAATGGGTTATAAATTTATATTCTTTTAGGGACTCCATCCAGAAATATCAAAAGTAGAAAGGAATTCAAATCTTAACCTTAGCATGTAAATGCAAAAATGAGGTTTACAATGTTAATTTTGTTGGTTTATGCCCTATAATTAATCAGTTTGGTTGTAGTTTAGTGACAATTAATTAAAGGCATTCTTTATCAATATATGTGTAAATGTATATGATAAAGTTTCATGGGATAATTATACATTGCAAATAAAATTATAATAAGATTATAATTATAAAATTTATATTGCATTTATGTATTATCCTTAAATTGTTCCTAGTCATTGTTTTACTAAGTTTGGACATTACTAGAACATAACTAACACACGTTTTGTTTTTCCTTATGAAGGAAGTAGTCGATCTTATAGGTTAAAGTATGGGGATACTTAAACAAATGTATGGGTGCTTGTTAGAGAATGAATTCACTGAACAGACCCAATATGAGAAATTTATTTGGAACATTACTTGTGTGTTTATGAAATTCTCATTGTAATGATTGTATAAGTGATCATTTGACTTGAGGTCACCAAAGTTATCTTGTACATGGATTGCTATGTTTTGATACTACTTATAACCTATTTAATCATGGGTTGATCAATTTGTAGTCAATGGATTTAGCATGAACTATATGGAGATAGTTGTGTGAGCAAAATAAAATTCATCACCTTAAAGTATTTAGAAAAATTGTTCTATTATTATCGATTAGTATTGATTTAGGAAATCTTTAGCCAAAGTAGAATAAAGCTTTGTAAATAGTTTACAAATGTCATTAATTAAATCAATAGCTAATGACGGAGAACTAATATGATTGGACTCAAAATAGAGTAGACATTAATTTCATGCTCTATGTCTAATCGAAAAATTGTATGATGAAAGGCTTGAATTATATGAAAAAATTATGCACAGAAAAGTTAGTCAAAACCACGTTGACATTCTTAAATATTTGGGTGGTCATGATGTGTTACTAAACATCAATCTTAATCTATGATTATAAATTGTTTAATTAGAGAATTAAAGATAAATTAAAAGGAGTTTTAATTATAAATTAAAATTATAATTTATAATCATTGCCGACATATTTGGGAACCTAATTGACTCACAATTAAAGAATAGGTTGAAGAGAGCAAATTTATTTTAATTAAGTTGAACTTGATTGTAAAATTTAAGAAACTTTATAATTAAATATGAGATATTTAATAAAATAAGAATCAATATGAGATATTGAATCTTATTTGGGCATAATTAGTATTTAATTAGAATTATTTGTAATTCTAATTTAATTTTAATTGAAATTAGAATTTAATTTAAATTAAATTAATAAAATGTCAAAAAACCTATTGTAAATAGAATTAAGCACTAATGGAGCACTTGTTCTTTAACCCTCTCTGTAAATATTGCAGAGTTCTCTCAACCAATTTTATGAATATTGTTAGATGCTAGACATTTGTGCGACCACAGTGGTTAAGACAGATTGATTTCAAAAACGATTCGAAAAATACGACAAGAATATAACCAAGCTTTAGAATAAAGTACGAATTTAAATTAACGCTTTATTAAGATTTAAGAATTACTCATTTTATAAAATTAAAGAAATTTTAGCTTTCAAGATATCAAAATATGAAAAAGTTTCGTAATTATTCTGCTATTGTCGAGATCTGATTCCGGCATGATACCCAACAAATTTGGCTTCATAAGTCAAGAATTACAAACATAATTATATATATATACTTTATTTCCAATTAGGTCTAAAACTAAACTGAAGTGCAATGTATGGTAACCATACAAACTCCACAAGCAAAATTACGCTGTACTGACTTTGGAATTCCCATTTTGAAGCCCTAACCTAAATCAGACCATTCTGAAATTACAAATTTATTTGCAGACTTCTTCATTTTCACCAGACTTTTTTGGGGGCCATAAGGAAGAGGATTTGTTCCCAGAGGCCAGGAGTGCCTAGATTGCTCAACCCAATGACACTTGAGCTACAGGCAGCTACTGTCCAGTAACCAGCCATTATTTCCTCTCTCAATTGCTCCTTTTCCCACCCACAATACCCATCAAAGAATCTAAACTCACCTATGCCAACAACATTTCTCTTTACCATTTCTGCTGCACACCCAACAGTTTCTTTAGTCCCATAGTACATTCCCTTCATCACTTCTTCAAATACCCCACTCTTTGCCACCCTCTCATTGTCATAGGCCCCTCTTGGGCTCACCAAGAACAACCCCTCTTCTAATGGCCCCCCAAAAAACAACGGCCTATCTGAGAACGTCCCCGCTACATCCATTGCCGGCGACCTCATCTCCTTGATCGACATAAGGGACGGTCGATTCAGTATGATACCAAATGGGCCAACTGGCCCAGTTGATAAGAGAAGGACAACCGTCCGTTCAAATATGTGGACCCCATCGAGTTTCTCTGTGGCTATGAGCAGGCATCCCTTCTCCGGCTCATGAATGGTGTGGGCCCATTTGTCACCAATTGTGATCTGGTGCATGCCATCATGATCAGACACTGTAACAGGATCCACTGTTGATGATGGATCGTTGAGCCTCTGCTCTTGCTCGACGGCAACTAGCCTTGCTCTGAATGATCGCCAATCAGCTTCCAGATAAGGTTGACTTGCATCATCAGACGACAAGTGGCAGCCTATTGTTACAAAACAAAATCAAACTCGGGACACTTTTATAATCCACACAAGAAAATATCAACTTTGTATATCCGCAAATGGAACGTTGTGAGAACAAAAAAATTGCAACTGGGGAGGGACTTACGGGTGGTGGAAGATGGAAGAGCAACTCTTCTGTACTGAAACTGACTGAAACTTCTCTTGGGGTAGGCAAAGACTCTAGCTTTGATTGAAGGGCCACGTTCTATGGTCTTGGGGAAGGAGTTTGAGGTAAGAAAACAAGCTTCCATGTCTGCAGAACTGCTTCCTTCTTAGTTTAATTTCTTACCTAGGAAAAGAAATGAGAATATACAGATGGCTGGGAGAGGCCGATACGTAGAATATATAAAATTCAGGTGAGGGTTAATGTGAGCCACAAAGTGGACTAGAGTCCCGTCCCATCTTGTTGCATGTTACCTTTTAGACCTTTTTAAGGTATGGGGACATTGGATAAGACTTACACATGGCACAACAAGAGCATGTGCGCTGTACGCATATGCTAGACTACTCTTTCGGTTGATGTGTCATGCTTGTAGCCACTTGTTTATTCATCAGTAGCAACTTTTGGGATGGATAATCTAGTGCTAAAATCCTATGTGGCATTGTGTCACTGGCCACATTTTCTGGATATGTGGATTTGGATAACATTGTCATTGTTTGGCATCCCTTCCCCTTCAAGAACTCCTAGCTGGAATTACCGGCTGGCTTTCGACCAAGAGTTTCTTCTTTGATTTACTGTTTTTTACAGCTTGAGTTATACTGCGATAAGAATGACTCAGTTGCGCTCAACAATGGGATATGCATTTTCAGCTACAAGTGATAATACGAAACTTGACGTGATGTTATTCTAAGCATTTGAGCTCCAGAGATGTTAAAACAACTTCACAGGAACTTGGTGGCCAGATTTGAACACAAGACCCTGCAGACTCTTCAGAAAAAGAAAAGCGTATTAGGATAAAAAGGATATGATTAAGCAAATCAAAGAGACAAAAGATATAAAGGTAATGTATCAGGGAACATCGCTTGAACTTCCATCTCTCAAGAGCAAAGCTCTAGATTGAAACTCAGTTCTCTGTTTCTGCCATTCCTTCCACACAGTACTAGATTTTATGTATTGGGGTGTCTTTCAGACATCAACCAAGGGTTGATAGAGATGGCTTCTGTGAAAGATCAATGATGTGGGCAGCCACCAGTGCAGTTTTGCTAATAGGAAGGTTTCTTGGTTTCAACCCGTAACTGCCATCACAAGGTACTGGAAATTGTCATCTGAATGGGAAATATGTTGATTGTCCAGTCAAACGATCTGACTGTCGAATGTACAAGATTTCCCTAGTCTTTTTATTGGAAGCACCTAATTGTCTTCTATATAAGTTGTATCAGGCTAGATATTATATAGTTATTCCAAAATGCTGGAGCTGGAGAAAGAACTAGCTCTATCTCCCTTGCCATGAGTGGAACAACTGGGATCTTTTCTGGTTCTTGCGTAATATGCTAAAAATAATAATCATGGACAAAAACATTTACAAATAACTCAGCTCCAAGCTGCATGTTGTAAAAGATCATTGCATTCACTTGGCTTCTTGCAGGACTGTAGATGCAATATTATTCAACAATTAGATGTAAACGTCGATATGATCGATATTCACATCAATGATTGTTTAAATAAAATCATTTACGAATTGTATTTACTTATTCATCCGTTAAAGAATTTGTTTTAGAATTCTTCATCCGGTCGTTCCACACTCTTTTATGTTTTGTTATCTTTATGTGTTGTTATATGAACTTAAATATAACATTTGTGCTGGACCCCATTTTCGGAGCCCAACAATCCGGAGTCATAACACATGAGCTTATTTCCTTGTAGGGTCATTTCAATGAACCCTTATTAGGCATCATCCCACAAGGGTGGTGTGCCCACACTAGCCAATCACCAAAATCACAATTTGACTACTTCAAAACAATTGTAGCTCTATGTCTCTAATTTATTTTGAAACAAGAACCATCTCATTCGGAGCTCTATAGCTCAAGATATGCTTAAAAATCCAAAGTATGTTCATAACCTAGTCATGCTCTTCCAACCGATCCCTCACTTTCTTTCTGTCAATTTTTTTCAAATCAACACCAAAGGCTGCCAATTTTTATGAAGAGATAGGAAAATGTGTTATGAATCTATTGGTTCAAGAACCACTTTATTTGAAGGTCGGATGAAGAAGTTATGGCCAAAAGAATCAAATATGATTTTGCCCTCAACCACATTGTACTTGTTTCGGAACAATTGGCGTAACTTTCACTAGAGATACGGATTAAGGTCGTCTTTGGACGGTTTTAAAGAGGACTTCTAGATCTACAACTTTCATGAAAACCTTAAAGAGAGATTTTGCCATCTACAAATCTCGAATTTCCAAAAGTGTAGATGGATCAGACAAAGTGATTCAGTCTAGATGAATCAAACAAAGGGACTCAGTCTCAAACGAAGGGATTTCTACGGGGTCTTCCTCACATCACCAAAAGTTCTAAATCACTTCATTTGCTATAGTTGTTTCGTATATACATCATCTGCGACATCCTAAATTATAATGGTCATAACTCTCAACTCCGATATCCAAAAATCGCATACTTATACCGTTAGAAAGCTAAAACGATAAATTACAACTTTCTAAAAGACAACTTTGTCTAATTCAGCCTAGATTATTCCAAATTTTCCTTAGAAATCAAAACACAATTTCTACACCTATGAAAAGATTGAAAATGCAATATAAAGACTTAGAAAGTCATATCCAAAAAGCAATCATATTTCATTAACAAATTTAAACACAATTTGAGCCTAGCTTTAATTACATATCAATATCACATCAAAGACTTAACACAAGATATAAAATACATTGGATGCTCAATGTTTGATATGCTTATAAAGCTATCCAAAAGTCACTAACTTAGTACAAAAGCTAACTATCTTGGAGTTTGTCCAAATGCCTTGCAAGGATCACTGATCTTCTCGATCTGCACCTAAAGAGGGAAAATGATGGGTTGAACTACACAACTCAGTGGCTAATATATTTATAGCCATCGGTAATTAGTCACAAATTCAGGCATATGTATATATATATATATAGCGAGCAATTCAAGCATTAATCAAATTAGCTCAAACTCATAATACACAACATAGACTTTAGCCATTAAACATAACACTTAATTATGCACCATACTTGACAATTCAAAGATGCAATGCATAAACAAATGGCTCAAGGGGTTCCATAGGTACGAAATGGAGAAATCGAAGTTTACACCATGAACAAAATGAGTCCATTTTTGAAGCTTATATGCTACAAACCGGCAGCCGGGAGAAGGCTCTTGTCTACGTGCACGTGATGAACAAAATGATTCCTCTCTCGCCCAAACAAAAGCACACATTCATTTTATCATATGCTCATACTTTCATGCTTTTTTCCTTATTTTCATTTAATTCAAAATGTTATAACCTTTTTCAAGGTATAACATAATCACAATGCATCATGCATTGCCAATCAAGTCACAACAATTCAATTTCAAGCAAATCAAATTCAAGAAATCAACATACACACACATAGGCAAGAATTTGCCTAATCACACAATAACTATAAATAAATTACCCCCTATTTCGCTTGAAAATCCAAACTCAATTGTGCCTTTCCTCTTGCTCTTAAATAAGGTTTTCTTGATTTCCTAACATAACCAAAATTCTCATTCAATCCAAATTCAAATGGAAATCCCCTAAAAATTTTATAATCACAAAAATGCAATCAACCCAAATCAAGCTCAAACCTAACCTACCCATAGCCCATCTAGGTTAGAAAACCCAAAACCTAGTTTAGAAACCCTAAAATCAAATGGGTTCTCTTAAATCATTTTCTTCCAACACAAACCCTTCATTCTCTACATAAAACCCTTTTCTCTAATAAAGCAAGAAGAAAAGATGATTAACTTACCTTAACAAGCTTGATTTCTCTTCTTTCTCCACAATTTTTCTTTCTTTCTTAGCTTCTCCCACGATTTTCTTCTTCTCCTCTCTTCTTTCACGTTTTTCTCTCTTCTCTCTTTCTTTCCACGATTTCTCTTCTTTCTTACTTACTTCAAGACCATTTATTTGGTCTTTTTTCCATTTTACCCTTCATTTATCTTGTCCTTCCCATTTTATCCCCTTATATCTATTAAAATTAACATCTTATACTTTTAACTCCTTAACTAATGATCATAGAAAATTTGAAGGAATTTGATAATACTTCCTTCTATAAAAATGTTTCTCATTGTCTTAAGTTTCTAATGACATTAAAATCATTCAATTTGGTTCAGAAATCTGAAAGTTATGCCCTAAATATTTTTGAACTGTTTTTATACTAAAATAATATTTTGTGCTCAACTTCCATCCAGAAATTGAAATTCTTAGAGACTAAATTAAAACTCGATTTCTTCAGACAATTTGTATCCCTAAGTCTCTAATTTAATCCAAATCAAGAATCATCTCGTTTGGATAACTAGAGAAAAATTTATGGCTAAAACACCGAAGTATACTCAATGAACATGTTTCAACTACATTTTTCAGCTTTTAACTTCCAATATTTCACATATAACCTATCTTGTACCTAAACCATTTCTTACCTCATTTCTAATTCAAGAATTCTCGTTTTTCGTTACTCATAACTAATCGTCAATAATTTCTCATTTAATAGTTCTAACTTTCAAGAAGAGTTTGAGGTCCAACAATTTGGACGGCTTCAACTATAATAAGCAATAATAATAATAATAATAATGATGATGATGATGATGATGATGATGTAATTATCTAATATAATTACATTAAGAATATTTAATAAGGACCATTATATGTGTCCTTATCTTTCATCTCCTACTCACACTAAATGGGACTAAACAATTAGAATTATGTAGTTCTCATACTTGTCTAGTAACTCATACGATCAACATAAGCAAGAGCACATGACTATACATTTGTTAGTAATATATGGCTACTTGATTAATGAATCGACCTTTAAGTGAATTTGGTATGCTATATCTTAGATTATTTATTGCATCAATTATCACATCAATCTTGTTATATAAATATTTTGTATTCATACTGCCTTCTACATATAAGTTGGACCATTTTCAATACATCTCGATACAAACTTAAGTTTATAGTGATCTTTATTTCTGAATCTTTTGAGTCAAATTAACTTACTTTTCTAAATTGTCTCCATTACACTAAATCAATCATTATTTTCTAATATATTATAATATAGTAAACATTAGCTCAATTTTCTAGAATTATAATATGAGAAAAAAGTATATTATAATTTGAGATTCACATAACCTCAAATGATCCTCACACAATATCAGTTCAGAATATGACTTATATTATCCTTATTAGTCGGTAATGCATACTTGGTAAAATTCTTATGTTACAGTAATAATTATCTTTTATTAGAGTGTATGTTTTTCCTCAAATAGTGTACTAATAATAGTTCAAATATTTCATATGCCTAACTCGAGTTCACTTGTTTGTTCATTTAATCCACTCTTAAAAACTCACATATGACATAGTAAGACAAATTAGATGAACATATCATTTTTCTAAGTTATGTCGTTATTAATAACTCTTTACACCATTGAATATACTTCACATCGATATTAGTATTTTAAGTTTTGAGCACTCATTTATCACCTAGATAAATTTCCTAAAGCTTATCTTATCTCTATTTCTACAAATTAATAAAGGCGATCACCCGTATAAGAAGGTATTTCGTATACATTTGATATACTTCGTATATCTAGAACTAAATATTCAATACTTATTTTAATATTCATTTTATAATAAAATTTCAAATCAAAATCAAGTATTTACATATTTGTAGAACAGAATTTTTATTTAAAATTCATTAAGTAAAATGTCATTTAATTCTCAATTAAACATATATTACATCAAATACTCGATGAAAAACAAACTATCATCATAAATAACAAGTATTAGTCAATAGACATATTCATTTTTCTTTGTACTAATGTGTCCTTGACTTAGTTATACTTAATATCTATATGATTGATTTAATATTGATATTTGAGCTCCCTAATATTGTCTTTCAATGTACTTATTCATACATAATATAGTGTGCATGAGACCGTTATTTACTTTGAAATAAGAAACCACCTTTATATCTCATTCTTTTATAACATTCGTGGAGATACATATTGTTTAGGTGTTCACCTTTAGCAATTAGTGTCACTAAATGGTTTACTATAGAACATACAAAATCATTTAACTATTCATTGGCCTATAATAATAACCTGGTAGTTCTTGAATGATATTTAGCAATCTTAACCTCAAAGATGTATGCATTCTTAGCCATGTTCTTCACTTTGAATGCTATTAATAGCCAATTTGTTTGCTCGTTTGACAAATTAAGTATTATCTCTAGATATCAAAATACCATCTGCATGTAACAATAACCAACATTAACTTCAATGTCTTAGCGTTGAATGCTCCTACCTTATATTTTATTTACGATTTATTTTATATATATATTTTATTATTTATATTTATATATTTATATCAAACATAATAGTGAGTAACCAGATTTTGGTCAATAGTTGCTACCAAAGCATGTTATCAACGTGGAACATATCTCCTTACATGGTCTGTTATACCTCTTGAACTCATGCATAACAGCATCTATGTTATACAAGTTACGGAGTTCTTCTTTCACATAAGTCATATTCCTTGCAATTTTCTTATTTCGAGTCATAGTGTCTTTCTTAAATATTATTTTGATTTCATGTCATAAGACAAGAGCCTTTTGCTCTTTCAATACGTACATATTAGATTTCCATACTCCATATTTATAAAATGTCACCAATAAAGTTTTCATCTTTAGTGAATTCTATGACAAAATTCTTGCAATAGTCGTTTTTCTTAAACATATAGTTTCCACAATGACATATTTAATATGTGATGTTGTCATTTTCAGTTAATATGATGCAATTCTCTAAATATAAGATCACTAAGTATGCAATCATAATCTATATATAATTAATCATTCTATTTAGATATATTTGTTTACAAATATCTTAAGTATGATATATTAACACGTATGTATAAAACAAAAAAAGTAAAATAACAATGCATTTCAAATTATCATTTATAATAATGGCTACTATAAACAACTAACGGTACGTAAGTATCATTAAATATTGAATAAAAAGGTGACTAAAACTTTAACTGATTTTGTATGTTCCAGTTTGAATTAAAATCAGGGGTTCCATTATAACCATTTTCCTGAAAGAAATTTAAGGAAAAACGATTTCAACACATTTGAATAATAAAGTTATTCAAGCTAATTAAACAAAGTATGGACAAACAATTTAGGAATTAATAAAAGAGAATAAATCAAATAAACAAATCATTTGATGAGAAATATCCTCTAAACAAATATTTAAACATTTGAAAATAAATTCATAAAGGAGAAAAAAAACCAAAGAAAACATTCATAAATAAATATACACTAAACTCACATAAGTTGGAAGCATTAAAATAACTAAGGTGGCTTATAGAATATGATGGAAACAAATTTTTGCATTTACAGAAGATGGCAAATATACTTATTTAATTATACATGGAAAATATTTCTTTCACCTTCCTATTAAGTCGTGTTTAAAAAAATAGTACATGATTTATTAGAAAAACAAGACAATAAATTAATAAGACATTGCTAATTGATATTTTTATCCAATGTTAAATTCCTAATAAGATAAGAATATCATTTTCAAATCAATGGCTACTCCAGTATGGAGTGAGTTTTACTTGTAATTATACTTTTAAGACAATTAAGATAAGCATTTTAATTACAAATTAATAAATTAAATTCTTCTTATATTTATCATAATGCAGGTAAAATATGGCTCTAATGTCAATGTTATATATACATGCAGATAACATGATAGGATTGATACTTGCTTCACTGATTATTTAAACAAAATCACTTACAAATTGTGTTTGTTTATCCACCAGTTAAAGAACTTGTTTTAGGATTCTTCACTTGTTGTTTCACTCTTTTCTTTTTTTTTTATTTCTTTATACGTTGTTATGCTATTTTGGAAATAACAAGAATTTAAATACAAATTCAAAAGGCTTTAAATGCCTTAAGTGGTTATCTTAATAACAATAATAATATAATTATTTTTTATAGTTGCATTAAAGATATTAGATAAGAACCATCATGGTGTCCTGATCTTTTAAATGTTCCTCATCAAATAAGTCTTCATGTTCCAAACAATAATATGTTAGAAATATAAAATGCATTAAATTATGACTCATGAGTATGTTGTATACAAAGAAGCATGTTTTATCAATCAAATACATCTAAGCATTCAAGTACAAGTAAGACGATTCTATAAAGAATCCTTCGATGATTCATCATTTCTCTTATTACTTATAACATTTCAACTATTGGTTGTGACATTCCCTTAAACAATAGTTACTAGTATCAATGTAGCACCCCACTCCCGCAAGACCCGATCCCGACATCGAGGGTGATGTCCGAGCTCGTGCCCGCGGAAGCGACGTGCTAGAGCGGTCATTCAGTTACAGTCGGTACAAAATTCATTTTTATTTTGTAACCCGATCGACATAGGCATAAACAGAAATCAATTACCGATCGAGCCAATTCCCTTTCCTTAGTAATTTAATCACTTCAAGTCGGTCATACAAATTTCAATGGCCAATTGGGGCCCACCATAATACAAACGTCATTTTACAGAAATTGCGGAAGAAAAATAATCAAATACAACGACAGACACAACTGATCCCAACCTCTAACTTTCACTTGCTTGCGGTAGGCATACTCCCGTTT
Organism: Erythroxylum squamatum; assembly: GCA_025629845.1. Classification (NCBI taxonomy): domain Eukaryota; kingdom Viridiplantae; phylum Streptophyta; class Magnoliopsida; order Malpighiales; family Erythroxylaceae; genus Erythroxylum; species Erythroxylum squamatum. The sequence goes on along the minus strand of JAOTBA010000008.1, from coordinate 12,350,244 downwards.
GCCGGACGGGGTATTCTTCAGAGTCCTGAAAAATA
>JAOTBA010000008.1:12316987-12327756 GCA_025629845.1 Erythroxylum squamatum | reverse complement strand
TTAAACCCCCCCCCCCCCACCCCTCTTATTTTTGACTGTTAAATTTCTTGTCTATGTTAAGCCTGCACATTTCCTGTAGGTGTGGATAAGGGAGTTGTAGATATCTAAAGATATCAAACTGTAGAAACCCAAAGGCATCGAACTATAGATACCCAAAGGTATCAAACTGTGGATACTCGAAAGTATCAAACTGTGGAGACACTATAGTCTAAAAATGAAAACACCAGTAGTGTCAAACTGTAGTAGCTGCATTGTAACCCTATAGGCATGCCTATCCATCCATCACCAAGACAATGAAGCAGGCACTATAACATTTTCCTTTAATCATTTACCAATTTCATGATTAATATATTGACAAGTCATACAATATCCAGTTGAAATCATAAAATTTGTATGAAAACTTATATGGTCTTACTAAGCAGAAACTATGCATATAGATCATCTATATATATGCAAATTTCCTTTAGAATGTATTATGTTCAATTGGTAAGTCAGAATTTATTTATTTGTAGGTGTTTGCAAATTTTCATAAACATTAGAAAAGGTTCTGATATGGTTCAGTGACAGAAAAACGAAAGCAAAGCACTCAAAATAGTGAAAATGGGCTAAGCACACAGTGAGTCTAAAAATAGGCAAACAAATCAGTCCAGAAGCAAATCACGCTACAATCTTTACTTGTTCCGTAATTTTCACATATCAAACATTAAAATTAAGCTTTGAGGTCTTCTAAACATTTGTTCCCCTATGTGTCTAATTTTCATACAATCAAAGATTAGCCATTTGGACTTCTAATTCATGAGATAAGTATCAAACATCACAAGTTGGTCCAATACAGGGGCAACATCAGGTCATCATTTTTGACCTCAATTTATAATATCATAAAGCCATAATTAAGTCAAAGTCTCTTCTAGATTTTTATAGTTCTATGTCTTATTTTTTCATATGCAGCTAAAATCACCCAATTTAGAGGTTTGTAGGTAGAGTTATGACCTAAACAATGTGACTGGTTCAAGATAGAACTCCACTACACCATACTCTCTTTTATGATATTCAACCAATTCTATGCAATATAACACCAAAATAACATAAAATAATCATCCCAGCAACCATTTCACATCCAAATGAATCTTTGTATCTATTCAAACATAGACACAAAGAGAAATTAGACTAAATATAGTCCAAAACCTTGAAATCTGCCAATTAGCTCTTCTTTTAGTACTCTTCCTTCTCTTCCCCTTTGCCTTTGCTTGATTCACCAACTAGAACACCATAAATGCATATCTCAATCTCATAATCAACCTTGTAATTCCATATCTTCATGAGCAAAGCAAGAAAAATGAAGATGAGAAGAGAAACCACAAACTTTTACCTTGATTTTCACTTAGGATTAGCTTGGTTCCTTATAAAAAATGATGTGATTAAAGAGATGGAATGGAAAGAAGGTGAGGAGAGAAAATTCTGGAGTTAAAACACTCCATACACATCCCTCTCCCCACTTCAGGAAGTTTATAGTCTTACACACATGTTTCAATCCCATTGGTCCATATGTTGATTTTTTGAAAAATTGCACATTTGGTCCTTCTTCTTCCTTTAATTCCCACATTGGCATATAAAGTCATCAATTGATTTTATTCTAGTCCATAATTCACATATAATTATCCATGTCCATGCCTAAATGAAGAAATTACCAATTCACCCTTGTCTTTTAAATTAATTACCATTATGTCCCTTACTATGCTTAGTGTACTTAATTCTTTATATTCACTTCTTAATACACCTTAGACACACTATAATGCTTCTAGGATATATATTAGGGCCTTACACTTATCCCCATCTATTAGCTATTGAATTATTGATCTCAGGTTAAGAATAAAGTAATTGACATTCGTGCTCAAGTATTATTACTAAAAGTTATCCTTTCCTCTTCATATTTTACAACATCTATAAGATCTTGATAGAGTGTTGTTCCTGGGATAAATTGACTTAGTAGCAGATATAACTTGATGAGTCTTGCTATACCTTTTGAGATTGACTTTCTTCAGCTCCTCTTTAACCATATGAAGTTTTCTCATACAAATAAAAGATTTTAATCCCTTGAAAGTCATAACTCAAGCACTTTTTTTCTTATAGCTTCTTTGAATCCCTAATCATTTTACAAGTAATTACTGAATCAACAGGAGGTTTTCCTCTGTTATTTTAAGGTTAGATCATGAACTTCAATATATAAGTGATAAAAAATAGAACATAATTGAATAAGACTTTGCTTTCTTGGAAAGTGCTAAATCAGTGGCTGTTGACAAGGGCTTTGTCAAGCTTTTTTGTAAGAAACCATCTTCCTTATTGTTTATTATTCTAAGCATAAAATTTCCCCTCCATCTTAAGATCATTAACTTGTAAGTAACTCACACGGTCCCTGAAATCATTAAAGAAATTCCTAATGCATACATTGCCTTCAATTTTAGATTAATGAACGATGTTGTTGAATTCTCGAGTATTAACAAGGATCATTGATGGTTTCTGCAAAGAAGGCAAACTTGATGCTGCTTTTAGTATTTTCAGGTCGATGAAGTTAGTTGACCTTCAGCCTGACAGGCTCACTTTTACTTCAATAATTGATGGTCTATGCAAACAGAGGAGACTAGAAATGGCAAATGGAATTTTGGTTTTGATGGTAAAGGAAGGAATATCCCCAGATGAAATCACTTTTACGGCTCTTATGGATGGTTATTGTAAGATTGGTAAGACTGCTGACGCTTCAATGCTTTATGAATGGATGATGGAGTTCACATATCTGACAAGTCCTTATGCAGTTCTCTTTTGTACATGTTTATGTTTATCTTCTCTGTTGAGATTGTATGAATGTATGCATTTTTGTGTTATTGAATATTGGTGGTCTGGGTTTGATCTGAAGGTTTTGCCGTGGCGAGGCCCAGAGTACGCCACGACGAGCCTTTCTCGAAGGATTTATACGCTAAACTTGGGGACTTCGCCACGGCGAACTACACAAGAGGAGACTTCACCGTGGTGAACCCGCTAATGCTTACGCTGAAATTTCTCACCAGTTGAGTGATTTCAATGTGTCTCTCGCACAATCCCTCCCGATCGCCCCACATGGATGCCTCGGGATTAGGATCAAAGCCCGGCCCCAACAACATGGAATTAATGTCTACTCTATTTTTTTGTCTAATCATATTAGTTCTCCGCCATTCGCTATCAATTCAATTAATGACATTTATAAAATATTATAGAGCATCATTTCACTTTGGCCAAGGATTTCTTGAATTAATACTAATCGAGAACAACGGAACATTATCCCTAATTACTTTAGGGTGATGAATCCTATCTTGATCATTTAACTATCTCCATATAGTTCATGCTACATCCAATGACCACCAATTAAATGACTTTTGATTAAATAGATCTTAAGTACTATCAAAAGATAGCAATCCCCATACAAGATAACTTTGATGACCTCAAGTCAAAGGATCACTTATATAATTATCACAATGAGAATTTCATAGACATACAAGTAATGTTTCAAATGGATTTCTCATATCGGGTCTGTTCAGTGAACTTGTTCTCTAGCAAGCACCTACACGTTTGTTTAAGTATCTTTATACTTTAGCCTATGAGATCGACTACTTCCTTCATAAGGAAAAATAAAACGTGTGCTAATCTTTTTCCGTTCTATTAATGTACAATCTTAATATAACAATAACTAAGAACATTTTAGGAATAATACATAAATGCAATATGAACCTCATAATTATAATTTCATTATAATTTCATTTGCAATGTACAATTATCCTATGGACTTTATCATATACATCTAAACATATATAAGATAAAGAATACCTTTAAATAATTTGTCACTAAACTACAACCAAAATGATTGGCTATAGGGCATAAACGAATAATCCGCAATAGAAGCTTTATTTTGGTCCACTAGATTGCATAACAAAAGTTTTTTTACGAGGGACATTATTCCCTCGGACATTCCAAGCAATAATCTTCACGTGTGAGAGCCCCCAGTGGGGGCTTTCTTCTTTATGCCTTTTCGCCGTTTCAACACCGATTCAAAAACCACTTCCCAATTGGGGATCGTGGTTGGAGTGTTCTATGTGATAGGCTGGGCCTCACTCTCAGTGCCATCATCCGGAGAGGATGTTGCTTCTTGTCGGGGGTCTACATTGCTCCTCAAAGAGTCCCCATTACCATAATTATTAAAATAATTCATTTGAACTAAATTCTATAAATTTTACTGATATCGAATAGGTTAAAGCGTTTAAGTGACACGGTTACTATTAGCCAGTAATACATTGCTGAAAGCCAATTATAGATTGACTACAAATCATCTATACTCTACAGTGTCGCCTCTGTTCTGTTCCTATCACGTCCTAAAACTATATAAATAAAACATCAATGACTACTCTGAAATGTAGGTCCCCACTTTCGATGAGTAGAGTTTGAATTGTGAAAGTTTCTAAGAAAAATAATCTTCTTCACGGCAAAGAGAAGTTTGGTTTCTCCTGAATACCGAAGATGCACCAACTTGTGTGAGGAATGCGTCGCAAGTAAAGTTGCGCGTACAAAAAGAAAAGGACGAAAAGAAAACTCCAACTTTTATTATGACTACAGATTGAATCTATGCCATCAAGAAAGTCACACTCAATCCGATTCGGATCCAAAACGAAAAATTTCCACTTTCCTCTTGGAAAGATGCCAACTTGGCTTCAATGTGACGCTTACTGTTGTTTAGTGCTTTCGTGCCTACCCCATGCTTGGCACCACCTACCGTTTTATTCAACAACCCCAGATGCCGGACCGGACCCACCAAGCTCCAAAATTCTCTCTTTCGTGTGCTCTTTGGTCTTGGCTGATGTTGGGAAGTAGGTATTAATCGTCAAGCCTTGTCTCTCTCGGAGTTCTGTTCTTTCTTTGGCTTGAGCTCTCTCTGACTTGTTATAATGGAGTCAAAGCTGTGGAGACCTTCCTTTCCTGCAATTACAGGTTCTGTTGCATCTTCAACGACCACTTGTTATTTTGCTCACCTAGCCAGGAAGCATTCATTGACATTGTCACCTTCGAAAAGGCGCATTCTTTCTGTACAGGCGTTTTCTTTATCCTCTGGGTACGGAAATAGCAAGCTTTTTGTCAATATTTGCTAGTTACACAACTTCAGCTCGTAATTCTTGATTGGAATGAATACGCGTTCTTAGAGTGATAGTAGCTGCGAAAGTCTCAAATGTGATTGAGATTGAATCAGTAATTGCTCCTATGCTTGTCAGGCATCCTGTTTTACTTTTGTTCTTTGCTAGGATGAACTCATTTCTGATTTCTTCTCTGATCATTTGTTTGCTTGTGTTGTTTCCGTAAGGTGATATCCTGATTCCTCATTTTGTTTTTCAATATTTGAGGTTGTGAATTACTTTTCTTATTTAGGTCCTTACTCTTGAATTTGCCTTATATGGTATGCCTCTTTGTGCATGCGAATTACTAAGTTTATACTTTATAGTTATAATCAGAAGTCCTCGAACACAATATCAACTGAGATTAACTGTTAGCTATCGGCAGCATAAATGTGAACTGCTGTCTGATATAAATTGATATTATTCGTAAATAGAAATTTATTTGTTTTTTCTTATATTATGATTGGTGTTATCTTTCCTTTTTTCTCTTTGGAAGAAGGGGACGGGTAAGGACTAAGGAGTGATAACGTGGGTACATTGCTGTTTCGTTTCGTTATATGTCACATTAATATGAGAAGACTATTTGCACCAAGGAGAAGTTCCATGAAATTGGATTTCATGTTACTAGAAAGTGAAAATCGAGTGCTCTGATACCTGAAACCTATCAGATAGGTGCTTCAATTATACTTTATCATGCTTCTATGAGTGAGTGAGTGAGTTATCATAATCGTCTTTCTTGTGCAATTTCTCTTGCAATGCATAATAGTCACTGGTTAAAAGGCCGGGTAAACGCAGAACTATCAAGCCAAAATGAGCTTCACACTTCAAGGAAACTTAGCGCTTCCAGGGAAGTCGTGTATATAATGCATCTTTATAACTTTCTTTATACTTCTAATTCCTAGAGTTTGAATGCAGCCAAGTGAAATAGTTTGAATTTGTTCTAGTTTGTTATGAGTCAGTTCCAAAAGGCAGAGATAAGAATCCCTTCCACTTCAATGTTCAGTATAGACAAGGAGAAAAAGCAACACCGTTGAATTAAACCTTTTAATGGAAACCCTGAATACATGTAGATGCATATATTCCCTCCACCCTGTTTGATTTGGACAATTGAATGCTGTAGGAGTTTCTAACATAAACGAAAATTTTGCATCTCAAAAGTTGTGAACTTTTGGCTTCTTTTGAGAACTTTTGGCTTCAATTCTCACTTACAAGTCCTTTATTACTCTTTTTACCTTCCTGACACCTACCCTCTCTTTAACAACCACCGAAACCAATAAGCGCCACGTCTCTGTTTTTCTCATGTGCTCTTGTTTTGGTCTTTGACTGGTTTTGGCTAGTGCGTGCTAATCGTGAACATATCTTTCTTCGAAGTAATCTCTTTTCTTGGCTTGAATTCTCTCTTCCACCTTACAGTGGAGGCAAATCTGTTGACAGCCTCCCTTCCTGCAATTACCTTGGACAATTGCTATTTTCCTCACCCTATCAGGAAAAACCCGTTGACATTAGCGCCTTTTCTTTCAAGTTTTGGAAAAGGGCGCATGCTTTCACTGCAGGCATCTTCTTCTTTTTCCGCTAGGTATATAAAGCAACTCTTTCGTCCAATTTTGATTGAAAGACTTCTGCTTGTAACTCTTGATGGACATTTTCTTTTTTTTTCTTTGTTTATTTCTCAGTGCTAGTCTGTTCGTTGTTGCTTGCATGTTCTTTTTGACTTTTGAGAAGGTAATATTTTGATATCTGATCCTTTTTGAGTAGTTGAAGCTGCATATTGGAGAGTCTTTAAAACTTACTCCGTTGATTATGTTATTGCTGTTGACTTTGGCTTATAGATAGTATGCTTCTTTATTAACAAATTCTATAGGTTCCTAAGTTCTATGCTAAAGAATTTTTGAAACAAAATACTAATTGAGATTTTAATTGTTGATATCTGCAATTAATGAACTAATGATCCTTTCTTAATGCAACAATATAAACTTGAATTGCCTCTGATGTTTGAGATTATCTATGGCTCAAATTTTATTTATTAGTTCTTATTTTGTGAATGGTCATCTCTTTCCTTTTCTCTCTCTTTTTTTGTTGTTGTGAGGGAGCTAGGTTTTGAGTTGTGCCTCATATTGTTTGTAGAGATTATTCTACCACTGAAGCTCCCAGTAAGGAGGGGGGTTTCACGATGAAAGGCATTCTAAAGGTTTTCTTTGTCGGAGGAGGGCATATCTGTGTTTTGAGTTTTTCCTTGTTGATGTTTTAAAAGCGGAAAAAAAAACCCCCTAGATATAGAAGGCTTTTATCTCTTTGCCAAGTATGGAATGAACATGATTATTTTGGTGTACTCACTCGCCAAACCACATAAAATTCTTGTGTTATCTTCTCTCTGTCGTGTGTGTGTGATATTTCTCGATTATTTTGCTCACAGGTTATGAGAATAGTGTTTCCGTAAAAGAGAAGTTACATGACATTGGGTTGACTTGCATATTATTAAAAGAAAGTGTGTCAAAACATGTGAAACCTGTCGGATAGGCACTTGAATCTTAACTTTATTATGCTGATATATCAAGGTTATGCTAATTAAACCTACTTTATCATGCTTATGTGCATGAACTAAGGTAATCATCTTCTCTGTGGAATATATGATACTGGTGGATTTAATCCGACTGGTTAAAATCAAGGGTAGACATGGAACTAATTGGTTATATAATCTTCATGCTTCAAGGAAACTTGGAACTTCTAGAGAATCCCTGCACATGGTTGACCTTCATTATGAATTCATACATTTTTGTACATTGCAAATTTTTAGTGATAATTTCATCTTTGTTTCTGTTCAATTCCAACCATTGCTTCTTTCTGTGAATGCTTTTATGAGTCTCAAATTGTTTCTGCATACAATCATTTAATTGGAATGTTATGAGCATATTCAGCCAACTTATCAATGTCATTAATCTTTTTACTATATGCCTACCATATGTAGATTGGAAAAGAAGAAAACGGTGGACGAAATTGAGAAGTTGAAACTAGAAAATATAAGGCATTCCTTGATTCGACAAGAGGACAGCATTATATATAGCCTCCTTGAAAGATCCCAATATTGTTATAATGCTGATACATATGACCCTGATGCTTTCACCATGGATGGTTTCTATGGATCTTTGGTGGAATTTATACTCAAGGAATCTGAAAAGCTGCATGCTCAGGTATGCTGCACTTGAGCTTCTCAAATTGCAAACAAGACCTATATTATGCATGTTTTCACAATTACTCTGTACATCAGGCTGGTAGATATAAGAGCCCTGATGAGCATCCTTTCTTCCCTGAGGACTTACCTGAGCCACTTTTGCCACCGTTGCAGTATCCAAAGGTAAGATCTCAAATATGACAAGTGCATCCCAGCATATGGTAGATCATATGCTCTCTCTCTTTCTATTGGGATATCATGGTCACAACTCTTTTGAGGTTGTTTGTTCTTCTTCTTTTATCATAATTGTTTTCTTACCAAATAGGTACTGCATCCGATTGCTGATTCCATTAACATAAATAAGAAAGTCTGGGATATGTACTTCAGAGAACTTATACCTAGGTTGGTCAAGGAAGGAAATGATGGAAATTGTGGATCTGCTGCTGTCTGTGATACAATCTGCCTTCAGGTATGCTTTTAACTGAGTGTATCCACTTGCTGATGGTTTAAAACCAATTTGGTATCGAAATGATGGGCAGTTGCAAATTATTTTTAAACCGAGTTGTTACTTCCCTTTGAGTCTGAGATAACAAAAACTGTGCTATTTGTCCTTGTGTCCTTGGGGAATCATGAATGGTTAGACTTCCATGAGAACAAGATTATATCCAAAGAACTCATTTTAGTTGAGATTTTGCTTATTACTTGAAACAGGGTTAAGTTTGTAATTGCAACTTGCGATTTCTCATCATGGTGGCCTAATGCCCATGATATATATACTACTGAAACATGTATTATCTGGTTCTTCGACAGATGTTGGTGGATTCATATATGGATGCATGCACTTGCATGAGTTCATATTATATTTCCCAAGTTCTACGTGTAATGCCTTCATTTCTACCATAGCCACTTATGTTTTTTTTGAAGCTGCAAAATGGATTGCCTTATGGATTGATCCTATTCAACTTTCATTGTTCTTGAAAATTTCCAGACACGTTAGCTCTATGGCAGTGAAGAAATCTTGAGGATCCCCATGATTGGTTATCTTTTCCTGACAATTTAGTTATTAAATTGGAATTTCTTCTCTTAAGATCCTATTTTGCAATTGATGAAGCATCATAAGGAAGTGCTATCTTTTTTCTGTGAATAATTTTTCTTCGCATTCCTAAAGGAGCTGAAAATTTGCATTAATATAAAATAGAAGTTATTATGACATATATTATCTTAATTGCAGGCTCTCTCAAAAAGAATCCACTATGGTAAATTTGTGGCTGAGGCTAAATTTCGAGCCCGTCCAGATGCCTACGAAGCTGCAATTAGAGCACAGGCATGCCCGTGATAAATTCCTTAACTTTATTTTTCTCTTCATAAAGCGGGGTATTGGTGGTATGTGCTCACCCTGGTAGGCTCTGAGTTTTGCAGGACATTGATAGATTGATGAATTTGCTGACATATCCAAAAGTTGAAGATGCAATCAAGGAGAGGGTCGAAATCAAAACTAAAACTTTTGGCATGGAGGTGACGCTACCTGTTGAGGGAGATGGGGTTGCCCCTGCATACAAAATCCCACCAAGCTTGGTTGAGCACTTGTATTGTGAGTGGATCATGCCATTGACAAAAGAAGTACAAGTTGCATACTTATTGAGAAGGCTGGATTGAACTTGGCGATATATGTTTATAGTTATGTGGAACCTGTCTGTTTTTTGGGTACTTGTTTAAAGCTTGTGATTTGAAACTCTGGATATATCTCTAAGGTTTCAGAGATGCACAATTATAGTGCAACGCTTAGGCAGTCTCCTTCAAGGAAGACCAACAACCAGGTCCATATATGTTCTTAACGCCTTATGACCGTGAATGAAAAAGATCATTGTAATCTGTTAAAGAATTAATATTTTGGGTGAGACAATATTTTCCCATTTTAGATGTTAGTTTAGAGTTTGAAGTTCTGCCTTATAACTTAAACATACTAACATATTTCCCACTTGAAGGCGTTAAGTTTTCCAACTGGCATCTCAAGACATTTAGCGCACAGCTTGTAGTTGATGTGTTGGAATAGGCTGTGCTGGAGTTTCCATGTAACACTCCACTCTCGCGTGACCCGAACCCGACATTGTTGGTGCTATCCAAGTCCGTGCCCCGTGAGGGTGGCGTACTACATCAGTCAGTAGAACTCGGTAAAAACTTTTTGCGTTAAAAGATTTATTCCATCAGAGCCATTTACTTTTTCATTACACTTATGTGCGCGGAAAACAGTAGACAATTTGCACTCACGTGCCTAAATAAACATTTTAACGTTCATTCGCGCGAAATGGACAGTAAAAATCGGAGCCCACGTTTAGAAATAAACAGTTTCAGTTTCAGAGATCAATATGTTCAGTTAATACAGTTATTACAAGCAGTCATCAATAATTTAC
>JAOTBA010000008.1:12277940-12294017 GCA_025629845.1 Erythroxylum squamatum | reverse complement strand
ATAAAGAATCAAATTTTTTGAGATATTGGTTGAGGACGAATTTCCAAAAGAGAAACTGAAGGGCTTTGTATAAGATGAATAAGAATGAAGAAAAAAAATTTATACCGGGTTTCGGTTTTGGTTTAGTCTAAGGTCTCCATCGTTATTTTTAGTTTTCGAAAATATACGTTACGGATGTCGGAAATGTGTTTCGGTTCGTTTGTTTTCCGCCTTTGTTTATCCGATTTTCGATTCGATTAGTTTTGATTCGATACTTTCGCTTTGTCATTTCATTTGCATACTTTTGACTTTCTCCTCATGTTCCGTTCTTTCGAATTCGATTTCGTTTCATTTCGCTTTCTTTGTTTCTGAGCCTTCGTTTTCTTTGGCTCCTTAAGATTTCGCCGATTTGTTATTCGTTTGCTTTTGGCTTTCGTTTTTCGTTTTCAGTTTTCGTGTCCGTTTTTTGCTTTTTTCGATTGGGGTCCGGTTTCGGGATCGGGTCCCAACAGTTTTTAAACTAGAGTTAAAACTGCAATTAATGCATGTTCAAAGGGGAGAATGTTGGACAATTTTGTCCTTTATGGATAACTATTAATCGCATTTTTTACTTTTTCAATAAATTATCAATTAAGTCACGTAATTTGATCCAGATAAAGATAATAAAGTGGCCCAATAAATGATCTAAATTAATAAGTCAAAATCTGGGTAAAAAATAGATCCTAATTAGTGTGGACTAAACCCATATCGGCCTTGTGATGGGGAAGCCCGATATGGAAGCTATATAAAGGTTAAAGTCTCCTGCAATTGATCATATCAATCGTAAGCATAAGGATTCTCTGACCTATTAAGAGAGCTTACGTATTAAGAAAGACCTAAATCACATGTCGGGAAACACTTTCTGTAAAGGTCCTGGGGGATTCGTGCTTGTTTAGAACTCAAAAACGACATCGGAATCAGAGATGAAACCGAAATAAGGTATGTACTACGTATTATAGTAAGTTGATGTCGAAAATGCCCTTAAGATTAGCAGAGACAGATAGGCATTGGAGTAGGAAGCAAGAAGCAAGAAGCAAAATAGGGTGGGCAAGGGAAGGTTGAAGAGCAAGCAAAAATGCATCACAGAGTGTGAACTTTTCTTAAAAGTTTAAACACCCAACTGAAATATCCGTTCAGTTTTTTCTTCTCATGTTCTCCTTGCTTGCTACTATTCTTTCTCTATTTTTTTCACGGTTCTCTCTCACTTCTCTTTCATTTTTTGGCTCCTTTTTTATTTTACATGTTTTCTCCAGGTTATTATCTTTCTAATACAAAAGGTTATACAACTCAATTTAGAATCAATGCAAACATAGAGGAGTACAAGAACCTATGCCAAAACTATAAGAGATGATTGAAGCTACTAAATAAAGTTAATTTTCATTGAAATAGGTTCAATTTTTCATTAGCATTTATTACAATGCATTACTGAACATGTCTGAAACAAAATTAAATACATGATTGATGATATTATATGACCTTTAAAATTTTGAGAAAAAAATTAAAAGGAAAGAAATCATGCAAAATTTAGTAGATGTCTACACATATGTGTTTTCATCTATCTAACTCTTAACGTGACGCAATTTATACATAGAAGGGTCTGTGATACTTGAAAGTAATAGTAAGTTTCTAGATGATACAACTTTTCTAAACATCCAAGAGCTAGATGAGACGTATGCATCATTAACATTAATATTTGACCCTTCCTGGTCATAAATCGAATAACCCATATTTTATTAACATGCACTCTTATAAATACAATCTTTAGTCTTTACTCTGTGGGTAAATCTACTCTTTGGGTAAATCCCCTTTTCAGAGATCGTTTGATTATAATAAGTATCACAATAGAAAGATTTAGTGTATTCAACTAAAAATTTAAACTGATTCGAACAATTTAATTGTCAAAATTTTAAATTATAAAAATTATAAAAATTTTAAATCAATTAATTTTTTAGCTTGGTTTATCTTAATAATATAAGAATTAAAAATTGACCGATTTTTGTAAATCAACGAATTTTCTTGCACTGTTTATTTTTTATTTAAAAGTCTCTTTTTTTATTAAATTTCAACTTTTTCGATGAAAAAAAATAGCTTTCATTCTTTTGCTCCCATTTTATCACTTTTACCGGTTCATGTACATCTAAAAACGTAATTATTTTAAGAACCTTAATAAACTTAATATACATGAATTATTAAAAGAGATAATTGTTCAATCTTAGATTGAATTATTATTATTTATTAATTATACATTAATAATATTTTATTTTTATTATAATCTTACTTATTGTTATAATTTTATTTTTATTTATTGTATATCAATTTTATATCAATCTAATACAACATCTCATCTTTATTTTCCAATCCAACTTGTAAGACATTTTCAACAACCTTCCTCACCTTATGACCAAAATGTAAATAAAAAATTACTCTAATACCAATTTTGAAATATCATGAGGAAGTCCCATAAATATAATCATATTTACTTATTTTATTTTTCAGAAAGTCAAAAAACAATTTTTTTTCTCTTAGAGAAAATTTTCACCTTTTTTCTTTTTATTGGAAACACATTTTTTAACTATTAATTGTCATGATAATTATAATTAAGTAGCAATTAAATTTGTATATGGATTTATCCATGACCGGAGACCCAGCATTTCAATTTTCACTCTTCTCCTCTCCGGCTAAAACCAAGTATCTCCTCCACCAAATGTCATCGGGCTAACATTTTTGTAATATATATAAATACATATAGTAGAGCTTAAACATAGGCTCATTTTCAAGGACAGAGACACAACAATCCTCCGGAAACCCCTTTCAGGCAATTTCAGTAATTCTTCAAGGAATGCACTATACTGAGTTTACAGTCCAGCCATACTTGAAACGCATGCAGAAATGGCCATCCTTATTGAGGTAGCTTTTACCTCATATAATAAAAGCTCAAACCTTACCCGCTGCAATGCCGTAACGATGTGTCAGGAACTGATTTACGCATGGGGTTCTTGTGTCCGCATTTACTTCCCTGTCTGCTGCGTTCACAAACAAATCACAAGAAACGGGAAGGCAACTATGCAGTGTCACTGTAATACGGTTCCAACCGTACGTTACCATAATTTACTGCAACCGTAATGTAATCGTCTTGTTGCTGACTATGGCATTACGTAGAGCGGATTGGTATCCTTTACGTGAATTTGCGTTCTGGTTGATTGTTCTGCACATACACTATACAGAGAAGGGTAAATTCTGAAACACGGAAAAAGGCAATCCTCGTCCTTTTCGCGTACAAGTCCTTTCCCAATTTAATATGGATTTTAATATCATCAACTTGCTTTGCTGGTGGCCTCCACTCTTCTTCTTTTATGTCAACCACCGTTGTTGACAAACTGAGGTTGAATAGTACTCGGACACACGTTCTACCTGCTAATTAAGACAACGACCCACAGGCCACAGCTAACATAAATATATAGTCTGTACAACATTGTTCATATCCTTACAAACACATACATTACATAGGTGAAGGAAGGGATTGCATTGCATAAAAGAGGGTAAATTACATTATCAACTCTTGTGTCTGTTTTATTGAATAAAATTAAAATTCAGAATTTTCAAGAGAGGAAAAGGGCAACAGTCCGTCACGAAATCAAAGTCGTAGGATTACAGGACCGGCAAATGTGATGTGCCAAAGTCTTAGCTTTGGTAGTTGTGGGGTTGGACATATATAAATGTGAAATTGGTGGTGGACCCATCGAGAACTGAATCATAAACCAATCAAGAATGGATGGCAACTGTCCTCCTTCTAACATGACATCATCGTCGTCATCATTAAGGACGCACAGCACCGTTGATCGCGATCTTTTTCTGTCTACGTGGGTCCCTTTTATCAAATTCTAATAAATAATTCCAATTAAACCCTTTTAGTCGGCTAATCGATTCTACTTTATCACCTAGTCGGCACCGTAGGGACAAGAATAGTAAATTGATGCATGATCTTGAAGGCTAAAGGAGCTTTTTATGTACATGAACTTGATAAATCATATAGTCAACGGTCGGGTCGGGTATATTTGGTGCCGGCCGTTTTTTCGGGGCGGGGGTTATGATAGAATAGAAATGCCAACAAAAAGATTTAACTTTTAGATCCACGTGTCATTTGACATGATTTTTGATGTTATTCTTTGTACCTAGAAGCAAGCTATACAAATTAAATTTGTATAAGTGAGTGGTCAATCACGTTAACAAACGTTAATAAAAAATACGTAAAATTAAAAATAATTATTGTCTTTTAAATTTTAAATTATAATTATAAAATTAAGAAAATTTTGAGAATTTTTTAACTAGGACTAAGACACTTGCAAAAGTCTTAAATTTAACATAAAAATATTTTTAAATTAATACTTAAATGATTTATAAAAAAACAATAAATAATGGAGACCTGAGGGAGGGAGGTTGTTTAGGAGAGAAAATTGGGATTGTCCATTTTCATGCGTGGACTTTCTACAACTTCAAGACAGCACGAAACTACCCACGACACTTTGATGGAGAGAGAACCCAGTTAAAAGGATAAAACCCAAATAAAGTTATAAGACACCAAAAAGGTCTCACCTTTCTCTAGCATAGCTCTGCCCAGAGTTCAATCCGGTGTAAAGATTGAATCTTTTCAGACGCAGAGCACAGAACTGATATTTGAAACAGATTGGTCTGTTTGTTCTTTGCTCTTTTTACAGTTTCCAAATGGCAGAGAAACATGGGTCCACAGCTACTACAGCGAATAATAGAGTTACGGCGCCACCACGTCCAAGCTTAACTTTGCCGCCAAGGCCTTCCATCGATGCCCTTTTTACCGGCGGTCTCAGTCCTGGTCCCATGACTTTGGTCTCCAGTTTCTTTTCTGACAACTACCCTGATGGCTCTTTCTCTCAGCTACTCGCTGGTGCTATGTCTCCAATTTCTAGACCAAGTTTTTTAGTTGAAAACTCGATGCCAAGTAACGTCGGTGGTTCATCGGTGAAAGACGATGGATATGGATCAGAGAATAAAGGTAATTTCGGGTTTAAACATAGTAGGCCAATGAATTTGCTTGTAGCTCGGTCTCCACTCTTTACTGTCCCTCCTGGGTTGAGCCCTTCTGGTTTGCTTAACTCGCCCGGTTTCTTTTCTCCTCAGGTGAGTCTACTGCTCGATCTGCATACGAATTGTATGGTTTCCCTTTGTTTGTTCTTTTGCCATGATGTTTTCGTGCTCTATTGTGGTAAATGTATATGAGGACTTTTGCCTGTGTATATACTTTCTATGGTCTGAAAATTTTCAGAACTTGCTATGATATACAGGATTCTTGACAACCTGGAGGTGTTTGCTTTTGGTTCAAAGTGAGAAATAAAATTTGGGTGATTGTTCCTTTTGTTTTTGGATAAAAAGTTTAGGTTGTGTTAACTTGTAGAATAGCTTGAATGTAGTTGTTCAGTTCTATGCTTGACTTTGGAAGTATACAGTAGGTCTTTTGAAATATAAATATGTCTGAATGGTGCTAGACCCGCTTTCATTTTGAATGGTTTTAACCTATTGGGAAAAAAAAAAATTGTTAGGCATTTCTGCATGCAGAAACTGGACTTCCAAGTCTAAAATATTTCACTTGGCCCATACCTCAAATGTGAGGTCGGCTGATTATCCAACCATTTGCCCTTGTATGGAACATTATGCCCTAAACATCCAACTTTTGATGGAACTTCATTTTTTCTTTCTGTTATTATAGCTGTCTGAGATTTGTAGATAGTGTAGCTTTAATATTTGGCATGAATTTCAGTTAAATCTCCTCCGGCAGAGCACTTTGGTTTATGCTTAGATTAGGAAGAGTTGGGTAAGGTTTTAAGAGAACAATTCACTTGGGTTTCCAATTTGGTGGGAAACTAAACTGTGCTTATGATTTATGTTTTACACTGTCAATATAATAGTAAGCTGAAACAATGTTTTTTACCCAGATCTGGTGGAAAGATATAATGCTTGTATATAAAATGCATAATATGATATCCAAAGGCCTATTGTCCGTGACAAACTGTATGTTTCTTACAAATAATTCAGTGAGTGGCAAGGTGGTACTTAACACCATTGTAGTCTGTAATTAAGTTATACTGGATAGTTATAAAATTTTTCCTGTATCTACGTGCAGAGTCCCTTTGGGATGTCCCACCGGCAGGCCTTGGCACAGGTTACAGCTCAAGCTGCACTATCTTCCCAATCACATATGCATATGCAAGCACAATATGAACCACCATCAGTGGCTGCACCAAACGAGTCATTGACACAACATCCATCTTATTTACCGATGGAAGCTGTACAGCAACAAATGCCTCCATCTACCTCTCAGCATGAAAATACTGTGGTTGAATCATCAGAGTTCTCACAGTCTGATAAGAAATACCAGCCTCCTCTTGTTGTTGACAAGCCTAGTGATGATGGCTACAACTGGCGCAAATATGGGCAGAAACCAATTAAGGGTAGTGAATTTCCTCGAAGCTACTACAAATGTACACATCCAAATTGCCCTGTGAAAAAGAAGGTTGAGCGTTCTAGTGATGGCCAGATAACAGAGATTATCTACAAAGGGCAACACAACCATGAGCTGCCTCAGCCTACTAAGCGTGGAAAAGACAACAGTGACCAAAATGGGGGTTTAAATTCTCAGGCTAAGACTGACCTTGGTTCACATACGCAAGCTGTTAGTATTAACAACTTGAGTGAGGGACCCACTCATGCAGTGGTTGGAAGGGATGAGGAATCAATCCAGGCTGATCCAACAGAAGTACCTGGATCAAGTGACAGTGAAGAAGCAGGTGATACAGCAACAAGAGAAGATGAGGGGGACAACGATGAGCCAAACCCAAAGAGAAGGCAATTTAAAAACCTTCGTTTTTTCATGATCATTTCTTTCTTTGTTTGTCGTGATCTTGAGAACAATCTTTCTAGATGCAGGCACATGGATGTTGGGGTCCCTGATGTAGCTTTACCACATAAGACTGTGACTGAACCAAAGATCATAGTCCAAACAAGAAGTGAAGTTGATCTTTTGGATGATGGCTATAGGTGGCGCAAATATGGCCAAAAGGTGGTCAAAGGGAATCCTCATCCAAGGTAGCTAATCCGTACTCGTCTGTTTGGTTGTATTCTTCTCAAATCTGGATTTTTGAGGTGGGGGCTAGAGATCCTAGACGTCGTAGCTAATGTTAGATTAGAGTAAATAACAACTACATAAATCGTGTTTGCTCCTACTCTACCTATGTCTTGGGAGGCAGAAATCAACTTTCTACATGGGAATTTTCTGGTTTGAAATTGGTATGAAAGATTTACACTCATGATATGTATGCTCTAGATAATTGACCTCATTAATAGTTAATTCTGAATTATTCTTCATTCAAAGTCAGGTGACTCTCAGATCAAAGAAGAAACCTACCGCTCTTGGTTATATATGTTTGGGAACAATGAAGCTCAACTATGGCTTTTTGTCATCAAAGAGTAAAAATTGGCATTCGTTTGAATCGAGTCTCCTAGCTAGCATTTGGGCTTTTAATTGTTTTTTTTTTCTTTTTCATGTGACCTTCGGTATTCATTTGTCCAATTGAACATAGCAACTCCAGTATTTGATTTGTGTCTTGCAATACTAAGGTGAAAAAGGTGAGACCTTATTAGGTTCTTATTGCTCCCTAACAGAACAACTTACTTTTCATAGGCTTGTAAATTTTCGACTTCAGATCTTCTTTTGATATGGTGTAGGGCTTTCTTCTGCAACTAATTTTCTGAATGTTGTTACCTTAGACCTATAACTGCAGTTAACTTACAAAGATGCTCAAAGCAGTTTCCCACGATTTAGTTGTAAAAAAGTCGGCAGTCTCAAGATAATCTTTTTTCTGTCTACTTTTTTTATCTTCCTTTTGAAGTATATCTGATGGACTGCTTCAAAAATTTTGAAAATTGAACTTGCTTAGTTTCACTGAGGACTATTTTGACGCACTGATCATATGCAGGAGCTATTACAAGTGCACTAGTGCTGGCTGCAATGTGCGTAAGCATGTTGAAAGGGCTGCAGGAGACCCCAAAGCTGTGATAACTACATATGAGGGGAAGCACAATCACGACGTCCCAGCTGCAAGAAATAGTAGCCACACTATGGCGAGTAACAGTGCACTGCAGTCTAATCCTCAGAAGGTGGTTGCTGCAAAGCATTCCATGCTTAAAGGTATGGACTTCGGAAATAATGACCAGAGACCAATACTTCTACGGCTCAAAGAAGAGGAAATCACAGTATAAAGCGCTTTACTGATAAGCTCGCAGGCTACCACAATGATGCTTCCAGCCAACTAACAAAGGTACAGTGTGTGAAACTCGGAGAAAGGAAATGGGTTATTTTGAAGTTGCAAGAATAATGTTCATATTTTTCTTTTTCTTCTTATATATCTTAATCTTTGGAAACATAGACATTAGTGAATAGTTAACCTGTATTTGTTAGCATTTTGATAGAGGGTGTGTATTTATTATAGATTCTCTCCCCGTGTCACATAGATCTCTTAGTGTGATGTATATGACTGCTCACAATTATGTGCAATGACATGTACTAATGTCTGGCTTTTGATTCAAGTTCTTTTATCTTATCCTTTTGTTTTATGCTTAAACTCCAGAAAAAGAATATAGTTTAAGCTCGGCTAATCATGATACTGCGTTGTTTGGCAGCCAAAATTTTTTCTTTGGGTTGGCTTTGCTTTAAATTTTCTTTGGTGATTGTGTATGATGTATTCAGGGAAGGAGTCAGTTCTTGATAGCAGCAAACAGATTGCAGACAAGGTTGTCAGAATTTAGAACAAGTAATAAAAGATTGGCCTAGTAACTCAAGACAAGCAAAGTATTATTAACACATTAATAGTGCTTTGCTTTTCATGTTGCTGTATTTCTAGTGTTTATGAATTGTATAAAAATCACATTTAAGAAGAAAGTATTACACTTCTTAGAATGAAAGTGCTTTTAGGTACGATTATATAGAAAAGCTTTATCATTTAAATCAGGCTTTAGTTTTTTGAAGAAAGCTCAAAATAAACCTACTTCCAAATGGAAAGGTCTCATATCATAACAGTCTTAATTAAAGAGTTATTGTTATCCTTTAATTAATCTGAAAATAATTAAAAGGTTATTTTAGCAAAAACTCCAGAACTAGTACGTAAGAGACCCTAAAAATCTCCGTTGCGAATTCTTCAGTCCGTTTCGTTTGCAGCATTACGTGTCAGATTCAGGACGTGTATGTCCTTGAACAACAATTACTCCAACTGCATCTATTTATAGTAAAACCTGAGAAAAACAACGATTTCTGAGGCAGATATCGATTCATAGTAATAAAAGAAGATCCAATTTGGCAGGTTTCTACTGGTATGGCAGAGAACGTAAGAACCCAAAGATTGCAAACATAAATACATAATGACAGATCCCATGTGAAGTTGCAACACTTTTCTTATTCAAACTAAGAAGCTTACTTATGCAGTGTTTAGGGCCTTGTTCTCGTTTTCTTGTGGAACAAGCAAGGTGACGGAATAGAAGCAACATAAGCTCTCAAACATAAAACAATTGTCCTGAAGAGAACTATGCTTGATGCAAATTTACCTCTGATGTAGGCCAACCAACAGTTAGGGTATTGTTTAAGAAATAAACTTTCTATCTTGGTTGAGTTCCTATCAACCTGAGAAGGATAGTATGTCATTGTTTGGTTGTGGTATCCCAACCAACTACAAACTATTCATCAAATTCTGCTGAATCTAAGCTTATCCAGACTTGCTCTATCCCCAAGGAAAAAGAAGCAAAAGAAAAGCAGATCAAAGATTTAATTGTTTTTGGATAAAGGGTTTGGATATGAATGGTAGAATTTGCTGTAATTATAATTTACCATTCATGATCTCATCATCAGTCTATATTAACTGAAAGAGATGTTAGCTATTTACACAATCAAGAAGTTTTCTGGAGAGGGTGCAGTGTGGCTGTTGTTGGCAGTTGGCCTGCAACCATCATAAGGACACACACACACTCTCTCTCTCAATCATAAGTTTTTCAACTGACAGAGAAATAAAAGATGTAATAACAGAACACCCCTTAACTTGTACATCTCACCTTCTTTGCCTTTGCATTGTCTTTCTGCTTTTTGGAAAAAAAAGAAACGCCAGAGATAAGGATTAAGGAACCCAATACCATACAGACAAGACGCGCATTCTTCTCTTTCACTTCGTCTCCTAGAATGAAGATGAACCAAATTCTCGGACCCACGACCATGACCAACTTCCTCTCTTCTTACCCTTTGATCTCGGACCCCATTTTCCACAGCATTGAAGATAGACAAAGATCCTCCGCAAGTCGCGCATTACACCATAGGCCCCAAACTCTCTACAAAGCGCCCCAAAAATACTCAAATTTCCTTTTTTTCTCCAAATTTTTGCTGTTTTTCAAGTGACCAACTATGACAAAACCGAATCTTGAGGTAATGTGAAAGTAATCAAATCCAACCTAGACCCATTTTCCCAATCTGGGTCGGATCCTAGATTCGGGTTAATGGGTTGCGTCAACTCCAAGCGGACCGTCTCGGTGGCCGCTGCCTCCCCTGTTTCCGAGCAGTCACATGGACCATCGCCACCACAATCAACATTGGCCGTCATTGATCGTCAATTCTCGGCCTTTTCGTTGAAAAAACCATTTCGGTCTATAGATGTTGAAAGGAAGGATAGAACAGATTGGTGTAAGCACGATAAAAGGGATGATTATAGTAACGATCATGAAAATGGTGGACAGAAAAGCTATGGTCATGAACATGGCAAGTCTCAGAATTGCAAACGGTCAAGGAAAGGGAGCTTTAGTGGACGGAGCGGGTCTCTTAGCTTCAAATTAGGTATTTCATGGAGGAATGTTGAGGCTGAGTACCTTGCTGCAGGGTGGCCTTCTTGGCTCACCACCGCCGCCGGTGAAGCCATTCAGGGTTGGGTGCCTCTCTGTGCTGATGCTTATGAGAAATTAGAAAAGGTAATAAGCATTTTTATTAGTTACTTCAGTTTTATTGGTTGTAGCACCAAGAATTCCATTGTTTGATGGATTGCTTTTATATTTGTGAGATGGGTTTAAAATGGAATTCTAGAGTATTTTGGTGGGATTGAGATCGTCGTAATTGCACGCATAAGTATCTCCAAGTTGTCAGCTTCGTGTTATAAACGGAGATGTTTCAGAGGAGGAGATGTGTGTCTTGCGGAATAATCCCAAGGTTGTCGGGTGAATGTTGGTTGTCGTAGCTGCGTTTGTTGGCCATTCTTAATCATGTGCAAACTGCAGCGTGCAGGTAATTCGAAATGATCTTTTATCGAGTGGTTATATTCCAAAAGACACAAAATCACCTGGAATTTGCCAAAAAGGAGGTAGTTGTGTTTCATGATTTATCTTCGATTAGGGAGCAGTGTTCTTCTACTTCTGAAAAGGATTAGGGTGATCAAGGAATTCAGATGTAGTTGGTATTTTGATGGTTCGATTGGCGATCTTCTTATTGAAGTTATATCATATACCATCATTGGATAATGGCACTCTCGAGTTCACAGAGGCAGCAATCTCGATCTTTCTCCTTAATGTGACTCTTACCCATGTGAGCATGAAGGCATGCATGATGAAAAGTTGGTAACAGGACTCAGGATAAATTGCTTACAAATTGAATGACTTTTAAGTCCCTCCAGAAGTTTTTGTTGATTACAAAATCTGTTTTCCTTTCTGTCCATATATATATTGATCTGCTCCATTTCAT
Source organism: Erythroxylum squamatum (assembly GCA_025629845.1). NCBI lineage: Eukaryota > Viridiplantae > Streptophyta > Magnoliopsida > Malpighiales > Erythroxylaceae > Erythroxylum > Erythroxylum squamatum. Next base: position 12,282,208 of record JAOTBA010000008.1, on the reverse strand, counting down.
TTAGATCGGTCAAGGAACATACAGCAGTGTGTTCCGAGCTCGTGAAGTTGAAACTGGGAAGATGTTTGCCTTGAAGAAGGTCCGCTTTGACAACCTTCAAACAGAGAGCATTAGATTTATGGCCCGTGAAATAATGATTCTTCGCAGGCTTGACCACCCAAACGTAATGAGTTTGGAGGGAATAATTACTTCTCGCCTGTCAAGTTCTATATACCTTGTATTTGAATACATGGAGCATGATCTTGCTGGCCTATCCTCTTCTCCAGAAATTAGTTTTAGTGAGTCGCAGGTCAGTAATTCCATGAATTCAACTTGTGCACGTGTTCTCTGTTTCTTTCCTTCTCTGCTCTTCCATCCAAACTTTAGGTTGATTTCTTGTGTAGGTCAAGTGTTACATGAAGCAACTGTTATGTGGAATTGAGCACTGCCACATACGAGGTGTGATACATCGGGACATAAAAGCAGCCAATGTTTTAATAAACAATGAAGGAATTCTGAAAATAGGAGACTTTGGGTTGGCAAACGTTCTTAACTTGAGGAATAAGCAACAACTGACCAGTCGTGTGGTGACATTGTGGTATCGTCCTCCTGAACTCTTGATGGGCTCTACAAGTTATGGTGTAGCAGTGGATCTATGGAGTGTAGGCTGTGTACTTGCAGAAATTTACTTGGGAAAGCCTCTCCTCAAAGGGAGAACTGAGGTAATTGCGTCCCATAGAGATACTGCATTACCTTGAGCTAAGCCCACGTAGTATTTGCGTCTTGGATTGCTCATGGAAGGTGATAGAATAAGGAAATAGAAAAGAAATACAAATGTTGTCTTCTGCAATTATCTGTACTAAAGGCTTCAATATCTCCATTACAAATACATAGGAATTAGATCTTTTGAGCATTCCTTGATTTATGCTTCATGACCATTGTAATGTAAATAATGCAGACTTAGATATAAAATGACACATAGGATGCAACATAGTAATTCCGTTAGTGTAGCTGTATGTTATTCACCTGTTATTGTATACAAAGAGGGGGTGAAAGTTGAATGAAGGCACAAGCACATTTCTGAAGTTCTTTGATGCCACTCTTTAATATCCAAGGCAGAGTTTCTTCATTTTGTTTGCTTCAAGCCTCTCATTTACTTGGCGTTCACATTTTTCTTAAGGTTGAACAACTGCACAAAGTTTTCAAGCTTTGTGGTTCTCCTCCTGATGGGTACTGGAATCAGTCTGAGCTTCCAAATGCAACCATGTTTAGACCCCAACACTGTTATGAGACATCCCTTCGAGAGAGGTGTAAAGATTTACCCATAACTGCTGTAGATTTGATAGAAACTTTACTTTCCATAGAGCCGGAAAAGCGTGGGACTGCCTCCTCCGCACTTATGTCTAAGGTAACACCAATTTAGAGTTTAATCCACTACTGTTTCCCTCAAGTTGAATATAGATACTACCATTTTTAAAGATATCAGTTAATGTGTTCACCTTCTTTTTCTCCATGGTTTCAATGATGCACTCCTCCCCGATTTTTCTTGGATCATGATATTAACGAAATTTCAAATTTTGGATGTTTGTGCATATTTCTTTGTCATCATAGCAATTGTTGTCATCCGTTTACTTTGCCCTCTTTTCATCTGTTCACTTTATTCTATTATTCTCTTGTCATTTTCAGTACTTCAGCACGACACCATATGCTTGTGATCCTTCAACTTTGCCCCAGTATCCACCTAATAAGGAAATGGATGTTAAATATCGAGAAGAAGCACTAAGGTAGGCTTTTTTATTCTATATGTTTCAAAATTGAAAGTGGTTCGGTCCTCTGATTATTCATTTCTGACAGTCTCTTAGTACCTCTGCAGGAGAAAGGCTGATCATAGATTGCGGGAAACAGGTGCATCAAGGAAGCCCAAAAGGGTCCATAGGACTATGCAACAGCATACCAGTTTCAATAGGAATACATTGGTGATCTTTCTCTCTCTCTAACACACACTCTATCCTGGGCTTTCTTTCTCTTTTTTCTCTTGCATAGTGCTATGAAGGGGAACTAGTTTCCAATAGATTGATCTTGTTTATGCAGGCAACTAAAGACAATCGACAGCATCGAAATAGGACTGGTTACAGTGATGCACTTATGAACAATGGAAAAGGTGTCCATAGAGAACCAAGTTCCTCAGTTGACAAAATTGAAGAACCTTCCCAGGTGGCAAAAAGCCACCGTAATTTCACCGGACCAGAACTCACAGCATCAACTGGCTTTGCATGGGCAAAATGGAGAGCAGAGGATGCAAGATCTGCATTATCCTATACTCAATCAATATCAGAAAGCCAACTTAGTGAGTTAGACTCATCCAAATTCAACTTTGCGAACAACAGTTCCTTTGGCTTACAGAAAGGAGCAGCATGCAACTCTGATGCAGTGCAGGAGCCAGAAGAACAGCACGATCTGCCTGATGCATTCAATGCGCCTAGTTTATGTCACTCTTATGATCCAGCAACTGATTTACCAATCCATGTAAGAAGTGGTCTGATTAGGGTATGCCATAGCCTGACTTTTAAATTTGGTAAGCAGAGTTGCTGGAATTCCATATATCAGTTGAGACTTACGGGCTGGTCTTAAATTTTTAGGGGCATGCCAATACACAAGAGAAAATTAAAATTTCAGGACCTATACTGTCACAGTCGAATGAGATTCATCAATCAAACCACGATTGATGCACTCCTGCAAAGGAATGAGAACAAGACACCTCACACTGCCCGCACGTCAAGGGTGGATGAAGGCACTTGAAACGAACTACTTCCATGCTAACTGATTTTAAATCTTGTAAAGTCATATTGCATTCATATTATCCTAGATTTATCCTGTTTCAATCTGGAGTCTAATGATTCTGCAAAAGAGAACATGTTAGAAGTTGGTCTATTCAACAGTTGCTTCTTGGTTTTGCAGATATCTAGTGCAAGGATTCAAAGGAGTGGAAAACCAAGTATTGCTGGCGCAGACTTTCAACTAACTTGACCACAGGATCACAGGATTGAAGGAGTGGAAACACAGCTTGTAGCTGGCATAAGGCTGCAATTAATCTTTGATCGCCTCCAGATTCTACTTTGTTCTTATGTAACCCCCAATTGTACCTGAAACAAAAAGCTGATGAATTCAAGAGAGTGAATGGACTAATTGCATAGGAATTCGAGAATTAGATGTAGGAGAGTGGTGCCCATTTGTCTACCCAAAAAGAGGTCCGGAAATTCTGATTTTGGTCATGTGTTAACTCAAGAAATAACAAAAATCACAGAATATAGTATACTTCTTCAAACATTTACAGCACTAGGGTCCTTTAACGCATTGCAGAAAGCATTTTATTTCAATGTTCTGCTTCGTCATCTTTAACTTTTGAAACTTTTTTCTTTTCTTTTCTTGGTGAATCCATTATTTATCTTCATTCTCCTCAAATGCAAACTGTTATGGTTTAACAAATCAGTTTAAAATTTTAAAAAATTATAATAAAACTTCATTTCCATGATTACAATGAAGTGATAGTGATAATACCAGGTACCGAACCGGACGGTACCGGTCAGAAAACGGTATGGTATTTGTGTTGTCGGTACCGACCTCAAATACCGGTCGGTACCGGTTGTTTTTGGTAGGTACTGGCCGGTACCGATAATACCAGAAAATACTGGCCGGTACTGTTAAATTCTGAAAAAAGGAGGACCATTTTGTAAAATTGAAAATTTTAACCTAATCACACCCCCCCCCCCCCCCCGACTCTTCTCTTCGTCTCTGCTCACTTCTCACTCAGCCTCACTCTCTGTTACGTTAAGTGGAGCTGCATGAACTCGCAAGGAAGAAGAAGGAGACGACATCGTAGGCAAGGAGCACGAATAAATGAAACACAGCATAGAATTAGAGGAAGCATGTCTGATTCACGTGATACTATCTAAAACATTCTTAGTACAGCAGATTATATATCGATTGTAACGGAATGTAAAGATGGGCAGTTAATGAATGAATTTGAACTCTCTCTCTCTCTGTTGTCTCCCTTTGATTCTGTGTGAATGTGTAACACCCCACTCCCACGTGACCCGAACCCGACATCGTTGGTGATATCCGAGTCCGTGCCCTGCGAGGGTGACGTGCTACATCAGTCAGTCGAAACTCAGTATAAAATTTTTCTTTTTTTTTAAACATTCATTCGCGCAGAATAGACAGTAAACAATCTGAGCCCACGTTCATAAAGAAACATCTTCAGTTATTACAATCATTCAATAATAATTTAC
>JAOTBA010000008.1:12235862-12249932 GCA_025629845.1 Erythroxylum squamatum | reverse complement strand
CCTAAAATCCCTACTCCTCTTCGCATCACGCAGTTTCGGCCCATCAGCCTTTGTACTGTTATGTATAAGGTGCTTGCTAAACTTATTGTCAATCAGTTAAAACCTCATATGGCCTACCTTATCAAGGAGACACAATGCAGTTTTATTCCTGGTCGTCACATCACGGACAACATTATCATTGCTCAGGAGGTGATCCATTCGATGCGGAAGAAAAGGGGTCAACAGGGTTACCTTGCCTTGAAGGTTGATCTAGAAAAAGCCTACGATAGGATTCGCAGGGAATTCATTCAAAATACCTTATCGGAGATTGGCCTCCCTTTGAATCTTATCAGGGTCATTATGAAGTGTGTGACAACGGTGTCTTTTCAGGTAGCTTGGCAAGGCACTCTGTCTGACCCTTTTAGCCCTTCTCGAGGTATTCGACAAGGCGATCCTCTTTCTCCCTATCTTTTTGTGCTTTGTATGGAACGTTTAGGTCAACCTATTTCCCAGGCAGTGTCTAACGACCAGTGGAAACCGATTCGTTTGGGATCTTCGAGTCCGGCTTTATCCCATCTTTTTTTCGCTGATGACTTAGTTCTTTTTGGTGAAGCCACTGTAGAGCAGACTCAAATTATCACTCAGATTTTGGACACGTTTTGCCAGGCTTCTGGACAATGCATAAACTTCACTAAAACAAGGATTTTCTTCTCTAAGAATGTTCCGACCCATACTGCTCGTCACATTAGCCAGGCGCTTCAGGTTACGCAGACCAATAATCTTAGGAAGTATTTGGGTGTCTTGCTGATTCACGAGCGTATCACTCGGAATACTTACCAATATATTTTAGATAAGGCGCAACAGAAGTTAACTGGATGGAAATCTCGAATGCTTTCTTTAGCGGGTCGGGTTACACTCACTCAATCTGTCATAGCTTCTCTTCCCATCTTCACTATGCAAACGGTTAGGTTGCCTCGTCAACTGTGTGACGATCTGGAAAAAATCATGCGGGAATTCATTTGGGGGACCCAGGCAGGTCACAGGAAAATTCATCTAGTAAGTTGGGAAGAAGTTTGTAAACCCAAGAAAGCGGGGGGATTAGGCCTTAAGCGTATTCGTTCGACGAATGATGCCCTCCTTATGAAACTTGGCTGGGCTTTACTTACTCAACCCCAGGCTCTATAGGTTCAGACGCTGTGGGCTAAATACAAGGTGGATATGGTGCACATCCCTCACACTTTAGCGAGACATAGTGCTTCAAGTACTTGGAGAGGGATTGCAGCCGTTTGGCCTCTCATTCGCCAAGGTGCTAAATGGCAAGTCGGTAATGGACGGCGAATTCTCTTCTGGCTAGATCCCTGGTTAGATGATTGGGGCCCGCTTTATTTAGTAACTCAAACTGAAATTCCTGAAAACATTCTTTACGCTACTATTCATGATTTTCAGGAAGGCGATGGGCTTTGGCATTGGCAGGCGTTCCAAGATTACCTCCCCGCTCCTGTTTGTTCGACTATTGCTTCCACCACTGTTACTACTGGTGAGGAGGATCGGTTGCTCTGGGGTCACACTTTGCACCGGCGATTTACCGTGGCTTCTGCTTATGATCTACTCGAGCACGTAAATACTGATGGTTTCGATAGCCACTGGGAGGCAATCTGGAAGTGGGCAGGCCCCCAACGCATCAGATCCTTTCTCTGGCTAGTGGTTAAGAGGAAATTACTTACCAATAAGGAACGGGTAGCCCGTCATCTGACCATGGAGGCAGGCCGTCATTCCTGTGGGCAGGAGGAAACGACTATTCATGTTTTACGCGATTGTCCTCGCGTCAAATCCTTCTGGCAGCAATTTCCTGCCACGGTGGTTAGCGAAGATTTTTTCACTCAGGAGGAAGGCCATTGGCTCCGTTTTAATCTTCACCATCAAGTGCAGGTCCAACGGGTTGAGTGGACTACTATTTTTAGGGTCGCTTGTTGGTTTCTCTAGCGCTAGCGTAATAACAGCATTTTTGAGCAGGGTTTTGTTTGGCCTCTTAGTGGTCATACAATTATCATGGCCTATACGCATTGGGTCATTCGGGCTAACATGATTGAACATCGTATTTTCCAGTCGCAGGGGCGGCCTTTGGGCTCTTTGATCGGTTGGATCCCACCGCTCGAAGGGTGGGTCAAGCTTAATACAGATGGGTCTGTGAACCTGGGCTCTCATCTTGCTTCTGCGGGCGGTCTTCTCCGCAACTGGCAAGGGCACTGGTGCGGCGGGTTCTTACATCATTTAGGCGTTGGTTCTCCTCTCATAGCTGAACTTTGTGGGGTGTACTCTGGCTTGCTGTTAGCTTGGGAGTGGGGTTATCGTCGCGTGCAACTGGGGGTCGACTCCCTTAAGGTGATTAATATTCTTTCCTCTTCATTTCAGGTTCTAACTGAGTATTCTGCTCTCGTGGCAGGTATCCGAGAGCTATTGCAACGGGAGTGGACAATTCACATTTAGCATACGCCTCGCGAAGGCAACCAGTGTGCGGATCACTTGGCCTATCTCGCTTCGGCTTCACCGCCGGGACTGCATATTATTCGGGAGCCACCCTGGAGTCTCTCGGAGGCACTGCTCCGAGACGAGCAGGGCACCCTCTACCCAAGATCCCTTCGTGGGGGATTCATCTCTAGCAGCTAGTCTTTTGTTCTTTTTTCCCTTGTAACCAAAAAAAAAAAAAAAAGAAGGTTTTCTGAGAGTAAGTGAGCAATTATGCAACCCAATGTTCAACCTTGTTGACGTTTTAGTGCAGTGGTTACCTGGAAGCTTCTTCTATAGCGTCTGTCTCCTTCTCAGGGACGGAGTTATGTAGATGGGGAGGGGGGCAATGGCCCCCCCTTTCAAAAATTTTTTTTTTTAAATTACTTATATAATTTTTTTGAGGGAAAAAAATTACTTATATAATTAAAATTTTTAAAATTACAAATATAAGTGGCCCCCCCTTTAAATAGATGTTGGCCCCCGGCCCCTTCTTAGAGTTGAGTCTGGCTCCGTCCCTGCTCCTTCTCTAGGTACTTTGTTAGAGAAATAATGGTAGCTTGATTTGCTAATTTGCCCTCAAAGAAGAATGTTAAATGCAACCTATAGCAAAAAGCTGCTAATTGTAATTGGCCTATCACCATCACCTTCATCAACATGAACGCATCAACCTTTGCATCGAACGTCGAGAAAGCTCAACCAAACATGAATCTGACTCAAGACCCTTTTTTTAAAAAAATCTTTTGTGGAAGCCAAGTTTGCATTCAAGCTGTTTATTTCTTTTCACGCCTCGCAGCATCCAAATATAGAAACAAGCTAATGAAAGCAAGCATCTGGTAAGTTGATGGTTATTTTTGTCTCTTGATGTGCGCGGACTCCTGCTAAGATTTCTGGCAAATTTTACACATTAGAACTCAAAAATAAAATGGTTGGATTTATCCTTATAATTTTGGACCTGTGGGCTTAAAAAAAAGACTGAGAAAGCCTAAATACTGCTTCTGTTCCATCGTCCAAGAAACCCCAAATAAAAATGCAGTCAGGTTGAATCATGTCGCCAAATATACAATCAATTATAAAGACTTGAAGGCCATCTTATATCCACACCTTTCAACTCGGTTTTTCTTTTTATTCTTGACCTGCCTATCTTTCCAAGCCACTCTGATGAACCACTTGATGAAATTGAATAAGTTCCATGAGTTTGTGCAAAGACAGAACAACTCATGTTAGTCTTTTGCTTAAATTGAATAAACCTGCTCTTATTCTGCTCATGCTATCTCAAACATGTCTATTAGTAATTTGCTTCAAAGTTTTAAGGTTTGCTGGTGTCCTCCCACTATTTCTCTACCATGATTTTTAAGAGCTGCTTGTACAAGAAGAGGCAAAAGAAAGTAAACATTAGATTGGATACTGAAACTACCCCGTTTAAAAAGTTCCTTCTTTTCTGATTGGTCTCCAAAGTGGTTTGGTTTACATAACTCTCGATTTGGTGTAATTCAGACATTCTGATGTTGAAATGACTCACCTTTCTATGTACTGTTGAAATTCCAGTTTCTTGTTCCTCAATAAACCCTTTCAGGGAAACTCTTTTAAACTCTCTGACATGTTGTTTTCGTCCTTGCATGGTGCGATTTGAGAAGGAAATGTTTCTGCTTGTTCTCTCCCAGAATTTGGTTCACAGTCCATAATAAACAAGCAACTAGCAATTGTTTCAAGGACTATAAGGAGAGAGAACATGTATGCTATCAACAAACTCTCTGTAAACATTGACAAACTAAGTCTTCCAAGGAGATAATAAGCTCTAATAACCCGATATCGAAACAAAGATTCAATAGCAGCAAGCCCCAAATTGATGGGGATAGTTAACAACAAAGCCATTGAATTTGTTTGCTTTCTTAGCAAAGCAACTCGACAAATAGCTCTGTATCCAGTGCTATTCCCAGTCCCTGCCACAGCCAAAGCTAGGTTGCTTATGACCATGGTATTGGTTAAGATCATATACAATACAATTTGGGCTGCCTCAATAAGAAGAGGATTGCTAGATTCTAACCCAAATGCTTCTTCTGTTAAATTCAAGACCGTCAAAAGGAGGAAGAAAGCTACCAGGCTACTGGATACAGTGAAGATTATATTGCAGAGACAAGTTAAGATTAGAGTCTTGTAAAATGGAAGAGTGGCCATCCAGTACTGATTTAGATGCCTAATTATGGATCCTTTGGCTATTACAAGGAAAGTGAGTGTTAGAGGAAAACTGAAAATATAGCTAAAAATGACCTGACAAAGATTTACGCCAAGAAAAGATGCACTTGCTGGAAACAGAAGCGGTTTGGTTTGCGAACAAGATCTGTAAACAGATTGTAAAAGAAGAACTGAAACTGAAAATGGAAGCATAAGGACTACTGGGGCGGTGCCATAGTGGTGGAAATCTTTGAGTAAGGTGTAGATAGATCTTCTGATGATTTTTCTTGTTTTTTCCAGGAGAGCAAAAGGGTTATGTTCCATTTCTGATGGAGATATGAATGGTTTCTTCCAGATGGGAGAACTTTAAACAGCAAAGAGAAAGGCACAGATTCTTGCTCCTGGTTTTAAGAGATATATTTAATGGCCGAGGTTCGGATTTTCCATCTCTAAGCAACCACCAGAAACTAACACATAACTGCCAATACACAGGTCTTTATGTGTAATTAGAATGACTTTCCTTTGGTAGGCGATAATCTGCTTGCTTTAGCAAAAAAAAATGTAATCCCACCAATGTTTGTGTGTTTTGGTGGAAATACGTTGCCTGCACGACAGCGTGGGGATTGGTAAGCGGAAATTGTCACCTTTACATTGAAGGAGATTTGGTGGCCTAAAAGGATGGTTGAAAATAGCCAAGACTAGACTCTAATTCCATCACAGTTGCGTAGCTGCTATCTAGACTATGCCTTTAGGATAGTTGGTTTCACGGCATTAACAGTCGTGATTGCGATATGCCATATTAGGTTGATTAAATTTTAAAAATAAATAATTTTTACCTTTTTTAGATGTTAATATACATAACAAATAAGGATAAATAAAAATAAATAACTTTGCACTCTACATTTCTTAGCTTCGAAATTCCCTTTACATGTTAATCATATTAATAAGATACATAAATACTAATATTTTCCTTAAGAGTTAATTACTAAAAAAAATCCTAAACTTTACACAAATTTTCAATTATAACCTGAATTCTCAATTTTTCTCTAAGCATAACCTTACATTGGTGTCTTTATTAACGGAGTTGAAGTGGCAAGTCATGCTAGGTATGCTATTGTAAAGGTAGGATGTTATGTATTATGTCAAATTCATGTTAGATTTTAGTAAAATTAAATAAAAAACAAAAAAATCTATATCCTATCTTTCTCCCCTCTTCTAACACTCTTAAGTTAACTGATCTTTATCTTGCTGAGGGTGACTTTGATGGTGTAGTTAAAATCCCTCTTCTTCTTCACTCACTCATTCCAAATACATTCCCAATTTTCTTTTATTTGAAAATTTTCCTTTTTTTCTCTTACTAACTTTCTCTATCTAAATAGTTTGATTTAGTTTTTTAATTTTAATTTTAACTTTGACTGTTTAGTCTTGATTTTTTTAGTTTTATAAGTCACTTATGAAAATCACAAAAATTGATTTTAATTTTTGTTTTCATAATTTTGTCATTATTTAATTAAGAACTCTTAAAATGTTTCAAGTATTACAGAGCTTAAGTTATTTTGAATTTTCTAAAATTTATTTCTAATATTAATTTTAATAATTTTTATAAATAATTTATTTATTTAAAATTAAAAAATATCTTGTAAATTTATTTTTTTAATATTTTTATGTAATAAAATTTACATTATTAAATGTTTAATTTCTAAATAATAATTTTTAAATAATTAAAATATTAATTTGTTTTTAGTAAAACATTATAAATTTATTATAAATATTTATTAATATATTTGCAATATATTAAGACAAGAATTGGGAACATAAAAGGATCCATTAGATGACACACTGCAAGACCTGGAGAAGCAAGCTATGTCCAGATATTCTTAATATCTCTCCGTAGAACATTCAATTATGAGGCAAAGAGCTAGGCAAGAGTGGTTGATTGAAGGAGATAAAAATGCATCTTATTTTTATAGGAAGATCATTTCAAGGAGAGCCTTTAACAAAGGCATATCCCTAAATAAAAATGGGTAAATCACAAATAATAGAACAAAAAAAAAAGAGGTGGAAAAATTCTTCATTGGAATGCTAGGCACCCTCTGTAAAGCAAAATCCATAGAACATTTTATAAGGGAGGTATTACAAGACCAAGTTATAGAAGAGGAAAACAATATACTAGCCAAACCAATTTCCAGGAAGGAGGTAAAGTTAGTCTTGAAGGGGTTAAAACCTAATAAAGCTCCTAGGCCAGATGGTATGAATGTGTTTTTTTTATCAGAAAACTTGGAGAATGACAATGAAGATGGTGTATGAGCAATAGAGGAATTCTTAAAAAACAGAAAATTATTGACTAAGTTCAACAAAACCTTATTATGTATAATACCTAATGGAGAAAAACAGGGAAAAAATCAATGATTTTTGACTTATAGCGTGCTGTAATTCTATTTATAAAATCATAGCATAGGTTCTTTTAGAGAGAATCAAAAGAGTGCTTCTTAGGCACATAAGAATGCAACAGGGTGCATTTATATATGGAAGACAAATTAGAGACAATATACTGATAGTGCAAGAGCTACTGAGGAATTATACAAGGAAAACAGGGAGTAAAATTGTACAATTAAGATAGATTTTAGAAAAGTTTATGATTCTTTAAATTGGAATTTCATCCTCATTTGCATAAAAGCTTACAAATTTCCTACAATCTTCATAATATGGACAGAGCAATGCATAATCAAAGTTTCCTATAATGTGCTCATTAATGGAGAGCCATCCAACAAGATTAAAGGGCTAGAGGCTTGCGTTAAAGGAACCCATATTCCCGTTCCTATTCTCTATAGCAATGGAGTTTCTGAAAAAGCTTTTTGGTTAGGGTCATAGAACGGAGTCCCCTCTTTAAATTTCATTATAAATGCAAGAAATGTGGAATCCTAAACCTCAACTCTGCAGATGACTCACTTCTATTCTCTAAGGTTGATCATCACTCCATTACTTCGCTTATTACAACTCTAAGAATATTTATAAAGGTATCTAGGCTAGAACCGAACATTCAAAAGAGTGGAATATACATGTAAGCTAATGCATTATAGAATGCTCAGTGGCTTTCCAATATTAGAGGTACAAAGGTACTGCAGTTACCTTTTACCCATCTTGGGATACTAGTTAACCCATAAGCATAAATACTCAGAGTTCAAACCATTAGAGGAAAAGATCAGAAGAAGAATTTGGAATTGGAGTCCTAACTGCCTTTTTATGGCAGGTTGTCTACAATTGATTGATTCTATCCTATCTTCAATCAATATATAATGGTCCTTATAATTGGTATTACCAATCACGGTTATAAAAGCCATTAATAGGATCCTAAGAAGTTTTTTTTTGGAATGAAATGGGCAAGGAAAAACCAAAGCAATGATCAAATGGAATGATATTTGTAAGCCTAGGAAATACGGTGGACTAGGCCTCATACCCATCCAAGTAGTCAATCATTTGATGTTAATAAGAAGATTATAGAGGCTAATTAGAAAGAAGGACTCCTTATAGGTGAATTAGGTATGGAGTGACTACATAACCAAGGATAACATCCAAAATGTCAAAATTCTAAAAGCGGTTCAAATACTCTTAGAAAGATAATGGAGATAATTAGACATCACATAAGACATAAGGTGGGAGATGGGAAAGAAACAAGTTGCTAGCTTGACAAATGGCTGGATATAAGAGTATTACATGATCAACCACAACTCCATATGGTTCTGTGTGAATGTTTATGTTATTAAGCTTATGTATATGACAAAATAACACTTTTAAGAATGAAGCCAAAACTTCTTTTTTTGTAATTCCCTTTTTTTTGTATATATTGACATGCTCCAACATACTTTTGATGCTTCCATTTTTTCACTAAATGTACATGTTGGTGTAATGATAATACCAGGTGGCGTGGAGTGAACATAATGTTTTACAAAAACTACTTTAGTTCCTTTGTCCCTTACCTTACTTATAGCTTGGATTTGTGAATTTTAAAACTAAAATTTTACTCAATCCTAGGTGCAAACCGCATAGTTAGAAATTTAGACAACACCAAAATTTATCAGTTGTATATATTGTTCCTTGTTTAAATAAACCTTAGAAGACTTTGTATTTGTATCATTTTCAACTTTTAACACTTCATCATAGGATTTTGGTTGATAAAAAATTGACCAACTTGTTTGATCTACATTTCTAATATCTCTATCTCTGTTTAAACTAAAAGTTGAAGGAAAACTATGCTTCTTATAACATATATCAATAGTATGTCTTATTAAGCCATAATGAATACACAATAGCTTTTTGTCTTCTTTATTCCAAAACCTTCCTTTGTTTTGCTTCTTACAACACATATCAATAGTATGTCTTATTAAGCCACAATGAATACACATTAGCTTTTTGCCTTCTTTATCCCAAACCCTTCCTCTACCTATAAAATGTTAGTATTCTCTCACTATTTGTCTGCTATAATTTCCTCTCGTTCTATCATTTTCTTCTCTAAATTCAGTTCTTAACTTATTGTTAATAAATTGTCTTTTATACTGAATAATTAAAATAAATGTCTTGATTGATGGAAGAGGTTTTTTTATTTTAGTAAATGTCATATTATTTTACTAGGGAGTAGCCTCTTTGAGCTCTTTTTAGTATTTGAAATACTGACAAAGTGATGATTTTTGTAACATACTATTTGTTTTAACCTAATAATTAACCATTTACTAAGGATACTTGTTACTGTAATACCTTAATGTAGCTAATTTGCAGTGGTTGAGTTTTTATTTTTTAATTGGTACAAGATAGTTAAGTAATTAACAATTTATTGTCACTTTTTATTCTAGATTAAGATTGCAAGCATTATGTCTTACTCTTTATGATTTGAATTTACTTATGAATACCTTGTTGTCCTCTTCTCTAAATTCAGTTCTTACCTTATTATTAATAACTTGTCTTTTATATTGAATAACTAAAGTAAATGTCTTAATTGATGGAAGTGGTTTCTTTATTTTAGTAACTGTCATATTATTTTACTAGGGAGTAGCCTCTTTTAACTATATGGAGTAATTGAAATACTGACAAAGTGCTATTTTTTGTAGCATATTATTTGTTTTAATCTTATAATTTATCATTTACGAAAGGGACTTATTACTATGATACCTTAATGGAGCTAATTTGTAGTAGTTGATTTTTATTTTTTAATTGGTAAAAGGTAGTTAAGTAATTAACAATTTATTATCACTTTTTATTCTAGGACTGGAAGCATTGTGTCTTAAGCATTTTATCACTTTATATTTGAATTTGCTTGTGAATAACTTGTTATGCTTTGGTCTCTAATGTTAATGAAATTATTTTTAATGGTTACTTTATAGGTTACTTTATAGGTTTTAACGGCTCAACATGGAAGTATAAGGCTTTTTTATAGTGGATATTTCATATTAGAGTATGAATTCAGATTTATTAGTGGGGATATTGCTACATTGGACAATGTTGACATTAACCATGTTAATAATAGACAAATATATGAGATGAGGAAGGATTTAGGGTATAATCAAATTAATAAGGCATATTATATAGTATCTAGTTTTAACTTTAAAGAGTCACTAAGAGTTACAAAGTCAAACCAAAGTTACATTAGGCTCACTAAGAGTTATATAGTCAAACCAAAGTTATATTAGGCTAGCAAACCTTTTACAAATACATGGGATTTTTGAGGTATATGTATCTCATCATATAGAAACACCTATCGATGCTCCTGACGTATTATGTATAACTGGAGGAGAGGACCATGATGATGATAAACAGGGTGTTAATATGGAGGAACCATATATGCTCATAGGAATGCGGAGAAATAAGGTCCATATATGAATGAAAATATAAAGGAACAAGGTGCAAAAATGCATGAGAATATGGAGGAATAAGGTTTAAACGTGGATGAAAATTTGGAGGAACTTCATCCACGTATGAATGAAAATTTATAGGAACATGGTGCACATATGGATGAGAATATGGAGGAACATGGATCACATTTTCAATCAAACTTCTATGTAGACATTCTAGATGGCCATGATCTGGTTGAAACTGCATCAACAAATTGTGGTAATGTTATTAATACTGCTGAATATCCTAGTAAAGAGGATGCAGGTGAAGCTTTACATAGACCCAGTTCAAACGTTAGGGATAATCCTACAAATGTGGCACATGAGTAGAGATTGGGAATGGAGGTCGAAAATGTAAAAGAATTTGAAGATGTTGTTGTTGATTATGCAGTACATATCCGATATAATGTTATGTTAAAAAAAGTGTGAGAGTAATCAAATTAGGTTTATGTGTATTGATGGATGCCTATGAGTTATATATGTTGGATATGATAAGAAGGAGCGATGTTTCAGGGTTAAACTTTATAACCCTGATCACTGCTTGAGGACAAGCAACATGAACACATCAAACATTAGTTCTTCATCTTGAAGTCTTAAGACGAACTTTCCACGTTTCACATCGATGATGGTTCGTGCAGTGGCCATGAAAGGTCTCCCAAGAATGATGGGGATGTCTATATCTTCCTCCATGTCAAGGACTAAGAAATCCACTGGGAAGATGAACTTCTCGACCTTGACTAATACATCCTCAATAATTCCCCTCGGATAAGTGATGGACCTATCTGCCAGCTGAAGCGAAATAGTAGTGGGTTTGGGCTCTGCCAATCCTAACTTCCTGAAAACAGAAAGAGGCATTAAGTTAATGCTTGCACCTAAATCCATTAAAGCCCTATCTATATGTAAATCACCAATAACATAAGGAATAGTAAAACTTCTCAACCTTTTAGGATAAGGAATCCGAGGTCTTACCGGATGTGTGATGGGGTCAGCAAATAACCTTGGATGATCCTTCTTTTCAGCTAGTGCTTCCTTGGCCTCCTTGCCACTTTCCCGACTCTCTTCTTCTTCACTCTTTTCCACTTCTTTATCGTTCTTCTTCTTATTAACTTCTTCAAGCTGTCTGCCACTCCTTAATAAGATTGCCTTTCCATGTTCTCTTGGGTTGGCCTCAATAGTGCTAGGCAATGAGCCCGAAGGTCTTTCCTTTAACAAACTTACAATCTGGCTCATCTGATTCTCCAAATATCTGATAAAAGATTCTTGGTTCTGCATCCTTACCTCAGTAGTGGAGATGTACTTCGAGAGTAGCTCTTTGAGACTAGATTTTTCTAGTGGCGTGGGATTAGGAGCCTTGAAACCTGGAGGTGGCTGCCTTTGAACATTGGATGACTGTGGTTGTGCCATCTAATCATTCTGCCAAGAGAAGTTTGGATGATTCCTCCACCCTAGGTTGTAGGTGTTAGAATATGGATCCCCTCTCTGTCTGTTATAATTGCCCACATAATGGGCCTCTTCTGTCTCTTGAGCAAAAGGATTCCCAACTTGACACTCAGAAGATGCATGGGAATCTCCACCATAATGCTCACATATAGAACAACTCCTCAATGAAGAACTAGCTCCTCCTCTCACACTGTGCACCAGATTATCCAACTTTTTCATCAAAGCATCGATCTGAGCTGATAAAGCCATTGTATTGTCTACTACACAAGCTCCTGTAGGTCATCTGGGATGCCTTTCTGTATGATACTAAAAGCTGTTAGTGGCCATCTCATTAATCAACCTATAGGCTTGATCTGGCGTCTTTCTCATTAAACTACCTCATGCTGCAGCATCTATGGTACTCTTGGTCGATGGGTTCATTCCTGTATAAAAAGTATTGACTTGTTGTCAGGTGGAGAACCCCATGACTAGGACATTGTGTCAATATATCTCGAAATTGCTCCCAGGTTTCATATTGACTTTCATTTTCATACTGGGTGAAGGAAGTGATCTCATTCTTCATCTTTGCAACCTTGGCAGGAGGGAAAAATTTAGCCAGAAATAATCTCATCATCTCATCCCATGTAGTAATCGATCCTAACTGTAAACCGGCCAACCATGCTCTGGCCTTATCCCTTAAAGAAAATGGGAATAACCTTAATCTCACCGCATCTTCTGACACTCCATTCTGCTTGAACAAATCACAAATATCCAGAAAGGTCTCCAAATGGGTGTTTGGATCCTCCAAAGGCAATCCTCCAAATTGAGATGCTCTCACCATGGATGTAATGCTAGGAATCTCAAAACTCGCAGCTGTAATCGTCGGCCTTATAATGAGAGGCATGGGTCTATTGTTGTGCCCCATAGTCAAATCCATCATAGTCAACTCCCTTCTCTCTTTAAGATGTGGCATCAACCCCTCCTCGTGATGTTCCATCTCTACAAACTGCTCTTCTCTAATTCTTTCTTCTGTGTTACTATTTTGAGCCAATCTGGTTTCCTTGTACAACCTGCAAGCAGTTTTTTCAATCTTAGTATCTAGTAGCAAATTCTCAGGCTTTTGACCATGAGTGAGCATAAATAAAATGAAACAAATAAAAAGCAATAATAACATAGCTATGAAAGGAAAATAAAAAACACCGAAGTAAAGCAATCAAGCAAACAACTAAAATACGTAAATAAACAACGAAGCAAGAATTAAATATGAGACAATTAATACCATCTAACCTAATGACTCACAATAAAGAAATTCCCCAGCAATGGTGCCAAAAACTTGTTACGGTCTAAGCAAAGTAATATAAATTAAATTCTATCTAGATTAACTAGAGGCAAGCTTACCTCGTCGACAAGTAATATAAAACGGTAAGAACCAAATATCGTACCCAAGGGATTCCAACATGCAAGACAATTAAATTAAATGATGCAAAATTACTCAGACAATCAATCATTGATTGATTTGAAAATAAAATAAAGTAAGAGAATCAAGGAAATATGCAAGATGCAAAGTATGAATTAAAAACGACTAGATTTAATCAAATGACAGAAAATGACTAAGGTATTAGATTTCAATTAGATTAGACACTAAAACTTGTAACGGTGGATTGATTTAGGATTTACTTCACTTAAACGAGTCAAACCCAATGTTCATAGGAATTCCCTTCTCTTCTAAATCTGAGTTACCTACTTGGTTCATAGATAATTTGGAATAAAAGCCATTTAATATAAGAAGAAATTAAGTTCGTTAATCCTAGGTATCCTCACATAAGATCATAAGGTTGGTCTATGCTTTAGTCTCAAGTATGTTGTTTGATTAATTTTTCAACAAATTAAATCCCATTGATTACAACATTCAATCATATATGACCTTAATCTAGGTGATCAAGCTAAATTAGGACTAAATATGCATTTCATCAAGCAAAAACCAATACCACAAAAATTTTCCTAATCCAATATCAATCCTAACCTCAACCAAAAAAAAAACTTACTTACACATATTCATCAATGTAACACAAATCATGGTCATAATATATATTTGCATTGATTAAATCCA
>JAOTBA010000008.1:12187296-12203061 GCA_025629845.1 Erythroxylum squamatum | reverse complement strand
ATTGTTGGAGCTAGTTATGAGAGTTTCTTTTAGTCCGAACTCTAACCAGGATTTAGCCAATGCTCTCTGAACGACTGGAAAAGCTGGTCTTTTACCTATGAAAAAACAATAAAATCTAACATGAATTGTGCTGCTCCTTTTTTTGCTAGCTCTAGAGGGGGGATGACATATATCTGGGACTCTTTGACCTCCCGGGGGTAGTAAGATAAGGATTTATCAGTTGTTGAGTCCTCCAGCCCTGCTGAAACTACCGCCTTCCAAGATCTGATGTTCCCTAATTTTCCATTAGTGGGGGAAGAATCGGGCACCAGCTCCATGTGTTTAATCACGCCAGACGACGGAATAGAGTTGGAGCATTGGGGTTTCTGAAGAGGGTCTTTGGTTACCTCACTGGATGAAGGATTAGGGATGGGGCTTTGGGGTTTTGGAAGTGATTCGATGGCGTGGATGGGTGCTGAAGAGTTTGGGTTGGAAATTTGGTCAGGGGGGATTTAGGTTAGAGTTGGAAGGGGATGGATGACTAGCAGTGGGGTGGGCGGAGATCTGGGTTGGGATGGGGGAGAAGATGAAGCCATGAATGAAAAGGGAGAGATCTACCTGAAATCTCGTCAGTTATGAAGCTTTCCTCAGTTGACTATCATCGCGCTCTCTCGAAGCTCTCCAAAGACGCTGCACCGGATCATTTTCACCATATTGTATTACAATTATTGCACATTAAATGATACAAGATCACCTAATCATACAAATGGAGGTTTACAAGGATACTTCTGGTGATTTTAAGATGTCTATTGCTATTCATTAAAGTGACATACTTAATCTAAGTATATTTTTTTTCACTTTTGTTACTTATTAGAAATTAATCATCACATTTATTTTGTTTATAATATTACTTTTGTTACCTTACAGTTACTTGATAGGGCCAATTCAGAAGTGGTGTTCAAGAATTATAAAAGTTTACAATTCAAATTCTAAGTCAATGTGTAAGTGTAACATGGTATAAAAGGAATTGGAGCACATTTGGATTAATCCATTACAAGAAAAGGAATAGAATAGAACGCAAAAGATTAAATGACTTAGTCTTTGCTCTAAATAATTTAAAGCTTCGAGAAAGATATGTTATTATCATTATTAAGTTGAATATAATTTTTTGAAAATTTTAATTTTTTGATTTTATTTATTTACTAGGAATCTTAATAGAACAAGGAGTTTTGTAGATCCAATTTGTCTTGATCATATTGATTTTTTAGTGGATTGAGTTTATGAAAAATTGAGTTTAATAGAAGTGAGTGACTTGGAAGATGATCTTGGATGCAAAAGGATTGATATGTCATTTGATGCAATGAATTTAAATGATAGTGCAAATGAGGCTCATCTAATTGATGATGATTTTGTACCAAATGAGAATTGAAGTCAATACAATTTGAGTGGATACTCGATTAAATGAAGTTCCAAGTTTTTTTAATTTTTTATCTTTTTTTAATTTCACTTTTATTTGATGCTACGTTTAATTTTATATATATGCAATATAAATATAAAACTCTTAACTATAAAAGTTTTTGTTTCATATTTCACTTCTAGTTGGTTGTGTTCCTCGACACAAATTCTCGTTGAAATACTTATGAAGCCATGGAACTTTATTATTCTTTATGTTTGATGTTTTAATGTAATTATTAATTATTATATGATGTGTAATATTTTAAATACTTTGTATTATCCTTAATTTTATATTTGTATAATTATTAAATGATCTCTTTTATAATAAGGGTGTGCTTGTTTAGTAGGTATGAGAAGAGAGGAATGTGCATGGAATGAAAAATAAAACTTAGTAAGAGGTTATGATTAAATGGCTTCTACTTTCATTCTTTACTTTTGGACATTGCTCCATTCCTCTCCATTATAAGAGGAATGAGAGTCATTTCTAGCTTTGCCACCATTATTCATTCCTACCTTATGACCAAAAACAATGTGTGATTTTTTTTGGTTTAGTAAGGTTTGGTATTCTTTAACTAATAATAATAATATTAATTAATTAATTAAAATATTATAATTAATTAATTGCAATATTTTAATTAATTACAATAATATATGGTAAGTAATTAATTACAATATAATTAATTAAAATATAATTCATTCATTAATTTAATTAATTAATTAAAATATAATTAATTAAACCATTATAATCAATTAATTAATTACATTATAATTAATTAAAATATAATGAATTCATTAATTACAATATTTTAATTAATTAATATATTGTAATTAATTAATTACAATATAATTATTTAATTAATTAATAAAATATAATTAAATTTTATTTCTCAATATTTTTTACAAACCAACTACTATCAATAGTAATGATAATCATTCATTTCTCTTAACTAACCATCATAATTATAACGATAATATCCATTCTCATTCCTCACTATATTTATTCTCATTCTTATTACCATTTCCCTATACGAACCAACCGCCCTAATGGTAGTTATTGTTTGAAATATGTGAAAAGTAATAATAACAAAAATAAATAAATTGTTATTATTTGAAAATTTTATTATTATGATTTTTTGAGACAAGGTGAATGTAAAATTATAAATTATATAACATACTATATTAAATGATTATTTAGTAACATTAAAAAATTAGAGATTATTTATAATTTTTAAAAATTACTCGAAACGATATCTGGTTTTGACTAATGCCAGTGTAATAACCAAATTTGATATTCATAATATTGCTCCTAATGATTTAAGAGAAGTCATTAGAAGTCTCATTAGTGATCAACCTTATTCTCCTTTAAGATAAGTCTATTTTACATGTCATTTTTAACCCCCAGAAGAAGTTGAGGTAGCACCACTTTGGATTAGTAGTCATGCATAGCCATCACCTTCCAACCTAGTTTTTGTCATTGCTGATAGAGGTCGAGAATAACGATTCTTCCAAAGGCCACCAAAACTAAAGCGTGTCCAAGCCACTAAAGATGAAATCGAGATATTTAATCACATATTAGTTATTATATTAATCTTGTTTTAGCTTTATTATACTCCCCGAATGGAGGCCACTTGGATTAAAATATTGAAAAGTCCTGATGAGCTTCTTCTCTTGTTGACGATAGCAAATTTTGATATGTACAATTGGAGACGGATCCTTAATTCTGATCTTCAAGTCTTGTCTGGCCCTTTCATCAATGATGAAGGGAAGAGATAGAGACATTTATAGACTTGTCCTAATTCAATGAACACTCTGCAGATGTGAAACATTTAGTACTTGAACTTGCTCCCGCATAAGGTCAGATCAAAAGTAATTAGAGAAACTGCATCATTGCAAAATACAAAGCATTCAGATGTTCTTGGAGATACTTTTCACTAAATATTTCATCTTCAAAGCCAGTAGAAGTCACTGGCACTTGCAAGTAAACATAGTTTTTCTTGTTCTTGTTCGCACCCTTTTAATAAGCTCTATTTCAATGGAAATCGAGCAAGAATTTTGGAGTAATTGATAAAAGTTACTCATTTGTAACTACAAGTTTGAATCACGAAAATAATCTTTTTATAAAAATTCAAGAGACAGGTTGCTTACATGGATATTTCTACTTAAACCCTCACAAAACGAAGAACCTTGTGCGGTTTCGAGTTTCTATAGCATGTACAGTTCTTTTAAATGTTTTACTTGTGCGGTTTATTGTCCAATCTAAAATTTACTACATGTCAAAAAGAATTAAAACACATACAGCATAAGAAAAACTCAAAATTGCAGCAAGTGAAACAAGTTTCAAGTCAATTGTCCTTAATAGTTGCAATATTTCCTAATTAGTAGACAATTTGGTAAACAAAATACAAGAAACTATAAGTTGGTTGGTGATTAGGGAAGTATAAAGCGGCTTGTAGTTAAATTTTTTTTAAAAAAACAACCCACTAAAAATTTTGTTAAATGCGAAATCTGGAGAAGTATAATAATACACAACATTAGCCCTAAGTAATAGAGAGATTATTTTGAATGCTCCGTGTGAAATTTTTATCTGCTAACAATAGTATACATTGTTGCATCATAATTAGGTTTTGCTAAATATTCTGATCTTAATTTTTGGTGTTAACATATATCTCTCATTACTTAGCATTTTCAAAATAAGAATGAAAATGTACCACATATATTTTAAATTTAGTTTTTCACTTGCATTGAGAAGTTACAATAAACCCTCTAGCTAAGTGATTTCAAATAAAAAATTAAGAATATTCATTATGAAACTCAAAAATAAAAAGGGTTTTATTAATACATTTAATGTACAAAAAATTCACATTTTATATTTGATCAATAGAGTTGACTAAAAATTTTCCATACAAAGTTCAACATAGGAACACTCCTTTTAGATCAACATAAAGTAACGTGGGAAATATGTAGAATTAACTTTGTTATAAATACTGTTTGTATTTGTCACTTCTTTATAACCATAAGGTTGTAAGTTCGGGTCATAAAAACAATTTCTTTGTAAAAGAATACAAAGGAAATGTTGCATACATCGTGACCCTTTTTAGACCTCGCAAAGTGATAAGCTTTGTGCTCTGAGTACGTTGACTTTATTAATTAAATTATATTCATATCAACCAACAAAAAAAATAAATAAACGGAGTACAAGACAGGTAATTGGATGAAAACAAGAGAAAGCTCTTTAGGAAATATTTTGTTAATACAAAATTTTGTGTCTTGAAATCATTGGAAACTCTTCTAAAAGTTTACAATATGCTAAAGAATCTATACTTATGCCCATAACAAGAGAAGAGACAAGTCACGACAATCATTCACTTTAGTGTTTGTAGTGCTGGTCTGTTGTATCCTTGAAGTTGACAAATAATTTTCCGTTAAAGAAGTTATTTATAACGGCCACCAAGTTCTTTAATCTCTATCATGGAGATTGATAGCGAAGAATGATTTATTAAAATCCCACCACACAAAAGTTATTGGTTTTAACATCATGAATTAAATGAGACTTTTTTTTTTTTTTTGAATTCGAGGAAATCTCGCAGTCGAGCCAAGCAGACACACCTTTTCGAGTGTCCAATTGACGCACCACTTTACAGGCGGACCAAGCGGACGCACCTCATCATTGAAGGCCCAATTAGTTCTTCACCTACAGGTAAAATTCTAGCTGCCCCAGGTTTTTACAAGAGAGACTAGCATGGAATCGAACCTGAGACCTAACCGAAGCTAAACTCTGTTTTTAAACATCGAGTCACACCCCTTGAGAGCAAAAGAGACTTACTCTTTAGTCACTGAGAAAAAAGTAAGCTTAATGGAATAAAAATATATTTTTTAATATTCTAAAATTGAATATCTTTTTGTTACATGCTTCCAAAGAGGAGTAGAAGAAGAATATTACTGCATTGCTTGAGCATCCAAAGCAATGCCATAACTATATGTTCTGTTGTGATTAATCCTCTATAGTATTTTAATTATTTAGGATTACTAGGTTAACTAGCCAAGTAGAACTTAACGAACTCGTGAAGTCTTCCTCCACGTGGAGGCCTTAGGGCTACTTAATTGTCTCCTTCTCCAACCATTAATTAAACTTTGTGACGAAAAGATCTAGACTTGCTTTATTAATAAAATTTATTGATGGCGACCTGCACAATGTGGTTTTGTTTTTGTCATGAACGATTTAATATCGATTGAAACTCGTTTTAAACTTTAAACTTTTGGTTTAATTTCTGATTTGATTTTTAAAATATTATTATCAAGATAGACTAATTCAATTGAAGATTTTGGTACTCTAGAAAAATTAAGTAGACCGTTATCCTTATTTCGATTACAAGTGGTTTAAACATTTTGATTTAGGTAATCCACGTATTGAAGGTTAACAACTTTGAGCGTATGTCCAAAAAGAAGCTTTAAAAGGTCTCCAAATGTAGCCACCTTGCGCTTTATTCTCCAAAAGAGGATGTGTGAGGCCATAAGTCAATGAAAATTAGAATCTATATAATACAATAACACCATAAGTTTCCTAGTTCTGTTTACATATTTGTCTGTCAGACATTAATAAAAGAAAGAAACCAAATGCAAGAAAACCATCTTTTGAGTAATCAATTGGAGGGTATAAAATAAATGGTTAGCTTGTTCTACATGTTTTGTGTGACCAAAGAGTTTCAAACTTGAGAATGGAGAAGGGGAGAGTTCTGACTGTCACTGCTTCCAGTATACCGGACTGGCATCATTGCCGGATCTTGGTACACATTCACCAATTTATTAAAAAACTCACTCATGCTTTGCTCATTCTGCTCTTCATTGTCTTTCTTCACCAAGCACTGCCAGACCCACAAAGCATTAAGGTCCAAGTGAATATGGAAAATTCAGTAGAAATTCAAAATGACATGAGAATTTTCTCTTACGTACCTCGGTTGGATAGGCTTGAAATATTGGTAGGAACCTTTTTCGGCAGTATTCATTGAAAACAAGCGTAAGAATTGGAAGAGGAATGGTTAAACTGGATGCAAGCGGAAGCTTTTTAAGCCCAAATATTCTAATTGCAATAACATGCATCAGTATCAAAGAAAATATTGTTGAGTTGTGCACTATAGGCCAAAACTTCCCATTCGTCTCATACTTAGGCGCGTACACATTCAATAGCTGCAAAGAAGAGGTAAAGGAACTAATTTGATTCGTAGTGTGAAGATTAAGCATCTACAATATAATGGAGCAGGAGCAGCACAGTAGCAATTAGAACAATCACAGCAGTTAAAGCTACTTTCTTTTCTTTATCTTAAGTTAACCTTCTCAAGTAGTTTATCATATGATGTAAGATCATGAAAGTAAATTTAACTTCTTAAAGTTTATATTAACTACTCTAAAAAGGGGTTCTGTGAGTGGAGCCTTCTTCTTCTTCTTCTTCTTTTTTTTGGGAGCCTTCTTTGACATTTAGATACAAACAGTTAACAAAGTAAGGAAATGGACAAGAAAAGAAACCTTAATTACCTGGTTGCGGAGTATGATGAATCCTAGGCAAAAGTAAACCAAGAGAAATGGCAAGATCAGGGGAGCCAGGAAAAAGTATATAACACCAACTAGTACAAAGAAGAGAATTGTGGGAATTTCACTGTGGTAAGGAATTGATGGAACTTCAAATTCATCACTCTTTTTCCTTGCAAATAATCTACTCACGAAGCAGCAAAACAGATGAACCAATTGAACGAGTTCATATGCCAGACCTGTCCATCCAGAGGTCACAACATATGAAATGAAAAATGATGCCTGCACCCAAAGTAAATAAAAGGTAATTCTCTGGTAATCAAGAAAGAATTGGTCAATTGGACATCAGAAGCCACAAATCTGGCTTGCTACAAATAATTTTAACTGGTAATTAGTTGTGGTTTCATGTTCACAAACTGCCATTGTGATCCTCGAATAATCAGGATGATGAACAAGACCCTGCCATTTTTCCATAAATGTAGCATTCGTATTTCATAGGATACACAAAACATGAAATTGAACATGGGGTAATATAAATATTAAATAGAGATAATTATATGCATGCAATTATTGGAAAAAGAAATACACAATGATTTCTCCAGAATGCATAGCAGCGAACATCTGATGACAATCCGTCTTGCAGGAACTTCCTAATGGAGCTCCAATTTCAATTCTGTTGCTTGCTATTATTCTATGGTTGTATATGGTTAACATTTAAGGTCTACAGCTTGAGTCAAGACTTTAAGTCATCAGAACATAATTTCAGTTGCAGTACTCAGCTGCAACTATAAAATACCAGTACATCTGCTAAGAGGCAAGCAAGTAGACCAAATAGCACACTTATCAGTTCTTCCAATTCTTTCACCCAGATTCATTGTGGGTCTTTGGATGATGATTGACATAGGTAACTATCAAACAATTCAGTTCCAGCAAGAGAACTGAAACAGGTCATGCATAATACAGGCCCATCTTCCTGCAATATATATGCCATATGCCACCACTCAAGCTTCTCAGCGTGCTTACTGGTCTAAGATTAAGAACAGTTCAGCATAAAAAGTGTACACTAGTGGCTGGATGAAGTATTATGCCACAAGAAAACAAGATTCTACATAGAAATGTAAGTTTATGTAACTTGCACAAAACAATGGTGCTTTGAAGGTACGAGAGATACATAGATGATGACTTCACCTGAGATGGAACAGCTTCAGCTAGGACCCTGGGGATATTTTTGGGCTCAAGGAAGACATTGACTCGATATAAAGCTGATCCAGATAGTACATTTGCAAAGAAGATGTTCCATACAGTGAACAATAAAACTTTGATACATGCACTTTTCTCTATCTGACTAAGAGAAATGTATCCTTGCATGGAAGACAACATTATCATAATTGGCGGAACAAAATATAGGAACAACTTGAGAATCAGACTTGGAAGATATCCGGTAATGAGTTGACTGACAACTGTTCTGCAACACAAAAGGTAGCGTATTAAAGTTCTATCTCACATAATAGAATCTCAGTAACAAGATAATGACTTTTCAATCCTCAAGACTTTCTACTTCTAAAATTTCACTAGACTCCCACTTTAGGCATTGGTGGATTAAAAACATCCCATGTGTACACCAAAGTGAAGATGGTAGCAGAAATAATGAACTCAAGATTCATGGATACAGGTTACTTTGACCTCCAAATCATCATAAAGATATTGGTACGAATGCATTAAAATATAATTCAAAGAAACAAAACAACTTCTTTTCAAGGTGCATGCTTTCTGAATAATGGTAACATATATCCATGTAAAGCACCTCAAATAATCAGAAGAGAAGTCTCAGTTTGCTTTGACTTACAAACTCAATATCCCTTTCAAAAAAGGAAACCAAGTCTGTAGCTGATCCAGATTAGCAAGACCTTGCGCAAGTACAACTGGAATAAGGAACAGAATAGTGAGAGCAGCAAATGCAACAATGACAACTAGATTGGAGATCCATCTTCTTATGAATGATGCAGAAAAGAAAGGCCAGTGAACATCAAGAGGGTCAGGAGCTTGTTCTGTAACCCACTGCGTGGGGTTGATCCCCTGTTGAATGTGTAAAGCTATGGCAGCACCGAACCGGGACTTGAATGATACAAAAGCAGCTGGAACTTGCTGAATGTTTTAAAAAAGTTCCATGACAGAAGAAAGGTTGTGTCAATTATCAACATCCGTTTTGGAATTAGAGGAACAATAATGTTAAATATTACAGTTCTTTGGTTAAAAATGAAATGTGATGTATATTTCAAGCCCATTCTCTAAGCAAGATAGATTTAACTATTCACTATTTGGTAGATGTAAATAACTAGCATCAAATAGATAACTGCCCATCATGAAATTCATCTGTAGTTGGAGTCTTCAAAAACTGTACTTGGCAATATTGGCATCCGGCAATGATAGCTTCTAACGAGACTAGTAGGAAAATGCTGATCGGTACAAACAGTTCTGAAGTCATATCATTCGCCCACTATAATTATGGACAGAGAGGGTAATCACTTTTTTGGCTCCTCTACTTATGCTGATTAACTATTTCACTCATCCTACTTTCAAATTTTCTATTTATATCCTTTTACTATTGCCAAAAAAATAATATTCCTTCCATCAACTCCTTTGAAAATTCCATAAAAGTTTCTCTTTTGTCAGTCCTTCTACTGATCATATTTTTCTATTTTACTCCTCCAACATAATATTTTTTCATTTAGGTGCTACTATTAAAAAATATGATGATAAAATTAATGCTTGAAAAATACCAACAGAATTTGTTTATGGAGACAATGGCGAGGACTTCATTAAAATATTGTGGATAATAAGAAGATTGAAGTGATAACATATTACAATAAAAAAGAACCAACACAAAAATTCTTCTACGTAGCAGGAATACAAAATTTTTTCAAAATCTTTTTATGGAGATAATGGCGATAAATTCATTAAAATATTGTGGATAATAAGATGGTTGAACTGAAAACATGTTACAGAAAAAAGAACTAACAAATAAGATGGTTGAACTGAAAACATGTACAGAAAAAAGAACTAACACCAAAAAGTTCTTGTATGTAGAAGGAATACAAAAATGATTATCCTTAGCCAGATAAACCTTAAATGCATTATACTTTAAATTTTCAATCCTATGTATCACAATTTCCATTTAAAGGTGGTCCCTTAGTAATAAAATTGTTATCGTAAGATTTCAGACAGTTATCACACACCTCTCCTGCTGATGACAACTGTTCCATTCTTAAATTATTTTCCAAATCTTCCAACTTCTTTTCATAATCATGTAAAAGATTAACTTTACGTCTACATAGTCCCAAAAAGCCTTCACGCCTAAAATGCTGAGAATGATTATTTGACTTCAGGTGGGCAAGTCTTCTACACAACTTCTGTACATCAGTCTGTATAAAAATAGGATAGAATTGTCAAATTTTGCACCATAAAAACTGAAAACCATGACATGGATGCCAATATCTAAAAAAAACAAGAAATTGAAAACTTTTTCCAAAATGTTTACAAACTATATGAGGGATGGAGAGCTCAAAAAGTTGCAAATAACGGCAACTCCTTTAAGAGGCAATTCACTCATCGTTGTATAAAAACTTAATATTTTCATTCAACAAACATGTTCAATTAGATTTCGAGTAGTGTTCTGAATTAGAAAAGACTATAACTGGACGAATTTCTGTTAAAGTGTGTTACTTGCTGGCTCATTGGAAGGGTCCACAATTTCTTAAATCATCTACCACACTATCTGATCTTAAAGAAAATAGCTGATTTCTGATACGAGTGAAATCGAAGAGAGAAGAGAAGAGGGAAGAAAATAGAAGAGAAGAAGAGAATTGAAAGGAAAATGAGAGAGGTCTGGATTTTTCATTCCCCATTTCGTGAATCACAACGGCTTATAAGCAATTACAGATTGAACAACCAAATTCCTCTCTAACAGAAAACCTCTAACAGAAAATCCCTAGTATTTCGATCGGATCCCAATCCCTAACCAACAAAATGAAAATAAGAAATGCATATCAGAAATATACTAAAAGAAATACTTAAACAGCGTCATCTGGTACCTACTAGTCCCAGACCCTAAACGCAGCATTTAAAACTTGAATTTTCTCTCGCACCAATACTCCCTTCCCCAATCAATCCTTGTCCTCAAGGATAAAAGTTTGGAAACTTTTGCTGTAAATCAAACCAATATTCCCAGGTAGCATCCTCTGGGAAGGTATTAGCCCATTGAACCAGCACCTGAGTGACTGCACGATTTCCTTTCTTGCACATACGCCTATCCAAAATAGCAACAGGCTCTTTCAACAAGGTACCATCGCTGTCTATGGCAGGTAAAGCCGCCTGCACTAGGGTCTGTCCCACATGTTTCTTGAGCTGGGAAACATGGAAGGTAGGGTGCACTTTTGATCCTGGTGGCAGCAACAGAGTATAAGCAACCTTGCCCACCTTAGCCACAATTTCAAAGGGTCCAAAATATTTAGCAGCCAACTTCTGAGAGACCCTATGCTTAAGGGATTGTTGCCTATAAGGCTGAAGCTTCAGATACACAAAGTCACCCACCTCAAAAGATCTGTCTGACCTTTTCTTATCAGCTTGAACCTTCATCCTATCTCTGGCTCTGTTCAAGTGAAACTTAAGCAACTTCAGCGCTGCCTCCCTCTGTTGCAAGCTCCGATCCACACTATCAACAAGAGATTCCCCTGCAAGATATGGCAAGTGCACAGGAGGAGTTTGACCATAAAGAGCCTCATAAGGGGTAGTCTTGATGGAGGAATGGTGAGATGTGTTATACCACCATTCTGCCAAAGGTAGCCATAAATACCAATCTTGAGGTCTCTCACCACACATGCAACGTAAATAACCTTCTAAACATCAATTGACCACCTCGGTCTGACCATCTGTTTCAGGGTGATATGCAGTTGACAGTTTCAACCCAGTTCCCAACTTCTTGAACAATTCCTGCCAAAAGTTGCTTACAAAGACCTTATCTCTATCAGACACAATGCTCTCAGGTAGCCCATGCAATTTATAAACATTAGAGAGAAACTCTTGTGCAACACTCAAAGCAGTAAAGGGATGTGTAAGAGCAATAAAATGGCTGTATTTGGTTAATCTATCCACAACTACCAAAATACAGTTCTTACCCTTGGAATTTGGAAGCCCCTCCACAAAGTCCATGCTGATTTCTGCCCAAGCTCTATTCGGTACAGGTAAGGGTTGCAACAGCCCTCCCTTTGCGGAGTTGTCTGCTTTACAAGCTTGACAAACTTGACATTCTCTCACCCAGTGCTTAACGTCCTTCTGCTGACCCTTCCAGTAGAAAACACTAGCTAGTCTATTATTGGTTGCTGTCATCCCTGAATGTCCTCCAACAGGGCTATTATGAAAGAGTTGCAGCAGTTCCCTTTTTAGGCTCAAATCATTTCCAACCACAATCTTCCCTTTTCTTCTCAAAATCCTTCCATCCCAAGTATATTTGGAACTAGCAGATATTCCAGCTACCTTATCTGCTATGATTTGCTGCATTTTACTGTCTTGAGTCCAAGATTGAGCAATTCTGGTCATCAAATCTGTTGAGACTGCTGAGATTTGCAGCAACTGAGGGTTGCAGAAAGTGGGGTTCCTTGACAACACATCCGCCACTGTATTAGCTGATCCTTTTCTGTATATCACCTCAAAATCATATCCTAGCATCTTAGTGACCCATAGTTGTTGAGAGGCAGTGACAGCCTGATTTCCAGAAAGAAACTTGAGGGATTGATGATCAGTCTTTATCTGGAAATGTCTGCCCAACAAGTAAGTATGCCATTTCTTCACTGCTAATAAAACTGCCATCATCTCTTTCTCGTAGATAGAAAGTGCCTGGTGCTTGGGACCAAGTGCCTTACTGAAAAAGGCTAAGGGCCTGCCTTTCTGAGTAAGGACTGCTCCAACTCCTTGGCCCGAGGCATCTGCTTCTACCACAAAGGTCGCTTCAAAGTCAGGCAAAGCTAACACTGGAGCAGTTGAGATGGCCTGCTTGAGTGTTTCAAATGCCGAAGTTTGTGGCTCACCCCATTGCCACCCTCCCTTCTTTAGCAACTCGGTCAAGGGTCTTGCGATGTGACCATAATTCTTGACAAATCTTCTGTAGTAACCGGATAAGCCAAGGAATCCCCTCAGCTCCTTGATGGACTTTGGTAAGGGCCAACTCAAGACACAATCCACCTTGGAAATGTCCATTGCAATACCCTTGTTACTAAGGACATGGCCTAGATACTCTACCTCCTCAGCCCCAAACTTGCACTTGCTCTTCTTGGCAAACAATGAATTGGCTCTCAGCAGTTGAAAAACTTCCCTCAAGTGGCTCAAATGAGATTGCCAATCTGGAGAGTAGATCAAGATGTCATCAAAAAAAACTAGGACTGTCTTCCTGAGGAGGGGCTTGAATACCATATTCATAAGGCCCTGAAATGAAGATGGAGCATTGGTTAGCCCAAAGGGCATTACCAAAAACTCATAATGACCTTTATGGGTTCTGAAGGCAGTCTTGTGAATGTCAGGTTCCCACATGCGTATCTGATGATACCCTGCCCTTAGATCCAGCTTAGAGAAGTATGTGGCTCCCCCCAACTCATCTAACAGCTCTTCAATTACCGGAATAGGAAATTTATCTTTAACAGTCAGCTGATTCAACTGTCTGTAATCAATGTAGAACAGCCAAGACCCATCCTTCTTCTTAACCATGACTACTGGAGAAGCAAAACTGCTGTTGCTGTCTCGAATGATGCCATTCTGCAACATTTCCTGCACCATTCTTTCCAATTCATTCTTTTGAATAGTCGGGTATCTATAAGGCCTGATCTTCACCACTTGGGACTCATCGAGAAGTGGAATTCTATGATCTTGCAGCCTCTTAGGTAGTAAGGAAGTAGGCTCCGCAAAAATATCAGCAAATTCATCCAGTAATGTAGTCATCTCTTCCTGAATTGCCAACTGTTTAAGATTGATCTTAGACTGTCCAGTCATCGTCAACAGATAGACACTAGGATGGGGAGGATCAGCCTTAAATAGCACTGGTTGTAAAATCTTAGAACACAGTTGAGGACTCATGATACTCACAGACCCTGAAAAAATACCTTGCAGAACACCCCACTTCCCATTGGCTAATTTGAATTGCATAGTTAGCTTAGCAAAATCCCATATTATAGCTCCTAATTTTGCTAGCCACTGGATGCCCAAGACTGCATCACATCCCTTCAGAGGCAGCACCAGGAAGTCAGTCTGGAATTGGGAACCTTGGCAGCTCCAATTCAGATTCTTACAAATGCCTCTGGTGGTCAATTTTCCCCCATCTGCTACAGTCACCTGCAGTTGCTTATGCTGCCAAACAGATAACCCTAATGCTTTGACTAAGGCCGCATCCACAAAATTGTGAGTACTACCAGAGTCAACCAATATGACCACACTCTTGTTTCCAATCATAGCCTGTATCCTCATAGTGTCATAACCTGCAGAACCTAGCATTGCATGCAAGGACAATGTAGGCATTTCCTCTGGAGTGGCATCAGCTAACAACGACTCCGGATGATCCTGACAATCCTCAAAATCTTCTTCTGCGTCCTCTCCTTCAATCAACAATTGATACAACTGAGAACGGGTGCACTTATGGCCAAAGCTATACTTAGCCCCACACCAATAGCACAACCCTTTCTTCTTCCTCTCCTCAATTTCAGCCGCAGTTGGCATCCGAGACCTCATAGAGGTGGAATGGGACACAGCAACACCCCCTGGTTTAGGCATGGTTATAGATCCTGCAGAACTCACAGACTTTGAAGGACCGAAAGTAGGCTTAACACTAGGAAAAATTGGTGAAGAAGGTTGAGGAGGTCGAACAAAACTAGAGATAGGAAATTGTTTCTTCACAGTAGGCTGAAGCATAATTTCTACTTGACTAGCCATGTGCAATGCATCAACCAGATTACGAGGACGTAGTAAGCGCAAGTATTGACTGATTTCAGTTTTCAAATTACCCACGAAAATACTAAGAACATGCGATTCAGAGAGAGAGATCTGATTCAAAAGACATACAAAATCCTCATGAAAAGCTTCCACAGTGCCAATCTGCTTGAGAGCAACCAATTCAGCCATCGGATCCTCGAAAATAGAAGGAGCAAATCTAGATCTGAGCCCTTGAAGGTAGCTAGGCCAAGTCAGATTCGCCATTCCCCCTTGCGTCTTGGCGAAAAAATGATGCCACTGCAACGCTCGGCCTTCCAACTGCAACATCACCGTGCGAACTTTCAACCCTTCTGGCACTCCCTCAGCTTCAAAATATTGCTCCATCTTCGCCCACCAACGCTTGAAATCAGAACCATCAAACTTAGGACATTTGAGTTGGAAAGATCGATTGGATCCACAAGAACTCGTTCGGTTGATGGACTCTTCACCCTCCAACCCCGTTTCCGGCCCCTGATCCTTGGGAGACAAACCAGGAGGAGGCCCCAAAATGCCCTGCTCCTTGTCATTGGTCTCATCTTTGGTCCCCAAATACGTCTCAAACAGAGTCTGGAGTTTAGATTCAAACTCAGAGCGAAACAATTGAAATTGAGTATCCATTCGAGATTCCAATTGTGCAACATCATGTTGAAGTTTCGAAACAGAATCCTGAAGCTCGGCACTGCTACGAGTCATGGTGCCCGGTCGGGGCTCTGATACCAATTGATACGAGTGAAATCGAAGAGAGAAGAGAAGAGGGAAGAAAATAGAAGAGAAGAAGAGAATTGAAAGGAAAATGAG
>JAOTBA010000008.1:12153947-12167088 GCA_025629845.1 Erythroxylum squamatum | reverse complement strand
CTTTGTTTTGTGGGCTTGCCTTTGGGCTTGAGATGCTAGTTGGTGAGGGCCTGTCTTTGAGGGTTAAGGAGTTTGGGTTTTCCGCTTATATTTTTGTGCTTCGATTCCGAATCGATCGTTGGGCTTCGGAAACGGGGCCCAACATTACTAAACTTTAATGGAAAATAAGAACCTCTTTTAAATTTAGCGATGATCATTCTCCTATGAACGAGGGAGAAAATAAAGGAGTTAAATGATCAATTCCTTCCAAATAACAAATTTTAGTTTGATAGAGATGCCTTGAACCAACTAAAGAAGGTTAAATCAGTGAGGTAATGTTTGAAACAATTTTATTAATTGATGCTAAATACTAAGAACAAATTTGACAAGGAAAACCTCTTCAACATCATTTTGGATTACAATTATGGGGAAAATTAGAATTGCAACGAAAAATGTTAAAGATGTTATGGGAGAAATTATAGTTGTTAATGTTTTGATGATTTTTTTTAGTATGTAAAGAGATTAAACCTCCTATCCCTTTCTTAAAAATCGAAAGCTAACAATTATAAAGAGAAGTGTAAGGGGAAGAGCAAGAAAGACTATGAATTTGGTCAAAAGGAATAGGATCACAAAGGAATTGAGATGTTATTGTGAAAGTACTGAGGGAATTCAATAAAGTGATCTTGGTGAGTATTATAGCCTACTACTAAAGTGATACAAGCAAAGTTAGTTGAAACAGGAATCCATTATATGTAGGCTTAGGTTAATTACAAAAGTTCAAGTTACTAAAGATTTGGAGGTAAAATACCCATCCTTGACTGAGCATTATCTCCAACATAAGTGTGATACAAATCACATCAAACTTCATAAATTTATAAGAGGATCCACAATTTTGGATACGAGCTTGGCCTAAATCATGTCCAACTTTATAAAGTTACAAAAAGATCTATAGTATTAACCATAGTCATGATCCATACCATACCTACTATTATTAAATTGTCTATAACTAACATGACTTAACCCACGATCGTGACCCAAACTATGACCACTCAGAAACCTAGTTTTTTACATTTTGTATTTAAGTCATATTTCTTTAGTTTGAGATTGATATATTTCTTTATTGATAGCCATTAGAGCTTCTTTCTTTTATTCTTCATTGAACTTCAATCAAAGAAATCTTTCTTTATGACTTTCAAATACTTTATAAATTTAATTCTTGATTCTTTACAATTGACAGGTCAATTCTTTTGTACATCTATTTTACCTTTCTTGGGTTTGATTCAAACTTTTTTATGGGTTCTCTAAGGTATATTCCTAGGTAAGTTTGCACCAATAGGCACCAAAGTTCAATTCTAATCAAGTGTGGTTATCCTTTTTATTTTATATTGTTACAATTTTATTATATTCCTTTTTTTACAAAAAAGAAAGAGAGAAAAACTAAGTTATTTATTATTTCTTTCCAGTTCATTACTTTTTATTCTTATTTATAAAGTTTCAATCTAAAAATTAAATCTTGCTTCTTGTTTTTAAAAGAAAGAAAAAGGAAGGTCGTGTGAGTATGAAAGCATCAAGAACTTATTTTGAATACAATTTGATAATTCTTATTATACTTTATTGTGATGATCGAACTCCTTACTTCTTGTTTAGACTGTGATTTATTTTATCTTTTAACCACTTGTACTTGGATTTTAAATTTTACATGGTTGAATTTTATTTGAGTTTGTTTAATTCTTTAAAAAAACTAATAAAGAAGCATGAAAGTGGTAAAAAGATAAGAGCGCGTGAGATTAGCATTAAAGAAAAAGTTGAATAAAGAGTGAAACATAAGTAGTTTGTCATCCTTGGGAGTGTATGAAGAAATTTTCTTTACTAACTCTTCCTGTAGCTTTCAAATATGTCTTTAAAGACATCTCATCATCGAAGGAGGAGAAAGATAACTCGTAGTTTATGCAGAACAAGCAATAATAGTATAAGAGTGTGAATATGATGTATGTTAAGGTTAAGCACATGATGGAGAAGCAACCATAGTAGATTATTGAATTGAAAAGGAGACAACCTCCTAAAGTTTATAATAAAGGGAGGCATACTAGGCATAATCAAATAGCCCTAACGAAGGATGATGAGGAGAATAATGAACTTAGTATTGATGATGTTAATCTAGCCTTTGAGAATAAAGACAACAAGTTTAATACTTTGAGAGGAGTTAGGTGTGATTGGGAGCATAGGAGAGAGCCTAAAGTTCAAGAAGGAGTGGATGGATGAGAATTTTGGCAGCATCAAGATAATCATACATTACTTTAACGGTAAGAATGATCATAAAACTTAGTTGAAGTGGGAGATGAAAATATAATTAATCTTTGATCATAATTCCTCATAGAAAAGGAAGGAAAGGTGATGATAATAGAGTTTACTGATTGTCATAATTTGGTGGGATCATATAATTATTAATAAAAAGAAATTATGAGCAACTCATGGAAACTTAGAATGAATTGAAGGTACTTATAAGGAAGAAATCAAAACCATTTTTATAGAAATTGATATTAGAGGTTACAAAGACTTACTCAAAGACTAACGGGTATGGAAGGTTATTATAAAAAAATAGAAATAGTCATGATATGAGTCAGTGTAGGGAAAATATATAGAAACAACTACAACAAGATTCTTGAATAGGTTAAATAGAGATATAACCAATATTATAGAGCTTACAATACTTTGTAAAATAGGGAGAGATGATGCATATGACTATGAAAGTGAAGAGATAGCTAAAGCGGAAAGGAATAAACAAAGTACCCCATCAATCCTAGTATTTTTTGGTGGTCTAATTGAAACAAAAGGATGATATAAGCTCTTTTTAAGTAAAAATTAAACTACCTAAAGCTAAAATATGATGCCTACAATTAAGGCATAGGCAAAATTATTCTTAACCCTCTCAAGACAGAGATATTAATTATTTTCATTGTGTGGGAATAAAGCATATTACATAACAATAACCAAACAAAAAGGTTATAATTATGAAGAATAACATAGAAGTGGAAAGTGAAAGTGATTCTGAAGAAAAAATATAGGCTAACACTTAAAGATACTAGTGATGAAGCGATTGAGTATGTTACTAAAGGCGAGATATTTATCACTCGAAGACTATTAATTCTTTAAATTAAGGATAATATCTTA
The DNA here is from genome assembly GCA_025629845.1 of Erythroxylum squamatum. Classification (NCBI taxonomy): domain Eukaryota; kingdom Viridiplantae; phylum Streptophyta; class Magnoliopsida; order Malpighiales; family Erythroxylaceae; genus Erythroxylum; species Erythroxylum squamatum. Next base: position 12,163,938 of record JAOTBA010000008.1, on the reverse strand, counting down.
GGGCAGTAGAGAGAAACATATTCCATACTTGAAGGTATATAATATGATTATTGATGGAAAAATTTACATCGATGTGACTAACACTACCCTTGTAGAGAAGTTAAGTTTTCCTACTATAAAACATCTAAAGTTGTAACAAACTTCAATAGCTTAATAAATGCTAAGAGATTAAAGTGAACAAACAGACGTTGGTTTCCTTTTCTATTAAAAGGTATCAAGATGAAGTATTATGTGATTTTGTACTATACAAGTTAATCATTTCGCATTAGGAAGGTCATGACAATATGGTAAACATGTTATACATAAAGGCTTCAAGAATAGCTACACCTTTAAGAAGATTGATAAAGATATTATTGTTATATCTTTAACACCTAAGCAAGTTTACACAGACAAATTAAGTTTACAAAAGAGCGAGAAAAAAGAATAAGGAGATGAAAAACTCAATAATATTAAGAGTATTATTTATACTAAGCAACCCATCATTGTACCTTTGAAAATAAAGGCTTATTTTCCTTTTGATGTAGATGAAGATTTCACGACAAATCCTTTTGAATAGTGGGATATGATAAAATTACAGTTAGGCCTAATAGGGAACCCATTGCATATAGGTTTAGATTAAGTACAAGAGATAGAGTTAGTGAAGATTTGGAGGCAAAACACTCATGTTTAACTAAACATAACCTCTAACACAAGTTTGGGCTAAACTATGTCTAACATCATAAAGTTATAAGAGAATCCCTGACCCCAGGCACAGGGGTGTTCCTATACCATATCCCCTAGTGATAAATTGTCTATAATCAACACATTCGAGATCTATATTGTGTCTATTAAAAAACCTAGTTTTTTATATTTGGTACTTAAGGCATGTTTCTTTTAGTTTGAGATAGTTTGAGATATTTGTTTATTGAGAATCGTTAAAGCTTCTTTTCATTTATTCATTGAACTTTGAACTTATTAAAGAATTCTTTATTTGTGGCATTTAAATATTTTATGAATTTGGTTATTGATTCTTTATAATCAAATGGCTAATTATTTTTTACATGTTCTTTGACTTTCTCGACTTTAATTCAAACTTGGTCGTAGGTTATCTAAGGTATACTCCTTGATGGGTTTGCGCTATAAAGTTTCCTATATTACAGATTAACTATTATAAAGTTTTCTACATTACAAACTTGCATACTACTAAATAGTCCAAGGAACTAACGTTGACAATAGTCTAATATCATCTTTGATGCCATGATTCAATAAATTTATAAAGTATTTATCATCTAGATCAACAAAACTTCCTAAAATATAAAATTGCACTCTCTCGAGTTACAGCCACCTATTCTCAAATTAGTTAACTCATATATTTACTAAGCTAACACTCTAAAGAATGCAATACTTTCTATGAACTTCTATGAAAGATTTCACTCTAATACTAGAGAGATCATGCAGGTCTATTCTAGCGTCCCATTTAACCCTTAATATCTATGTCTTGCTCTACTCAAAAGCAAGTTCTCTCAAATCATCCATAAATGAACTATGATCAAATTAATCACCGATACTAACTAAATTCACATTAAGAATAACCAAAGATAATTCATAGATTTAAATCTCATTTTATATATATATATATATATATATATATAAACTGAATCAATCTATACAAAGATAGTAAATAAGGTTTGTCCTATCTAAACATATAAAACACAGCAGTCATCATGTTTGAACCGTTGAAAACAATTGACAAAACAAAAGATATCATGATAAAAGGAACTTTAGATGAAAATCTTGTATTTTGAGTAGCTTGATCCATTATGATGATCTTCAATATTATTTCTCTAACGAAAATGGCTTTAAAAATGACATCATAAGAGTTGTTATACCTCCTGGTGGGATGATCCTCATATTTTTGCTCGAAATGTCCTCTATTTATTGACAAATCTCATCCTAAGATCAATCTTCTCAATTACCTAAAAATATAGCAAAAACTAAGTAAAACAAGGTAATTTAGTATAAAAACTAAACAAAATACAAAGGCAAATATATGCATTTTTCATGTACATTATATTTCAAAAGAGTTTTCGAAGGGAAATATGTGCATTTCAAACTCTTTTGAAATATAATGTGTATGAAAAATGCACATATTTTCCCATCCCTTGTGTTAAAACCAATCATAAAATTAAACTTAACTAAGTACGGTTTTTCCTCATATCCCTCATAAAATGTTTCCATTATAGTTAGTGGAATTAAAGAAGTAGCTTGGTAAATTATTGGATTTGGGATTCATCCAACGATCTAAAGCCCTTTTATGATGAACTTGTTCTTTTCTAAAAGAAGTAAGAACGTCATTTGTATCCTTGAAAGTTGAAAACTAAATATTATCAAATAGCTATACTTGATATATGAAAAGGAGATACTGGTGACGGTGCATTGCTTTAAGGCTTAGTGAGTTTACCTATTAGGAACCAAGTTCATGATTCATACAGATAATATTATTAATAATTTTTTAGGACCTATAAGAAATTGTCCGTAAAACAAGCAAGTGACAAAATTTTCTTGGAAAATATTATTTTGCATAGGAGTATAAGTTGAGAAGACACAATAATGATTTTGATAAATTGAGTAAAAAGGAAGTGTTAGTGATTTTGCATCATCACCAAAATTGAGTAAGATTTATTAGATCAAATTAAATTGTGGCACCTTTAGATAACACCTAAAGTAAGATAATTCAATAAGTGAAAGATAGTGTTATATGAAGACTGTGGCTCAACAATAATGGGTTATTAATGAAAAAATATTTAACTATATATGTCAAGTTTTAGTGCCATATGAAAGTAAGGAGACATATGACTCACAATTGCTAGTCACCTAGGAGTTCAATGAACTCATGACATATAGGTGTATGACAAAACTTGCTTTGTTTATCAATTAGATAACCATAAGAAGAGGAAATAAAAGTATTATCATAGCCCCTACTCATTTTTGAAAGATTGCGAATGTTGGTCTCAATGGATTTTATTGTGAATCTTCTAAAGTTGACAATATGGCTTTGATTATGTTGGTGGTCAATCGATTTTATAAGTCTATTATCTTCGTGCCTACACCATCTTCATATCTTTATAACATTATAGCAAGTCAACAAGATTGGTTTAATTTACTTGATATTGCTTAATTTTTCTATAACTTGCGCAAATCTTTAGTTTCAGAAAATAGTCTTTTTTAGATTGTTTTAGAACAATAACCCTCCATTCCCTTCGAGATTGCTTAATAAAAATAGAGTGAAAAAATACCTGGTACTAATTTATTTGCAAAGGAAAAACCCAAATTGCTTGTTGAGGCAAGAAACAGTCTTTAAAATGCTTCCAAACGAATGAAAAATTATGCATATCAAAAAAAGATACCTCTTGAGTTTGACACTAAGAATATGGAAGAAGATCATTTGGAAGTAAGTGCATCAATGCTTAGTGCTGAAGTATGATAGGCCATTCAAAATACTCAATAAAGTTCAAAATGCAACATACAAAACGAAATTGCTCAAAAGGTTAAAGGTACGCCCAAATTTTCATGTTAGTTTCTTTAAACCTTACTATGAGAATGCAACAAATCCCAACAGCATACAAGTAAAGAGAGCTTCATCAGTTGTGAGGAAATAGTCTGACAAACTAGTAAAGAAGATTCTTGATCATAAAATAATGGAGCAACATAAAAGTAATTGGAGAACTAAGTTATTAGTTCAATGAAAGAATAAGTATATCTTGAAAGCTACTTTGGAGAGAGATACAACCTTGTGAGAATTCGAATATTAATTTAATGAATACCTTCAATTTGTTCTATCAAAGGTGTCAAATTCATTTGGTTAGAGTAATTTGTTAGTCTTTTAATATGTGTGTGACTATTTTGCTATCCATTAATGAGCCTTAATCAAGGACTAGCATAATTATAGCATGTGGAAAGTATGTTGAATAAACCAAGACAACTACATTAGGTGGGATTAAGCGAATTCAATTTTTAATTAGCTATGACAAACTGTTAGTCAATTGATTGACTTGTATATTGTAAGAAAGATTAATTATAGATGTATTTTTTGTAAAGTTAATTATAGATATATTTGGATGGACCTAACACCAAAATATAATCAAAGAGTGGACTATCCGTTGATGGACTAAATTGTAGGTGTGCATCAAGTAGATCATATGTAAATTGGCTCAAAAGATAGACTTTTATTTTTGGATAGAGATCTTGAGTGATGTGGCAAAGTTAGTAGCTTAAAGCAAGAAAAAATTAAATTATCAACGAATATGAAAGAATGAGATAATGTGTCAAAACTTTATTTTTAACATTTCTTTATTTTGAATTAAATTGATGGTTTAACATATTAACCACACACTAAAATAGTGCTTAAGTTGGTTGACTTAGTGACTTTTGCTTATATTCTTGCTCAAAGTATTCAAATACTTATAAATAATTCATTTAAGTAAAGCTTTTACCACAAGGAGAATTGGATTGTTGGAATTTTATAATTATTGTGAGAATTAATAAAATTGATATTTTTACAATAATTTTAGTGCATTTATTCTCTTTTATTGCTTATTTTAGTTGTTAAGGTAAATACATTTATTTTCTTAAACTTTTGTCTGGAACATAATAAAGTTGTGATTGGGTAAAGACTTTAGTCCAAGAACATGGTGTTATATAGCATTAGAAATACTCTTCTTCTGGAAACTTAAGAATAACATCCAATGCACTGAGAAGATATTAGCATCAAAGATGAATAACTTCAGGTCATAATTATTCAATAGGATGACAAGCAACTTTGTCTGGGACATTGAAAGTAAAGGACGGAGCTACTCACTTTTTGGGCAAGTATAAGAAAGCAATCGCAAACGAGCATTTTGATAAACCAAAAAATCTCTAGTGAACAAAGTAAAGAGAAAGAGAAAATGGAACTGTGGAGGGGTATCAGCAGATAAGAAAACCTCGTTAAGTTGCTCTCGGGAAATATTGCTAGAAGGAATTCTGGTTTGATCATACAAATATCTATCAAACTTTGGGGCTGATGTCAAGTAGGGTATGTCCTACACAAATAGGTAAGATCTTGCTCCTCATAAATTGATTAGTCATCGTAATTGTTAGTGAATATATAAAATCAATTAAGTTGGCCTCACATAACAGCTTAAGCTATTGTAGTGAAACGGTCACTTAACATGGTATTAAAGCCTTTGTGACCAAGTGGTCCTGAGTTCAAATCCTACCACCCACCTATTATTCAGCACAAGGTAAAGTGAGCCTGTGCAAATTTCAAGCTCAAAGGGCTTTCACTTGAGGGGTGTGTTAGTGAATATATAAAACTAATTAAGTTGGCCTCACAAAACAGATAATACCAAGAAGTACCATAACTAAAACTCGGATTCAAACAACAGGATATTTAAATCTTCAAAACCTATAGCAGCAAAGGCAATGCCAATGGAGCTTCATACTGTTATACAAGAACCACTAAGTGGACTACCCATTTTATTGATTATTGCTTGGTGTTCAACGACCTCAACTGTAGGATTATTTCCTGGTAGCTTCCATCTGCCATCTCTGATAGCCAAAGGCAATTATTTTTATGCAGAATAGGGTACCCTCAGGGCCATTCTCTGGGCAAGCCAAGGCCTTTCAGGATCTGGGTCAATGAAACCATGCATGAGAAATTGCTCTGCTTCTTCATCTATCAATTCTCTGGCCCATGTCACCCTTTTTGATGGGCAACAACCTTGTCCAAAACACCTACAGTTCAAATTGAAGCAATCAAATTGTTTGAAAATTCATATTTAACTAAGCTCAAATCAAGCCAGGATGCAAGAATTAAAAGAAACAGGATTCACCGTTGGTTAACTCTCAACTCGAGGTAATGCGACTAAACAAGAAGGTAGTACTTGGGTTTGAAGGGAACAAAGCTCAAGAGATCAAAGAAGTAATCTTTTTTTACACTTCAGTAGCTAGCCAATCTTGATTGAAATACAATAGTTTGTCAGTAGTTCTTCAGTCTTTCCATTAAGGGTTTTAAACCCAAACTTAATATTTCAGATAATTCGTTGATAATACTTGCAATATTAGCAAAGTCACTTTGTAAGTTGGCATTTGATCCTCACAACAGCTGCCCAAAGTCATACATGAGTTGTAAAAGTGCCCAACCCACCATACCTGTACTCATAAAAGCAAGCACTCCGTTCATTCTCAGCCTTTCCCCAGTTATCCCAACCTAGATGTTTAATACAATGATCCATATACGTGTATGCAAAAACCACCCTTCCGAAGGGTCCCCACGGGCATCCAAGGTGTGAGTACGAACTACCTCCATTTCCAGTGATCACACATCTGCATAGATGCCCTGATTGTTTATATTGAAAGGATGAAGAAGACTCACAACATAAGCTATGTCCATCAGAGCAAAAAGGAAGACATTAGTGAGGCACAATATTGCAATGTAACAAGAACAGTTACTAAGCTATATATGAGAAAGTGGATTGTTCTTAGAGATTTTCTGTAATCAAAAAATCAGGAATAAGATTTTTACTTCTTTGAGGAATTTTGAGAACATTATGGGATAAGAATGCAAAGAGCTAATTTTCATCCTAGACATATTGAATAACTAGAGGATACATCAGATTATAAATAGTTAAACAAGATATTTCTGAGATTAACATGGATTAACAACAAAGTCATAGAAACCAAAAGAATTTTTTGTTTGACAAACTCAACCCTAAGCCATCAACAATTTAAGCTTCTGAAAATACTTATATTAGCCCTGTTGGAGTAATGTACAACTTTTTAATCAGTAATCAGTTTTAAGTAGATAAGATATCCTCATCAGTCACAAGTTGAACTGATGACAAAATGATAACTATGAGGAAAAAGGCATTTAGACTGTCAACAGTGCCCAAAAAATAGCTGTAGGGTGTGGCGCCGCCGGTGCATAACATATTTGAAGTTTTAGTTCATAGGAAGAAATAATCTATACCAAAACCAAACAGGTTTTTTTAAGTGCTGGCACCTTTTATCCAGTAAAATTCCAATTTAGCTGACACCTCATATAATTATCAGTAACCTAATTGATTTTATCAAAATATGTTCTAAACAGAAAGTTGATCCAGTGTGGATCTAGGAGAAAACAGACAAGTCAAACTCCATCAAACACACCTAAGGAATACATAACCAGTTGACTCTTGAGAAGATTTTCTGCTTTGTGCAGTTATAAAGCCAGCTGACTTGCAGTGAATGTGGCAATGCTCCAAAAGAGCAGTGCTATTCCCAAAAATGAAGTCCACACTTCCTTCAATATAGCAATCTTTCAAATACTGTTTTCCATAGTGCAGATACAACGTATCCTGCACAAAATTACAAAACCAGATATATTTCATTACATTAGCACATGATACCCTTGAGTAATCCTTAACTTCGATGAGACTGCATATTGAATGATGGCAAACAAGAAGTGCTAGAATAGCTATAACCTGAAAGCCATCTACCTCAAGAACTCATGATAGAAGAAATTTCTGTCGTTTCCCCATAATTGTCTTCTAGACAGTTATACGAAACAAGGACATACTAGGTTGCTTTTACAATACTTTTTAGAGAAAGTTTCACCAACCAGGGCCTAAATTTCATAACGCCGGTAATTTACATCAGACTTAACCCTCATCCAATTCAATACATGCACTTTATAAAACTTTATGTACTTTTCTAACATTAAATTCCCATATTGTCTCTATTTTACCATTGAATGATTGTTCCATCTCATCATACTTTATGATGGAATGCTAATAGCATGGATAGAGAACTAAAAGATATTCCACAGACATTTACAGTCAGAACTTCCTCAAAGCCACACTGTTCATCTTGCTCCTAAGACCCTGCTACCATGGCGGTCAGATTTAATGATGGTTGTATTCTAAAGCTCTCCTAGATTTCAACACCTGGAATCTTTGGGGAAGGGGATCAAATCAACCTTGCTAATAGGCAATTTTTTGAAGGTAGGAAAAGTTAGTATCTTTTATCAATTGTTGCAAAACTAAGTTTTATCATTGTCTGTAGTAAAAATCTTGGCAACACCCTATGCACGAAGAAAAAGAAATGGAAGAACAGCATTAGAACACTCTATAAGTGAAATGATAACAGGAATTTGACATACCTGCCACCCAAGAAACCTGCAATTATAAAAGGCACACCTATCAGCAGTTACTCTGATGGCTACAGCTTGACCTGATCCCTGAATTTCAATGAGATCAAAAGGCAGATACAGTTGAGGTATTCAATAATTCAAGAAAAGAGGACTGGCCAACAAGCAGAAACATGGAATGTTGCATCTTGGCACAATGACTAAAACCCAAGTAACAAAGAAAAATAAACTCAGGCAATTGACATGAAAGCCTGAACACCCATAATGCCTATGTTTGAAATTCCTACTTTTAAGAAAAACACGAGTCCAGTGGTCATACCGCACTCCAGAATCCAGAAATCATAACGCCCAAAAACCTCAGAAGTAGAAATTTCAGACCGAGAAACAGCCAAAAACCCAAAATCCATTATTTTCATCATCACAGTTCATCCGAAAGGCAATAAATGCATCTTCCGAGAAAACGAAGCACAACACAATCTTCTTGTTACCTCCGGAGAAGAGTTCTCGACGGTGATATTCTCAGCAATAAAATCCTCCCCTTCTACTATCACAGTTCCACATCCAAAGGTCCCTGTACCAATCACTCTAGCAGCCTAAAAGCAACAAAAACAAAAGCCAAAAGTCCACATGAACAAAACTTGCCATCATATTCATCAATACCCAGATAAGTGACGGACAGAAACTGGCATTATGTATACCTGGTGATGGTTGATCTTAGTGGCCGTGTTGTCCCAAGTGAGGATAGTTTCTTCTGGCCTCAGACCAGCAAGAGTAATGAAATTCTTAGTCTTGGGAACGTACACAGGCTGTCTGTAAACTCCAGGCGCCACCCGAATCACCGTTCTACATGTGTTGCTAAGCGGCACGGAGTCTACAGCTTCCTGCACCGTGCTGAAGTCGCCGGACCCATCCTGAGCCACCGTCACCACTATACTCGCCATTAACCAATAAAGACCTCTCCTTTCTCGGTGTCAATGTGGGAAAAAGGAGATGGATTGTTCACACGAGACAGAAGTTTTAATGGGTGAAGAAAGGAATCGACTTCAGAATGTGAGGATTTGTTTGTTTTTGTAGTTTAGCAGTTTACTATGTTGTGAAATGTGAAAAAGAAACCCATTTTATCTGTTTTTGTTTTTTTGTATTGGCTGATGCGAAAGTGACATGGGTTTAAACCAAAGTACAAGACTTCCTTGAAACAAACGAGCTAAGTAGCCTGCAAACACGAGAGATTAGAGAGTTTTTATTCTCTCTTTCCTTTTGGGTTTTGCTTTAGCAGGAAGCTATATTTATGATTGATCACCAAATTATCAAAGTGTACAATTTTGAAGTGAGCTTTAACTTAACGAACGAGGGAGACACGAGTCAATGAAATTTTAGCCATTTATGTTTACTTTGTCATGTCATTGATTGCAGTTATTAGTGACAATCAACGCCAGTTCTTCAACAGTCTTGCCTTTCCTTGATGCTCTTTTGTAATTTTTAATCCAAACACAATATCTGAACCTATTTGATTTGTTAGCAGTGAAAACTCTACAAACAATAGAGTTTTGCTATTACTCATTAAAGATTACTTACTTCGTCTACATGGAAAAACCTAATTAACACAAGCGATTGCCCTCTAGTGACATTCTTGTTGGAACTAAAATCTTTCCCCAGGATGAAGAAGATGGTATTGGTAGAATTCTTATGTGGTTTATAGTTGAATTAGAAGAGACAGCTTAGAAAGGAATTACCATTTTCTTCGTGGCCACGTTATGGCAGATCTGATTTTTTTTTTCTTATTAAAGATGAAAGTTAATTCCAATCAAGGTTTCACAGATAAGCGGAGGAAACAATCCATAAGTG
>JAOTBA010000008.1:12135985-12147237 GCA_025629845.1 Erythroxylum squamatum | reverse complement strand
AGAGAAGATGCCTTATGTTGTTCCAAGACAATTGCAGATACTAGAGGAACTTTATGTCGTGAGGTTTGGATTGGCAATCGAACGTGTATGCCTATATTTATGTATGTTAAGATATAGGTGATTATATCTTATTCCTTAATTTTGGACATTATTTGATAATTAGAACTAGTTGTGTTTATGTGAGATTCTAGACAAGTTTTGATATGGTTTAAAATCCTAATCAAGATGGAATTCAGACATATAGTCTATTTATGGATAATAGCTATCTAAGAAAGCAAAATTTGTTAGAGATTTGATTGACAATTGAATCTGTTTTTGTTGATGTGTTCACGCATGCTTTGTAGCTGAACTTTGTTTAGAAGTACTCTAACCTGAAACTAGTTAAGAAGACACTGAGATCGTTGCCTCTGAGGTTCATACTGAAAATTGCAGCAAGCGAAGAAGCTTATGATATCAATGAATTGTCATTGGATAAGGTAATTCAAATTCTTACCAATTTTGAGATGAATTTGTTAAGGGACAAACAGGAGAGAAACAAAGGATTGACATTGCAAGCCAAAATGGGTAAAGTCGTGAATGACTTCTAATATGAATCCGATGAGAATGAGGATATGAAGTTATTGACAAGAAATTTTAGCAAGTGGTTAAAAAAAGTAAAGAAGGATAGATCCGATTTTAGGCAAAATGGTGAGAGCTCATCAAATAGTAATTTCAAATAACAAGTTAAAACTAAAAAAGGTGAAAGAAAAATGAAGAATTTTTAATGTCATGAATATCAAGGCTTTGGACTTGTGCAAGCGGAATGCACTAACACTTTGAAGAAGAGAAAAGGGAAATCCTATACAAGCACTTGGAGTGAGAATGAATCTGGAAGTGAGTGTGGTAGTGAAGAAGAATTTGTGAGTAGTGCTGCGTTGGTTGCTTTATACAACAAAAGTTCAGTTGCTTGCTTAACAGCAACCAAGAAGGAAGAAACAGATGATGAAAAAGTAGATAAATCAGAAAATTTTGGGAAAATGCAGATGGCTTAGCTTAAAGTCTAACCTTAGATTATGACAATGATGACGGTGGTTCAGATGACAAACAGGAGGATATCTATGAAGCTTATGAATTAATGCATGCAAAATAGGTGCAAAGTTGCAAGAAAAATAAAAAGCTAAAAAAGGAAAACCTCTCCATAAAGAATATCATTTAAGATCTAGAGAAGAAGTTGTTGTCTACATTAGATGAGCTTGGTGAAATAAAATTGAAGTTGGTTAGTATGAAAAAAGGAACAAGAATGCTAAATGAAGGTGTAGAAAAATTAGAACAATTGATGAAAATTGGTAAGATTAAAGGAGATCTCCAAGGCATTGGCTATAAAGGTGAAAATTCTAAGTCTAATGATGAGAATAATGGCACAACCAGATCTATCCAAGAAGAAATCTCAAGGAAGAATTGGAGGTTTATACCTACATGTTATTTTTGTAGGGTTATCAGAAACATAAGGTCGGAATGCTACAAGTTATTACAAATTCAAAGGAGCCAAAATTGAAAATTTAGACATTCTTCATTAAATTTTCAGCAACAACCATGTTACCTAACATACTTGGGTTAGAAAAAGTCAACCTCACACATCAAAACAGACACGCAAGGGAGTTAATACAAAAAACTGTAAACCAACCAGACATCTAATGACAGAGATGATGTGACGAGGAATAAGCCTAGATTTGAATTTCTTCAAGGGGCACAGGGACTGTGTGATTTACATTTTTGAAGTATATTTTGATGTTGTTTTTTTATAAAAAGAAGGTTCGAAGGTCGAAGGAGTTAACATCTAGGTTTTTTGAGTTTGTATGGGTTTTCTAAGGTTTAATTGATTGGTGCGTGTTTGGTTTTTTTTACTTATTGAATAGTATATTTGATGTGAGAATGACGCTTTGCTTGATGATTTGAGAGTTTTGCCATTGGATTTTGATTTACAAAGTTATGTTGAGAAAATGTTAATACTTGGTTGGAGACCTATAGGAAGATTCGTGTTTTCTATGATTTGAGTTTTCCAAGTTTTATCTTGATCTATCTATATCGTAGGCTGTATTAATTTATGCAATATGCTTTCATTTGATTTATGTGAGGAAGAGATTGATTATGATTCATTGAATGAATTTTTGGAGTTTGTGAATTTAATCAGTCATATGTGAATGATTTTAATGTGAGCATTGATATATTAGCTAATGTTTTGATTGGTAGTAAATTGCCATCTTGACGTGCTTATGATTTTTCTGCTATACCTACTGATGATTTTTATGCCTCTTTATTCACCGAGATTGATCGCATTGAAGACATTCTTCATTTTCGCATTGTTTTGGGGAGATATCAAATTGTTTCGTGATTGTTCCATTTAAGGAGAGATTTTAACGTATATTTGTGATTATTTGTCTTGCTTTTTGGCATATTTTTATCTCAAGGGGAAATTTTGAATGATTGGATAATTGTTTATCTGAGATTATTGTTTCTGTGGATGTTTCTTGAATTTGACGAACTTGATGTTATTTGGAATTTGATGTCTAATTAAGAGGGAGTTCCTATATGTTATGTGAATTCGATGTTATATGTCCAATTATCTCCTTTATAAGGAGTTTCAAATATGTGACAAATAATGTCAAAAAGGGAGAGATTGTTAAGACATAGGTGATTATATCTTATTCTTTAATTTTGGACATTATTTGATAATTTGACCTAATTGTGTTTATATGGGACTCTAGATAATTTTTGATAAGGTTTGAAATCCTAATCAAGATGAGATTCAAATATATAGTCTATTTGTAGATAATAGCTATCTAAGGAAGCAAAATTTGTCAGAGATTTGATTGACAATTGAATTTGTTTTTGTTGATGTGCTTACGCATGTTTTGGAGCTAAACTGTATCGTTTTTTTGTACGACTTGACAGCTGGATTTTTGTGGTGATTATTGACAATATCCTACAATCAATTGAATAAAGATATCATCTTGTGTGTTTCTAATTTTTTAGGTTAAGGATTGCGTATTTGTTGCAACCTTTTCTAGTCAATTACGTCACCTGGCTGAAGTGTTGGAGTGTTGTGTTTTCTCTAGTTGTGTCGTTGATGGGGTGGTTAAGCTGCTGAGAATTTTCTCTCTTTTTTTCACAATATTTGGCTGGGTGATTTGGGCATACATGATATGTTCTGACTGATATTGTGTTTGTCTTGGTTGGTATTCTTCTTTTGTTCAACGACAATTGAGGGTGTTCTTTGGGAGTTTTGCAGTTAATTTATTTTCTGGTTTATGTATTCCTTTTGTGTTGCCATTCTTCGTATATTGTGTGGCTTTTTGTGGACTGATTGGTTGGTGATTGAGGGGTTGTCGATAGTGGAAGTGGTGTCAGAAAATTCTAGCAATTGTTGTGGTTGTTGCATCCCCGATGTTTGCATGGTTTCGGTGAAAAAATGTTTACTCTTGTTGGACATTTGTTTGCTGCTATGTATGTGATGTCACAGTGATAATCTTGAAAGACTACAGTAGATTTATTGATGGACAACTTTATGATCTTTCATTGAAGAAGCTGGAATTATTAAGAAAGTTATTTTTCTTTCTCAAATGTCTTTGTTTATATTCGTTGTTATTTCAATTACTTGAGTTATTTTATTTTCATCCTACATGTATCAAATACTGTTGAGATTAGTATGAGGCGGTCGTACTATCGGGTGTGATTTACTTTCATGGGTAGTGAGGACAAGGGATCGTGTCAATGGTTGGGTAAATCGGCTCTGTAATTCCTTAAGTAAAACTATTATTGTATCACAGGTTGAAATAATTAGGTAAGCGCCCCACAGACGTAGATAAGATGCGCCGAATTGCGTTAACAAATTTTAGTATTGATTTGTTTTTTTCCGTTTAATTTTTCTACTTTCCTTTATGTTAGAAACAATTACAGCTAAACCAAAATTTTTTCAAAACTACTATATCCTTTTGGATTTTCAATACATACATATATATATATATATATATCCCTGTCTTAAAATTTTGAGTCAAGATATTAGTCTTTTATATATAAATCACTTATTCTCTTCAAATCAAAATAATTATTAAATTTAACAATAATCAATCATATAGCCTTTTCTTTTGTGTCCAAATTTTGGGGAGATGAATATAAGAAAGAATTGTAGTAACACATTTTTCAATCGAAGAGGAAGCTAACAGTGGAAGGTAGCATGTTTTGTTTTTCGTTTTTTTTGGGCAAGTATTTTTTTTCTTATATCGTGATTTGATTGCGTTTGATAGATGACAGATGTTGAACTTTAATCTATTATAATTTTTAATTGGGTAGAGCGTATAGTCTATTAATAAGAATTGGACTTGAATTAATCATTGCCAAAATGATTAGAACTAACGTTTGGATAGTTGACCCTTACCACTTATAAACCCTTTAATATTTTTATATGTTAATATGGGATACTTTAACACTGTCCCGCAAGTGCAACTGAGACTGAGCATCTAGTTGTTACTTGAAATAAACATAGTAGTTACCGGACCGGGCCGCTGGGACTGAACATTTAGACGGATAATCGGAAAATTTATAATCCGGACCAAACCTGCTCTGATACCATATTATAAATTTTAATATGAGTAAAATGTAGGACTTATTAATAAAAATTGAGCTTGAATGAACTATTACTCAAATAACTAAAACTAATCATTTAAATAATTAATCTTTATCACTTATAAATCTTCTAAACATTTTTATGTTTCGTCTATAATGCCTACAGTCCACATCGGTTCACTGTACGAAGATTACAAGTCTTAAGATCCATCTGTTCACATGATACATCAGAGAGATAGAGATATATGTCCATTCAAAAGCTTTGGTACGAGCAAGTACAACTCCGAATTGACGAAGGATAGTGGAAAGGAAGCGGCGGAAAGGATAAGACGTCAAAGTTGGTGAAAGAAGAGTTACCGCTTGGGAGAGTGCAGATTATCTATCTAACAGTTAGATCCAGTTAAAAACGTCCTAGTATTTGTTTAAATTTTAAGCGACCAGTAATTTATAACTATTACGGACGTGATTCAATTATCGTATCTGTCATTTTTTAATTTATTATTTTAATTTTAATTATACTACTATTAGTTTAATAAAAATTAAATTAAAATTTAATTTTAATTAAGCTACTATTAATTTTATAAAAAATATAATAATAATAATAATAAATAAAAAATTAGTTTGAATTTGTGTCCTGTGATACATATTTTTATTATTTTAATTTTAATTTTTTAAATAAAATTTATAAGATAAAAATTTAAATTTTAAAAATTAATTTAAATTTTAAAATTGTTTAATTAATTTATAAATTATAGAAAATATTAAATTAAATTTAAAAATTAATTAATTTTTTATTATTATTATTATATTAGCCCGCATGCATATTAATGCAATATTAAACATCTTGTATATTTATGATAATTTTTTTTCCTATAAAGGATGCTTGTGAAATGCAAATAAATTATACAATATATTATATACGTGGAATAATTCATTTTGATTTTAACAACTTATTTTAATTGATTAATTTATAAATTTTTTAATTAATTTATAAATTGTAGAAAATATTAAATTAAATTAAAAATTTGATCAATTTTTAATTATTATATGTTCTATTTTTAATTAGATTTATAAACTTATTTTTTTTAAAGATAAATATCTAAAATTTAAATTCTTATGAAAATATTCAAAAAATACTAAAATATAATACTCATGTGTTTATAATTTTTTTAAAGTCATGCCCTTATAAGTTATTTTATATATAAACAGCTAATATTAAACAACTAATTTTAATAAATATTTTTAATAAACAGTTGATGTTATCTGCTGGTCAAATCAGCTGTTTGACAATCAGCTGATTACATTAGTTCATAGCTGATTCTATTAGCGATTAGTTAATAGCTGATTAGATCACCTGATTTAGCCAGCGGATAAATTTAGTTGTTTATTAAAGATGTTTGGTAAATCAATTGTTTATTAAAAGTGTTTGGTAAAATTAGTTGTTTAGTGTTTATGTATAAAATTTTAGAATTTATAAATTATTTAAACAATTTTAGTAAATTAATTAATTAAAATAAGTTATTAAAATCAAAATAAATTATTCTACATATATAATATATTGTATAATTTATTTGCATTTCACAACTATTCTCTAAAAAAGTTTTATCATACAAGATATTTAATATTGCCTTAATATGCATGCGAGCTAATATAATTAAAAAAAATCAATTTTTAAATTTAATTAAATTTTTTATAAAATTAAAATGTTAAATTTTTATCTTATAAATTTTATTTAAAAAATTTTAAAAAGAAAAATGTGTAATAAGCGTGTCACGCCTTTGACACAAACCAATTATTTTTTATTTTTATTTTTATTATTTTAATTTTAACTTTTTATGAAATTAATAGTAGCATAACTAAAATTAAATTTTAATTTAATTTTTTATTTAATTAGTATAATTAAAATTAAAATGATAAAAACTAAAAAAGAAACTCGCCAGATTTACGCCTGTGACTTGTGTCACGTCTGTAACACTTATATCACGAACGTGACAGTTATATTTAAATAATTGAGTCCCTTAAAATTTAAATAGAAACAAAGACGTTTTAGTTAGGTAGAAAATCTTATGGGATGCTTGTGGCAGACAAGTTGTCCTTGGACTCAAAAGGTTGAGCCCCAACCCTAAGGGCCCCCAGTCGCAGACCCGACCACCGTTGAAAGATTGAATCACGGTTTGATCCCAGCCAACTTCTCAAAAAGGCGGCCCAATACTCTGTGCGCACAAGGAGCACTTCCCGGTGCGCAGACAAGTTGTCCTGGTTTTATAGGATCATGATAATAGCGAAAGGAAGCCATTAACTATATATCGACAGTTGATGCTTATATTGATGACCAGTTTGTCCACAAATCGTACAGCTGATGTCAATTTTCGAATGTTTCTCAAGGCTTAGTTTAGTTTAGCTTTATCTCACTAGAAGAAATGTTCTGCATTATTTATGTTGAACACTACAGTTGTATCAACTTTAGAGAAGTGTCCTGTTGTCCAACATATTCATGAGCTGCTATCCGAAATTGGACTGTCGCCTATAGTCATACGTTCCAGGAGGACAATCGTTGTGCCGACTGGTTGGGGCGCTACGCAACCAATTGTGATCTAGGCGTTACTTATTTTGCCGATGCACCAATAGGGTGCCTTTTTCTCCTCACCGAGGATCAGTCGGGCGTCTGTTCTACCCGACCCATTTTGTAACTAGGTTTTATTTCCGGTTTATCAAAAAAAAAAAAAACTTTAGAGAAGTGTCCCTTTCATTAGAGAACACTACAGTTGAAGAAATGTGTAGTTTGTTTCATTAGAGAAGTGTCCCTTTCACTGTACGGATAATTGGAGGACTGAACTAACCAACACACCAAATGTTTAGGGTAAAGTTAGGTTGTTACAGTCCAGGGAAACTGCATACAGAACCAAGTCACCGAAAGCAGAACTGTATAATGCTTTGCTACGCCTACGCGGTTCATGTAAGGCAAGATATGTCGCCTTCCAATTTCAATTTGAGGAAAGGCCGTCCCTTCCTTGCCTTACACTATCGACTAGTAACAAATGAAACCAAACTTGATGCAATTATTTGGCGCCGATGGTTGTGATTTATGACAGTGCATAGTGTGCAAGAATAATTTAATTCTACTTTTTTTCTCTACTAATCTACGCACGGGACACCAAAAGCTTCAAGCTTTACATATACTTGTTGGTTTGGTGGCTCGATTTCCAACAAGAGTAACCAGCAGATGTTTACGCTATACAGCACCGCAATCATAGGCGTAAACATGCATGATTTCCTTCTCTAAAACATCAATTAAAGGAAACCAGATTTTCTATCCAGTTTTATTTTGTCTTATTTTGTATTATGGAATCTCAGTCATTTATTTTGTAGGATCCACGTGGGCCTCATACGGGCCCCACATAAATAAATAGCTGAGATTTATTGGACACAATAAAACACCATAATATTGAACAGTAGATCTAGACTTCAATTAAAATACCCCATGTCACATAAAGCGAGAAGGAAAACAAAAAAACAAAGAAGATCTCATCAACTAGCAAAGAATTACTTATAAACACCATACCTAAACAAGAGCAAAATCACAGCAGTGAATGCCAGTTTTAATGCTGATTACCATCTTCTTAAAGAGGAAAATGGTAGGGTAGGGAAGATAAGAAGAAACACTTGTGGAAGTTGGTCTCTTCAAGATGGCTGTTATGTGACATATATTTATCCATTCCTCTCATTAGGTCACCGTGTTGCCAACCTTTCATCCGCCTACTAATAGAATATTCATTGTCATATTGTTCACTGAGATATATGCAAAGTTGCAGAACCATTTCGCGTGAGAAAAAAGAATGAAGTTTGGGAAAGAATTTGCGGCTCAAATGGTGCAGGAATGGCAAGAAGCATACATGGATTACAACTACCTCAAGGCAATATTGAAAGATCTTTTGCGTTTCAAACAGAGAATATCATCACCAACAGTGACATTAGGAACCTCGAGAGGTTCTTTGAAGAGAAGGGTTTCACTTTACAGAACCTTCAGCGGCCTTATAACTAGATCAGGCAGAGGCTCCCCAAGGAAGAGTGAGGATGAAGTAATACTTATAAGTACAGTGAAAGAAGAGGGGATAGAAGGGCACTATCAGACCATGTTTCTCAATGGTTCAGATGAAGGAGGAGAAAAAGAGATTTTGTTCTTTAGGAGACTTGATGATGAATTCAATAAAGCTGTAAGCTTTTACAAGAAGAAAGTGGAGGAAGTGATGTTAGAGGCAGAGGACTTGAGTAAGCAAATGGATGCTTTGATTGGGCTAAGGATCAAGGTGGAGAATCCAGCGGTGGTAGGTGCTAACATTGCCACTCTCGCCACCGGCAATTCTTCCTCTTCGGACTCTGGTGTTTATCCTACAAATGACCGAAACCCAGGTTAGAAAAACCAGAAGTTTTGGATAATCAACTTTTCCTGCATTTACTTCTTCTTTTGGGTCTTTTGGGTTAAGTGGTGATTAGGATTTTTTCATGTTCCTGCTCTTCCAGAAAAGGAATTTAAGTTTGGACAAATTTAGACTCTGATAATTTCCACCAGCCAAGTTAGTAGTTAAGAACATAATTCTGGAAGATTCAATTCTCTGTGCATGTTTTAATGTTTGTAGTCATTGTTTTGTGAAGGACTTGCACGTATGGATGTGATTCAGGAAGTTGAGATGAGCAATGAAGTAAATTCAGAAAATGAGACGAATGAACGCAACAATGATAATTCCCGTAGCCAGAGGAAACATAGTGGAGATAAAGTGGACATTCAGGCATCTAGAGCGGCTCCACTACAAGTCTTGGAGTGTGTAAAGATCAATGTAGTACCTGAAACCCCAGTATCGACAATGAAAAATATAGTCTCAAGTCCAACATCAGACTTGTCATACACCAAAGGAGAACTGACCAAAGCCGAGGAACGAATGACTAGGGCTTTCGTTGTATTCTACCAAAAGCTTCAACTCTTAAAAAGCTACTGGTAATGTTTCTTCCAGCAGGACTCTCCAGAATATTCAACCATTTCCTCATTGCAGAAACTAATTGTCTTGATTACTGATGTAACAGCTTCTTGAACCAATTAGCATTCTCCAAGATCATGAAGAAGTATGATAAGGTACGGAAGGTTCAGTTTCTGATAGCTAAATTTACGTGCAAAGTCTTAACTGGGACTTGTACAGATCACTTCAAGGAACGCGTCAAAAGCTTACTTAAATATGGTGGACAGTTCTTACCTTGGTAGCTCTAATGAGGTCAGAACAAGAATTTCATTGTTTGTTTCTTTTCTGCTGCAGCATTTACTTCCGGCTCCAAATTCCCATCTTCGTTAAATTTTCCTCCTCAGGTTACCAAACTCATGGAGAGGGTGGAGGCCACCTTCGTTAAGCACTTTGCCAATGGGAATCGTAGAAAAGGAATGGCCACTTTGAGACCAAAAGTTAAAAGGGAAAGGCATAGAGTTACATTTTCCTTGGGTAGGGATCAGAAGATTATGCACATCCTGATATTATATGGATCTTCCCAGTGATATCAATCCATCACTTGTATAAGCATTCATAAAATTACTGTTGTATTTGTATACTTGCAGGCTTACTTTCTGGCTTCGCAGCTACACTTGTAGTCACAATTTGTGTGCTTATTCATGCCAGAGATGTCATCAACAGTCCAGGAGGACCTAAGTATATGGAAAACATTTTCCCTCTTTACTCGTAAGTTGCAGTTAACATACTCAGAACTTCTTTTGCATTGAGATATCAGATCATTGTATGATTTGCCATGATGTGTTGCAGGGTTTTTGGATTCATGGTCCTGCATATGCTCATGTATGCGGCTAATATATACTTTTGGAAGCGTTATCGGATCAATTATTCATTCATATTTGACTTCAATCGAGGAACAGAATTGGGCTATAGACAAGTCGTTCTTCTTAGTTCAGCTCTTTCAGTACTTGCGTTGGGTGCTATAATATCAAACTTGGATATGGAAATGGACCCGAGGACAAAACGCTTTGAAGCACTAACTGAATTACTCCCGTTGGCCCTACTCATTGTAATGTTCAACAGACAACACTTAAAACTATTTCTAATTGCTCGAGTGTCTCATGAAGGTTGACTAATGCGCAAACATTCATTGCAGCTTCTGCTTCTTATCATAGTCTGTCCTTTCAATATCATATATCGGTCAAGTCGTTTCTTCCTGATTGGATGCTCCCTTCACTGTGTTTTGGCCCCTCTTTACAAGGTGACAACTTTATGAAATTCAGACATAATCAAAAATAAATCCCATTTAGAAAAAGATATCTCACCTCTGCTTATCATTCCTCAGGTTACGCTCCCAGATTTCTTCTTGGCGGATCAGCTTACGAGCCAGGTGTTTTCCTAACTGGTTGCAGTTGTTTCTCGTTGTCTCCTCTTAATCTGTACATCTCTAAACGTTCTATAGTCTTAACACTATTTAACAATGTCCTCTTTTCAGGTGCAAGCTTTCAGAAACTTGGAATTCTATGTTTGCTACTATTGTTGGGCCCTACACCCCATCTTTCGGTGTTTGGGGGTTATACCTCGGCGTGTGTTTGTGGGTTATACCACGGCACCACAACCTTAATCAGTATTGTCCTCTTTGGCCACGAATCGAACTCG
>JAOTBA010000008.1:12124740-12135885 GCA_025629845.1 Erythroxylum squamatum | reverse complement strand
TCCAAACTAATTCACACTCTAAGAGGGTCAAAACCTCAATCGAAGTTTCTGCCCACTGATTTCATTTTGACAGCATCGACATTAACTGTATTCTCCCAAACCTTATATCTTCTTACTCCTAAGTCCTAAAATGACATACTATACATGAATGGAAAGAATAAAAGGCCATCTACATCTTTCATGAAGGAGGTAAAAATCAATTCGGTCATTAAGGGGGTCAAAAGTCGCTTCAAAGTTTCTGCCCAAATTGAAATTTTCCTACACAAGATCAGAATTTTGAAAACTCATATCTTTTAACACAATAGCCGAAAAATGTCGCATTTTACCTCAATAGAAAGATAAAAAGATGATTTACAACTTTCATGAAGGAAGCAAAAATCGATTCAGCCATTAAACGAGGTAAAAACTTGTTCAAAGTTACTGCTTATATAATAACCAAATGAACAGTAACATGACCAAATGAACAGTACCTGCGATTTTCAAATCCTCATAACTTCTTATTCCTAAGCCCAAAAATGACAAATGATACCTTAATGAAAAGATAAGAAGAGGATTTACAACTTTCATGAAGGGAGCAAAAATCAATTCAATCATTAAAAGAGGTAAAAACTTGTTCAAAGTTGCTGCCTATAATAACCAATGGAACAGTGCACGTGAACAGTAACTGTAAACTTCCCAACTTCATAACTTTTTATTCTTAACTCCAAACATGACATATTATATACCATTGGAAAGCTCTAAACATGTACTACATTATTCAAGAAGACCCTCCAACCCAATTCATACTCTAAGAGGGTCAAAACCTCAATTGAAGTTTCTGCCCATTTTAAAAAAAATGGACAACACCTCCCCTACAATTGGTTTTAGCCAAATCTTCAAACACTTCATCATTTTTTTTCAAACCTGCACAAAGGCACTTCAATATCCAACTCCGACCAATTCATATAAACCCATCCATTCACCAATTGGCAGCAAACGCAAACCTAGCCCTCTAAACATTGTCAAATCATACCACAACTCATCATATGCAAGATTTTAAAAAGGAAAGAAATGCAATTTGAACAATATACACAAAAGATATCTTACAACTCAAAGGTCTTGCAAAAGATACATTAAAACTCAAATATATTGCATTTACATGAAAGATGTAAGGTATTACAAAGCTTTAGAGGGCATTTTAGCCCGAATACATCATAAGTATTAAAAAGACAAATTGCAAGGAAAGTCACTTGTCCAAAATGCTTCCTAAAGCCTTGTCTTCCAAATATAACTTCAAAAGAAAAATGCATAGGAGTAATGCCTCAACCCGAAGCGGTTACTCAATTTCTCGCTCATTTCCTGCGGAGGGGAAAATGGGGGTGAGCTCGACGGCTCCGTGGGTAACAATTTAATACTCAAGCATAAGCATACAAACATTTCTTAAACAATGGTTTTCAAAACAATATTTACCAACATCATTTTCCGATAAGACAAAGCATTTACAAAGTCAACAAATATAATACAAAAGCACATAATCACATAACAAATGGTTTGAGTGATCCAAACAGAACGTACTACACATTTCCGCCAAGCGGTCATGTGTAGCCGTGACTTATGGGAGTCCGTGAGGAGCTCCAGTGCCACTAGCGGGCAGGCGGGAGAAGCCTATGAATAGACAAGTGCACTTGCTAACTTAAGGGATCACTACAAACCCAAATAATCATGCATTTTCACATCATGCACACTTGATTGCCTAACATAGCATTTTTTTCCGAAATCACATAATCCAATCTTTTTCATTTGTCAAACAATTTTACAAACATTCCCATATGTATTTACATACAAAAGACACCTAATACAAGTTCAAATCATCACAAATAATAATTCATTTAAAATTTTCAAGTCATAGGAAGACATTTCATGACATTTATTTCAAGACAATTAAGTAGCTTATTAACTCAAATATTAAAAAGTCACCCACCTTAAAACCTTTCGCTTTGTTCTTGGTCAAATTGCCTTTCCTCAACCTCCAATAGCCTAACTTAACCTTAATCAAAGCACAAAAACCCTAATTAACAAGAGATATCAAAGCTGGAAAATTTTTAGGAAAGGAAAACATGAATTAAAACCTACCTAACCTTGCCTATACCTTTTCTAGGCTATAACAACCAAAACCCCTCTCAAATTAATCAAAATTTTCGAAAATCCTATACCTTAGAAGCCTCCCACGAAATCTGATTTTTTTCTTCTTCCCCATTCCTTCTTAAATCACTCTTCAAACCATCCTTTTGAAGCAAGAAAGGCAAAACCCTAACTATAAAACCAGAAATTTCGAAATTTCTCTTACCTATTGACCTCCCACGAATTTGCTTCCTTTATCTCTAATGGAGCTTAATCCCATCCTTTCCACTTTCTTCTTAAAGAAAACTTTTAGCAAGGAGTGAAACATAAATACCTAAGCCTATCTCTTCTTCTCTTCTTCTTCTTCTTCTTCTTCTTCTCCTCTTGGCCGAAAGTCACTCTCCTTCTCTTTTCTTTGGTGAGTTTCGGTGGTTTCTTCAAAGACTTAGAGAAAATTTGCTTCTTTACTAAATAACCTAAGCCAAAACTACAACGTTTCCTCATTCCCTTCTTATATTTCCTTACATTTTCGTGCCTTCCACCTATAACACATGGCTACTCCTCTTTTGCTTCATTATTTTCTCCTTTACTTAAAACTTACGTGGACCCTAGCCCAATTGCTTCCTTTCTTCTTCATTTAATAGCATATAAAGACTACAAGGCCCATCTTTATAAACCTTAAGCCTTAAAAACATATACAAACTTCCTAATTTACCCTAACACCATCTTATTCTTTTAAAGTCTAACAACTTATTAAAACTCTAATTTATCTCAATCCTTTCACGTAATAATCCTTCCCTAAGCACTAAAATCCCAAATGATTCTAACTAAAAGGAATATTAACAAACTAAACCTCACAATAATTTAAATAAGCTTATTACTAAGAAAAAGGAAACGGGGCCTAACAACTATGGATGGGGGGATTTCCTAAGGAGGGAAAACACATGTGATGGAAGTAAAGTTTACGAAGCGTTTCACTTTTTGGTAGCAATGATTCCATATTGGATCCGGTTCCTTCAGGTATGTATGTACTGTTTATACTAAAGTGAGAAGCCTTTGGCTTATGATTATGGGGACGTGATCACCTGTATCACCTACCCTGTTCCAACTCTGCTCCAGTTCATCTGAGCCACACATTTTTATGGGACCCACATAAATGTGTGGCTTAAATGAACTGGAACAGGGTTGGAACAGGGTAGGTGGCACAGGTGATTTCAAGCCATGATTATGATGGTACTGACACAGTAGTCTATGATGTATCAGTGTATTCGGCGTTTATTTGAAGAGAAAGATGGATCGCAAGCGTGTAATGCAATCAAATACTTGTCAATTATAGCAGCTGTTGCTATGAGAACACTTGATGAACGAAGGAGGGGAATAACTTGGAAGATAGCAGCTGCTGCAACTGCAGGTTTTGCAACAGTTATTAATGTGTATTGGGACATAGTGATAGATTGGGGTCTTCTGCAACGAGATTCAGTAAACCCGTGGCTGAGAGATAAGCTTGCCATACCAAACAAGACTGTTTATTTTGTGGCTATGGTAAGATAAATATTAAATCCTGCAGGCAGCCAAGTCTGTAAAAGGGTATATGCGCACATACTAACTACACCAAATATTTGATAAAATGGTTGGTAGGTGCTGAATGTTGTGCTAAGACTAGCTTGGATTGGGACATTGTTGGGCTTCAGAAGTGCACCCTTCTTGCCTAAAACAGCCGTAATTGCAATAGTTGCAAGTTTGGAGATCATTCGTCGTGGAATTTGGAACTTTTTCAGGTACTCCTCAGTAATGAAAGTGGAAACACATGAGTTTCAAAGAGGAGACAAAAAATTGATTGAGTTGATTAATGAAGTTTAACAAATTAAATTAAAATTAGATGAATTGCTGGATTTGGGAGTTTGACAGATTTTTTATAACATAAAGCTAAACAAACAAAAGACCAGCTTATATTGATGTTAAAAGTATTTCATGTATCCCTTACTAACAACTGATGGCAATGTTATTTGATCAGGCTGGAGAATGAGCACTTCAACAATGTTGGTAAGTATCGGGCATTTAAATCAGTGCCCTTACCATTCTACTATGATGATGAAGAAGATGACAAGCTTGTATAATACATCCTACTGCTGCATATAAATTTCCGAAAAGTTCAAGATTTGTTTGCATCATTTCCTTTGCTTTGTAATTATTTCTTCATGTTAACACAGGAAAAATGTAGAAATGAATACTGAAATTTGAAATATTGCTCAATTTAGCTTATCTATTTCCCATAGGATCACGTGGCTGTGTCTGTGTCTGTGTCCTTTTGCTTTGTGGCTTGTTCTGCTGCTTCTTCAACTTTGAGCAATTGTTGGTTAAAAGTTACAAATTGCTCGTGCTGCTTAATCCAGCCACCTGAATTTTCCATGCACATCACCCGTTGAAGGTACATCCTCTTGAACATACTCGCATATCGAGTAAAAGAAAAGAGGCAGATCTAACTGCTAACGAACACGAGCCAAAATCTTTGTCGCCAATACAAAATAGATGTTCTTTTTCCCAAAAAAAAAAAAAATCAGAAAGGAGTTAAGGTTTTGCAATGGGAAGCAAGCATGAAGGGGAAAGCATATGCAGTTCATGTATGAAGGCGTTATTGCCTTCCACTTCAGACCTGGAGTTCAACTTGGTGAAATGATAACAAGATCCCCTATAATGGTTATTAGATATTCCTTTAACAAAATTATATGATCAAGAAAATGAACTTGCATCTTTATATTTCCACAGGTTATACAATTAAAAGTAATTATGTAGAACTGTTACAGAAGACATTATTCAATCTCTATAGACTACCATATTTTTGTTTTACAAGACTGAAAATGAGCAAGGCAAGAGCAATGCCGTATCAGCACAGAAAACAAACACAACAAAACAAAACAAAAAACGTTTTTCTATCAACCTCCACTCCTTACAGAATTGGCATCTTCTTGACTAGTGTCTTCCCCTTTCAGCGAACTAGGTGAAGAGTTTGAAGGTGAATTTTCAGCTGTCACAGCACCAGTGCTTTCTGCATCCTGGATCTTAAAGAAATATGAAAATACAGGATCGTAGGTGGAGCTTGCTTTTTGAAGGCCTCGTATAGCATTCATGGCTGCAAGGGTGCTGCGATATGTATCTATTGTTTCCTCACCGAGAGAAGAGGATGTCTCATTAGAGATACCAGCTCTGTTATTTAATTGTAGGTTAGAGCGTTCTGGCACAGATTCAATCACTTCGTCTTGTAACGGGAATAGCAGCTCAAGATTTGCTTCACATTCACGGACGAGCCTTGTTAATGGTTCTGTTGTGAAAAAGGGCTGATGAAGGGCAAGTTGCATGAAAGGCAGACGCAACAACCCTCCAGTTCGTTTGTCATACTTCTTCAAAATCTTAACCAAACCTATCATTGGAAAAATGAATATGCATTTAAAAACAGGTACTACTCCTGTAATAATGAGTGATTTTAACAAGAAATGCTATACCTGAAACATTTAGCAAGGTGTAATTTTGGAAGCAGCATCTCCCCATTTAAATGAGAAACCTAAACAACTCAAGTTAGAAGTAAGAAGTAGAGTAAACGGAAGAGTTGCAGTACCTGCAAAGTTTAAGGAGCTATAATTTTTTAGCAGCACCATCTGTCCATGAATAGTAACCAAGTCTTTACGAATATCCATCATTTCTTCACTAAATTCACTCTCACATGTGAAAACTCCATTCTTACTACTCTCTTCCTTCAAACGCTCTATTCTTTGCTTCAGCTCCTATTAAAAATGCAGATACAGATCAATAAAGAGCCCCAAACTTAAGTAGATAGCAGCCACTTTCTGAACATGAACTGCACTATGTAACGATAAAGAGAACTCTTGAGTGGCACTTCAAGGCCAAGTTCAAAATTTTCTGAAACATACAATCAATCAAATGTGCAGGAAAATATTTAACAATTGAAGCATCAAAACTACTGCAAAGAAAGATATAACCAAAGAATATGGAAACAAATTTGCATCTGCTGCAATTGCGTACAAAACTTCACAGCTCTGTAGCTAAAAACACAGATCAAATAACCATCAAGCACTGGATATAACACTACAAAGCAAGCGGAGAATAATGATGGGATTGCCAAGAATAATGCAAAAAGGACAATAAGAATTTAGAATTGAAAACAAGTCACTCAACCATTGCATCCCAACTGAATTAACAATAATTCCATCCAACCAAAAATGTCTTTAACCACTCCTGCGTGAATGTTGGGAGTAGATCAGCTTTTGTCAAATAAGACATGTGAGGACTGACCACTCAAAAATATTCAAGGAAAACAGGTTAATTACCAAGAACTAAATGCTCATTAAATAAGATCACATGTTAAATGGTCACATAAAGAAAAGATGCAAAAGATGTAGAAGCAAAAAAAAACTTTTCTCATTTGAGGCATTTCTCAGCTTTGCTTGCTATAATTTTATTATGTAATAATGTCAATTGGTATCAAGTGAATTAAGTATTATATCTTTGATTCGATGAGTCAGGTACCCGTCCTTCCATTTCAAGACATCAAGCAACAACAGTTATGAGTTGACCCATCCATTTTAAAAATCCCTACTGTATCTACAATTCCCTAACTTGATGCACACCCATCACATTCATTACACAATTGTCGTCCATTTTACTCTGATACATTAGGTTCTTCATAAACCTCACAGTAACATCCATTACTAGCATTACAACACTTCTCTAGTACTACGGCAAATCTCCACTTGAGTGTCCCCTCTTGCGCAACAAAAATAACAATATGACACCGTTGCTGAACAAAAGTCTTTATAAGTCACCTGCCCTGATAATCACACTTCACTATTCCATTAATAAAGATGCATAAAAACCACTAACTGGACATTATCATTTCGACTTCAAAATATCAAAGCTTCTGCCTATATTCTAAAGCCAAAATATCAAAGTAGTATGATTTTCACACGGATTGAAACAACTTAAATTACGTTATAGAAAAGAACCTGCAAGCAATCAAAATCTTCACCATATTCATTTGTTTGTGCAAGTGTCAAAAACTGGGACAAAGTGAACTGAAAGAGGAGCTAAAAGAAGCAGAAAGAAAACGACATGAAGACGACGAAACACCTGAAGGCGAATTACAAAGTCTTCCTCTTTATCAACATAGAAATCATTGAACTTCTCAAGTTCTTCATTCAATATTCTAACGAACCACTCCCGGAGCTCAACCAACGATCCAGCGCCGCGTCCGTCACCGACAACGGAATCATCGGCGTGGGCTGGCTGATTAACTGGGCGAAACAAAAAGGTATCAGCAGTTGAACAAGGGTAGTGCTTTAGGAGCTTTTTGAGCGGTTTGTAGCAGAGGAACTTGTCCCTCCATTCAGGCAAGGTCTCCTCTAAGTGGGTTTTGAATTCTTTCCCAAACTTCATCGTGGATGTGTCTAGATTCTTCTGGATTTGAGCTCTATGTTCTGTTGTTGAGGTTCTGAATGTTTCTGTCTGCAAGGGAAATAGAGAGAGAAGGTGTACAAGCCAGCAAAAATCGAAACGGGCATGGACGATGAATTTGGAATCTATTGTGAGAAAGTGGGCGTGTGGATAAAGATTAGAAGAATTCTTTTGTCAGATTTGGAAGCACATTTGTTGGCACACCGTTTCCACTGTTCTTCAACAAGTTGGCTTTTGGTTTTGGGGTGGATGGAAATGGATTGGCATCTACTTTTCTCAGGTTATTTTTAGTATCTTTTCTTTGACTTTTCTTTTATTTATTTTTAACTACATTGTTGAACAATTGTTTGGACTGGACAACCCTTATAGTTTCAAAAGTTGCTAGTACGGTTGTGTCATTTAATAAAAATTGAATTATTTCTCTCAAATGCAAACGAAATGAATGCTTGACGAAGATCCACCCAATCAAATCACTGACCCTTTTAGATTTCCGTGAAACAATTTGCCCTAGATCTTCAAAAATTCCAACTATATAAGACAAACGTAATGATGCATTCGGTAAAGGCAAAATAGACATCATCTTCTAATGTTCTCAACGAACCAAATTGACAACAAGAGTTTGGTGAAACACCCAGTCAAAGCCTACGAAAAGAACACTAATTAAATAGCAGGCCTCCATGCTTATTTCATCCTTCATACCCACCAATTCATAGACTCCAAAGCCGAAGAGCAGCTCATAATGACGAGTCCTATATGGTCTCAAGGGCTTGGACTACGTCAGCCTTCAAATCGTTGAAGTCTTCGACTCCAAAGCTGAAGCGTACCAAGTTATCTCTGATACCATACTTTTCCCTCTCCGGTTGAGGAAGATCCCTGTTTATCATGGATAAATAGTTAATTACGTCAACGCAATAGTTGCATTTATGACATTGTATTTTATATATTCAAACTTTTCAGTATGTATACCAGTAAGACATTATAGCTGGCTGATCCACAATGCTTTCACAGCCACCAAAAGATGGAGCAATATATGGGATCTTCAATGAATCCACAAACTTTATCGTGGTCATTAAGTCTCCATCAACCTGAATCATTAAAATGCAACATCCAAAGGTTATCCACAAAAGAAAGCACACCAGATGCAACACCGGAAGATTATTAGGCAGGAATCACCTCAAAGCTAACAACACCGCCAAAACCAGTCATTTGCTTCTTGGCAATGTGATACTCAGGATGACTTGGCAAGCCTGGATAATAAACGCGCTTCACCTGTCATCAATGGCTTTTAAATGAATCCTCGAGATATATTATGTGTAGCTTTGTCACAAAGATATGCAAACAACTTCCGACTAATCACTAGTGCTTATGATCTCAACACCCACACAGTCATTGAAGCTGAAATGAAAATCTACTTACAGAGCTTTTAAAAGAAAATGTAATTCCAAGTTTAAAAAACAATCTAAGCAAGGTAACAACAAAATCTGACATCCACCAGTAACCAATCAAGATTTTAACCTATATCCAACACCATTCAGCAACCCCCACATCTGAAAGGACAGGTAGCCAGTTAGGTTACCAAACATTTTGATAGCATCCTTCTGACAGCAATCAAAGCCTTGAACCATTTATTGATCCAGGTGTGTAGTTTTGTTGCACATGGAAAACTTAAGTACCAGCTATCCGCTGTAGAATAACATCAAGCTATCATAGAAATAAATATCACCACTACAATTTTTGGTACATATAGCATCAACCTATTCCACATAATCCAGGAATTATACTTCGCACTTTGCATGTTTCACATGGAATAAGATTTAACCACAGGTTATTCATACTTTGCATGTTTCACATGGAATAAGATTTAACCACGGGTTATTCAACAAAGATTAAAATATACACACGCATTTGACAGATAATAAAAGAAACAAACCTTAAAGATTAAAATATACACACGCATTTGACAGATAATAAAAGAAACAAACCTTAGGATGCTCCTCTAACAGTTTGGCCATCCTTAATGCTGTTGAGTTCTGTTGCTGTACACGAAGATGCAGTGTCTTCATGCCTCGGATGATCAGATAAGCAGCATTCTGTAAAGATGAAAAACATAAAATTAAGCCCAGCAATGAGATTCAGGCTATACCCGAATTGCAAGCATCATTATTTTACCAGCCAATATTTCACCTTAAAACTGATTACTTAGTAGCAAACAATAGTATGCAATATCTGAAAAGGACCAGTAATGGCCAATTGACCCATTATAACTTACTGGGTTCAAAGTGCCACCCAGAACATGATGCAAGTTACGAATTTCTTGAATCAAATTTGTGGCACCACTAATGCAACCTGCCAGGACCTGAAATACATACCAGTGTCAGCGTGTCTATTTCTTAACCTGTCTACTAGCCAAAGCATCTCAAATAAGTTGATTAAAATAGGCAAGCAAACTTACATCATTATGGCCCCCAATAAATTTTGTCGCAGAGTGGAGAATAAGATCAGAACCAAGGGAGAGGGCCTTTTGGTTGAGAGGTGTGGCAAAGGTACCATCTATGCATACCAATGCTCCTTTCCTGTGGCAAAGCTTTGATACTAACTCAATGTCAACACATCTGAGAAATGGATTGGTAGGAGACTCCGTAAAAAATAGAGAAACCTGCAAGAAATCATAGCACCAACAACTCAGTATTTTTAGTTGATAACACTAATGCTCCAAAAAAAATTCTGAAAGAACAAATGAAAGAAGTATCCACAGCACTGACTTTGTGTTTATTGAGAGCCAATTCCAAAGCTTCCATGTCAGCAGGGTCTATCACAGTTGCCTGCATACCCAAAAATGATATGTATAATATATGACTGGTTCAGAAAATGAACAAATGAACAGAGGAAAATTAAGATAACATCATTTAGACAGATTGGGCAAAATCTACTATACTGCTTCTAAATATCTTTGTGCAAAATGTGCAAGGAAAAGTCTTCTTTATTTTTTTGGGTCTCATGGAAAAATTAGAAGTGGAAGAAAGCCCACACCGTGACGCCCATTTTAGGAAGGACACTCTCAATGAATACCCTAGTCTTCCTATAACAGTCCGTGGTTGTCACAATGTGCCCGCCAGCAGGTACCAATGCCATCAACATGACCGTACTAGCACACATCCCAGATGCCATAATCAAGGTTGACTCAGCTCCTTCAAGAGCACTGGTTAAAGTTGCAAAATACCACGTTGGCAGCATATAGTAATCGAAACAGAAAAAACGACGCCAAAATGAAAGAAAGAAGTCTGACCTTATTTTCTCCTCCACAACCACCGTAGTTGGATTTCCATAGCGTCCATATTCAAAACTTGCTAGGCGTTTCTCCTAGAGGAAAGTATCAAGCAAACATCGACCCATCACAATGCACGCCCGTATAAATGAAAATATAGTCTTAGCCTTTGTTTGGATGGAAGGAAAGCAAGGGAAAAGAAAGGAAGAGAATTGCATTTCTCTTGGTTTCCATTGTTTGGATAAAATTAAGCAAAGGGAAAGGGAGAGAATGGAGAGGACTAGGAGAGAAATTTGGTCTAAAAATATTTCCCA
>JAOTBA010000008.1:12080681-12097587 GCA_025629845.1 Erythroxylum squamatum | reverse complement strand
AAGTCAAGATTTTGATTTGTATGTCTTAAAAAACCATAAAATTGGAATAATAAAAATCATAATGTCTAGTGCAAAGACACCATATATTTTTCGCAATTAAGAACTGGAGCAAAGACTGAAATATCCAAAGCTTCAAATTGCCTTTGCGTGAACTTCACAACATTCAAAACTCCATCTCCATACCATTTGCATTATTATCATCCTATAAGAAAATAAAATATGATAAAAAAAATGTGAGAAGTGAGGAGTAAATTGAGGATTTTAAAGCTGTTTCTTCTCAGAAAATATTAATATTTTATTATATTTAACCATATATATTAAAAAAATAGAAAAATAGAGTTAATAAAAAATAGGTAGGATATAGGTATCCATCGGTTCGGGTTATCACTAGACCCATATCTAAATCCATATCTACATCTATTTTTCAGCATCCATTTAAAATCTAGTTAAAATCTATATTTTAGCTTCCATGCCCATTTTTTCGGATCGGGTAGTGCAGATATTAATCAGATTGAAAACCTACTGCCATCCCTAATAAGAAGCTTTTCAAAAAGAAGGATATCTTCGGCCAAGTGAACCCCGAAGCAATCTGATTCTAGATGCGGGGCGAAATTCGGCAGCCAATTGCTGGCTCGGGTAAGGATCGAGAAAGACTTACTGGCTTGGATTGTCTCGGGCTGTTAAGAATGATATAATTCTAAAAAAAAGCCTATGCATAAGCTTTGGCGACTAATTTTTAATTTGTGAATAAATGAAACCTCGTAATGTGATAATAATATAATTAAACTCGGTTTTCGGCTCCGTTTCTAGTTTTGTTTAAATTAATATAATTAATTATATAACGTTTTATTAATAGTACACTATTACTCAGTATAAGAATTTATTAACATTCTTAATATTTTATAAAATAATAATACGCATTAAGAGAGATTAATTACTATATTTTGTGTCGAAAGTTGAAATACTTATGTATATATTTAAAGTTTAAATAATTTTTATATACTGTGAATGTAACAATTTTGATCATAAATATTAATTTATTATAAAAATGTTAATCAAATATTGAGCAAAAAAGTTATTAACATATTCATACTGAAATAAAAACTTTAACATCAAACAAAAACTACAAATTTTAAAGTTATTAACTTTTTACTTATTTAATAATTTATATTTTTCGTAAGTTATAATTACGTTACTTAAAATTTTTTATTATAACCTTTCATAATACCTTTCTTGAAATTCATTAAAAATTTAATTAATATAAATTAATTTTTTAATATTGTAATTAACAATATTCAATAATCACTCTACTCCTTCATATAAAAATATAAAATTTATATTTTTTGTTATAGAAATACAAACGACATTTATAAATGTAAGAAAAAAATAAGAATCACTAAAAACTTAATTTATAATATTAATTGTGGTATATATTTACCTACTTAAAAAATATAATATATTTTCATAGTTCTTGCATATAAATAACAATTACAATAATGTTTGAAATAGGTGAAGATAGTATTTGAAGTTAATTAAACTTCTTATAAATTGATAATTTTTAATTTATGTTATATTTTAAATTTATAATAAAATTTAACATTTTACAAGTTTAAAAATCAAATTAAAAATTTAATAATAAATGCATTTATAGAATAGTTATAATAATGTTATCAAATTACATATTTGTACTAAATATGGTAAATTTCTTATATATACATGTTAAATTTTTTCATGGTATAATGCCATTTTATAAAGTATCATATTTGCATAATTTTATAATGAAATTACTTTTTATGTTCTTTTAAAAATTGATATACTAAGATTAATAAATATACTTATTCTTTTAAAATTTTATGTAAAAGTTCATGTACATTTAATATTGATTGTTGTGTGGATATAAACATAAATGAAAAGGTTTAAATACATCATTATCTTTTATGATATTATTCCTTTTCATATATATATGGATAGAATTTTTTTATTTAATTGTATAAAATATAATATAAAAAAAGATATGCCTTCTTAAGATATAATATAAAAAATGTAAGGATATATTTGTAACAATTATACATCTATTAATCATAAATTACTATTTGAAATTAAATAAAATTTATCACTAATTTCTATAAATTATTTTTTAAAGAAATTAAGCTATTTACTCCTAGGTTTGCCACCTGGCATGAGATAAAAAAAGTGCAATACATTATAAATGTTAT
Source organism: Erythroxylum squamatum (assembly GCA_025629845.1). Taxonomy (NCBI): domain Eukaryota; kingdom Viridiplantae; phylum Streptophyta; class Magnoliopsida; order Malpighiales; family Erythroxylaceae; genus Erythroxylum; species Erythroxylum squamatum. The sequence goes on along the minus strand of JAOTBA010000008.1, from coordinate 12,095,371 downwards.
ATAAATATTTTCAATGACATATTATACTTTTTTATTATGTGTTGATAAATATTAACTGATTATATTTTTAGGTATGCTTCAATTTTGTAAACATATTCGCATAGATAAGTTTATATTTATCTTGAATTTATAATATATTTATTTAGAATAATAAAAAATAACTAAAATCATATTGTGTCCTTATTTTAAGAATACATTTACTAAACCATAATTTATATCATGTCTTAATTTTATAAAATGTATTTTGAATAAATGTAAAGCCAATAAACATAATATACTATATTATGAATAGCTATTGTTAAATTGTTTATCGGAAGCAACCTCTCAATTAAGTAGAGGTAAGACTGCGTACTATTGAATCTTCCCACACTCTGCGCTTCAGCGGGACTTCTACTTGGTATTGATGATGATGATGAAATTGAGAAGAATTCTTCACTAATATATAAAATGATTTAATTTTAATATCTACTTCAATTTACAAAAGCATTATATATTGAATTTTGGTTTTATAAATATATTTATTTAAAAATGTGAATTGATAAAAATAATGTTTGGATTTTGTAAATATATTTAGAATAATTAATAGTTGATTTCAAAATTTTATAAACATTAATTTAATATAAATGTAAAGTAGGAGCATTTTCCCTCGGATACGAATAGATTGTAACAGGACTGATTTATACGTTTAGGGCTTCAGCCGAGTTGAGTTTAGAACAGAATATGATATTGCTTACATGCAAGTTTGCAAGACCAATCCAACTAACATGTTTGGGCCTATGATGTCACTGAAACTTGGATGATGTAGCTGCTCTCAATTTGGGTTTTGGATTTCAAAGAAAATAAGTATACCCTACAAGCCACCCAGCCTACTATAAGAGTTCTCCTCGCACTTAGTGTGTCGAGGAGATCATCCCCCAACTAGTTTGCGGCTGAATGTTAGGGTTGAGAGCAGGCAGAATCTAAGGTCTCGTTAAGCTGGGTTCTGCAATTCTTTTGATTTCTGATGTGGGTTTGTGTTAAAATTTGTTTTTTGGTAATGCACTAGTACTGAGGCCCTGTCTAATATTTGGATTAGCAGTGGCCTAATCTTTCATGTGCAAAATGGACAAAAGGGATGCGCTTTGCAGCTTAAACTTTCATGTTTCTGCTGCCTGTAATTGCCCTGACAATGATTTTGCCAAATGATTCAGTAACATCTCGACTTGTGGGTTGTAAACTTGGAAATTTACATGAGTCAATAGCACCATTTTCCTTACTGCCTGGATTGAATTCCAAACTTTGACAAAACCTGTCATTTCGAAAGAAAGCCGCAATCTTTTATGTTGGGCTTAGTGTTTTTAGGCAAAAGGTTGATTGTAGATGCGCTGCGGTAGGAAAAAATCTATGTTGAACTTTTGTATGTTCTATTTAGTTAAGGATTTCAGCTTATATATTGATGTCTTGGAAAAGCTCATTAGATTTGTCGCCCGAGTCTGTCTCAATAAGGTGGTGAATGCCTTTTGTATCTGATTCCTTAAAGATTATCCTTTCATCTTTTCATGTAACTGGTCCGCTTTCAAAACTGCCGATACGTCGGCGCTTAGCAGTTTTGCAGTGTATATGACAATTCAGTACAATTATCGGTGACTACTTAATAATTCTCCAAAATGATTCAACGTATTCTCCAACTTGACGCATAACTCTGAACTTGTGGACGTGTAGATAGGTAGTGGGACTCTCTGCTTAGGCGGCAGGAGACAAGGATGCAGTTATATTAACTTGTATCCGAAGGGGCAGTGTATAATTGTACTGATCTATTATTGTAGCTGAATTCTTTCACTGCTCTAATTGGGACTTAGATTTGAAACACCTATCTAGTCTAGAGATTTACTTTGATGTCAAGCTATACGTGCCAGCATGATTGATGATGGTTGGACCATCCAATCAAGTTTTTGATTCGCAGCTTTTGCATATTGTACTAGGTCTTGCTGAATAGCACAATAGTTGCCATTGTTTAATGTTTTAGTTAATTAGCAGTTGCCAGAGGTCCACACTCTTCTTAATGGAGAAGACCAGAAGTACTATTGTCATGGGGCTACTGCTTTTGTCACCATATAGCAATAATTATAAATATCACGATATTGCAAGTAGGATTTGTCATATATTCAGGTTATTGTTGCAGTCTGTTAGATGTCAGGGTTCTAGCTTGGTGAACATTTTTTGGTTATGTGCCATGAAACTTCAAGCTCACTCCTTTGGCACCAAATTGCCAATTCTGGTTTTGTCTAAAAGCGCCGGTTCAATGCGCATCACCTGAAGTTTTATTAAATGAAGGCTAAGCTAATCGTGATTCTATTAAGACGTAGGCATTGCATTCTTTATGACAGAGGTGCCTATGTGGATGAAACGAGTGCATCAAGTCCAAGCAACCTGAAACCACGTAAGAGACTTGAGATATAGACATTGATGCTGTCGCTGTCGAAAAAGCTAGCTAAAAAGTCTGAGCTTGGTAATTAAGGTTCATTGATGGTCTTTATAGTCCCTGGAATTAGATAAAAGCATTCTGTTGAATCTAGACATTGTTCATTTAAACCTATGACTTGTTTGATTAATTCAGCGTGATTTCCTCCATTGTAAACTTTTGACCTGTAAGTGTCCTCAGGAAATTAATTTTAGTTTTTCTCAAGAAAAGAAAATGGAGGAAGTGTGAAGTTGACATTGCGAACGTAATTGGTTTAAATACAAAACAGATTGGAACTTAAAAGTCCACAAGCTCCTACTTGGAAGCAATAAAATGTGTAATGTACACGCAGAAGAAAATAAAACGCTATAATGGCACAACAGTCAATAACGTCAGAACTAATATTGGAAAGCAGTAAGAACTAAACTGGCGCAAAAATCTTAGCAAGGCTTAGAACTTAAAGAGTAGCTAAACTGCTTTATGTATATACACTAAACTGGCGCAAAAATCTTAGCATGGCTTAGAACTTAAAGAGTAGCTAAACTGCTTTATGTATATACATGCAGGGCTGAGGTAACTGGTAAGAAACAAAGGATCAAAAGAAGCCCTGTTCATTCTACAGAAGAAACCGTTCAAACTTCAAAGCCTGAGGTTAGTGAGCCTAAAAAGCATTGCGAAGCAATAACTGGCTGTGACTGACCCAAAAAACATTTAGCCAATAGTCTCTGGAAATAGCAAGGCACTGCTTTCAAGGCATATGTTCTTATAGAAAAGTTTTTGCTGTCAAGGACTGCTGAGGTGTAAGCCTCAACTCTTTAATTCTGCTCGTCGAAGCCGTATTTGCAGCAATTATCGTAGAGTTGAAGAACTATTTCATCACTGTAGTCTTTTTCAACATTCTTTATCAAGGATAAACACTTACTCTAATGTCAAGTTAGTCGATAGAGTTCTTTTGCTCATCCTGTTGCTTCTGGTTTGTTCTTATAATACATGAAATCAAGCGTTAAGCAATGTAATCCTTCTAGAAAATCATCAAAATATGAGCTAGCTCTTGTTATGTTTTGTTTATTTTTTGTGTGGATAGTTTTCCTTGAAATTATGAAATAATTTAACCGCCCTGTTAAACTTCTGATCAGAGTATCAGTTGGCATTTCATGATAAGTCAAGTCTATTTTGGTGTTCAGTACGCATTTTTACTAGTTTAAAAGCTTGACAGTACTAGCTTAAAATATCTGAGAAACCACTATAAGATGTCACCTTTTCCTGAAAAATTTTACCTTCGACTTGATCAATTACTATTCTCAATTTTGCAAAGCCAACACCTTAGAATGTAAGGCCACCAACTTGAAAATTTGAGATTTTTATTGCATCAACTATGTCAGCGGACTTGGCAAATCCCCTACATTCCTAGAAGTTAATGATCTTTCCTCTTATCTAGCAACAAACATGAAATGTTCAACGTTGCTAGTTCTTACAAAAGGCCTTTTGTTATTGGCTGGACTGAACCAGAACCATAATTCAATTCAACAAGCAAAAGTAAAGGTGCAAAGTGATGCAGTCACAGTGATAATATTCTTATCTGGTTAACATTTCTCAGTATTTGTGTTGATAGGTACATGGCACATGCTCAAATTTGAGAAAGAGCAGCCCATTTAATGAGCACAGTTGGGCACAGGTAATTTAATACCCATGTGAGGTGCATTATATACTGAAATAAATGTTCCCGTACGCCTATACAAGAGCTTGGAGAAAAATCTTGTATCACGTAAAATACCAGAAAATTTCTTTTGGATATCAGGCTTATCAGCATTGTGGCTAAAAGTAAATCCTTTGATTCTGTTCTACAACTATCAGCACAGCCTGGCTTCATGTTCTCTTCATTAATGGGAAAATTTCAGCTCTTGGTTTTATCTTTTCTACGGTGAATTGTTTCTATGATGACAGGACAAGACATGTTCCATGTGCCCTTGTGGTCACAATGTACATAACAGTGAAATTCAAGTTGGATATTTGTTAGAAAGTGCGACATGGATCATACACATTGACAAACATCCTATCCCCCAGATTTTGTTAGGTGCAAACCCTTTAGCAGTCTCACTTACATGTTCTTAGGCTTCAGGACGCGATTGATTTTAGCTGTGATAAAACCCTCCCCTTCAATTTGCTTTGCTAATAGATAGTGGAACAAGTTCTGAATTCTTTCTTTCTTTCTTCTTGTTTCCTTTTGTTTTGTGTCCTGTTTAAGACGGCTGTGAGATTAATATAGGAATCACTTTTGGTAGGGTAACGTTTCTATTGTGGTGAAACTGACCTTGAAAACAAATGACGATGGAAGAAAGTGACCTCTGTCCGCAATCATCTCCTTTACAATGTGTCTTAGCTTGTTCCAGAGAGTTGTATATTATACTTTTGGATATTCTACGTTTACTTTTAAGCAGGACGCCATGTTTTCCAAGTTGATATTTGGGATCAGTGACACTTGAACTGTCAACTTGGAAATTTTGCTGCCGAATGCCTAAGGCTAGTAAACAATGAGAAAACTTAGTCAAGAATCTGTTAAGACTAATTGCTCAGGATACTAAAGATGCAGAAGTTACCACCTAAGTTAGGAACTGATATCGTCATTAAGACTTGAATTCAAATGTTCAATTCATTGTATTCCTCTGATCTCAATTGGAAATCTTAAAAGAGAAAAACCACATTCACAGTTTAAGATCATATTCTGTGGTACATACTTTCAAACATGAGCTACCTCATACATGGGGACGTCAGTAAAGAATCTCTAGTGATATTAGAATTTTGGGGGGGGTCAGAAACCATTTGCTTCTGCACCACGCGACGTGGCAGGATGATCCTTGTATTTAGCTTGTCCCCTAACAGTGTTTTATAAATCTTCAAAAGATGGGCACGTGGAACAATTAGATTCATTTATTCAGTGATGTCCCCAAATTTTCCTTTATCCTCATTGAAGTCAATAAGTAAGCAAATTACGTTTTTGTCAGTATCTTTTTAGGATAAAGGACTGAAGAAAATGAAAGAAATAATGGGAAATCATATTGAATTTTCTTGTAAGATAATATAAAGTTTTCTGTTGGGGACAAAATTAAAAGCTGCCTTTTATGAACTCGGAAACCAGGAGTTACATTACCAGGGTCAGGATGCTTTAGTTGGTACATCCAAAATTTTTGAGGAACGAAGGAATAGATAAGTATGGCAAAATATTCTGCATCAGAAGTTCAGGCTGTAATTTGGCAAACCCATATCTTGTTTTGGTATGTGGCCCTTTTCAGTTTTCCTACACAAGTTTCTGGTTGAGTTAAGTTAAAGATAGAAGTTGAAACTGATTTTGTATATTGAAAAGACGTGCAGAAGTAGCTGCAGAAGCTAAGCACATTAGAACTTGACAAGTCTTCTTTCCAGTAGAGTAGACCCTGGTTGCCTAAAAGTAAATAATGAAAGGCTCAAGCAAACTCTAGTTTCATGCAACGTTGCTGCCTTTAAGGGATTATGGATTCATAAATGCACAGTTGCTCCACTGTACAAGTCCATAACTTCCCCATTTATCTTGCAAACATTTTTTGACATGGCAATTGGAATTGAAAGATCTTTCTAAACCATATGGGACTGTACATGGGAGACAAAATTAATAGTTTTGGAAAACGACAACCGAAAGACGACGAAAATTGATAATGAAAGGATTTTCTTTAGAACTGCATTTGTCTCATCGTAGAACCTACTAACCAAAATCAAACTTTATTAGATAGATTCTCTTCTAATAATCAGTGTTCAATTCATATCACTGTCAGATCCTGAGGCTGAAACAATGGTGTAAAGGGTGTATATGTTGACAGGTGACAATATATTGGAAATTGCCAAGCTAGACGTGTCCGTTGATGTTACGAGTCGCTTCTTTAATTTGCAATCGTTAATGCAGGATATTATGCTTTTTGAGGCTTGTGCTCCTCCTGTGTTTCTCAAGTCTTTCTGTTTCTCACGGGAGTGGAGTATTGAAGATTGCAGTAAAATGAATAGGGATGATTCATGAGAATTGCTTGCTACAAGTAGAAAGCACCCTACTATATCAGTCCATATTTGTTGGATGTTCATAGCTATAATTTTCATTTTGATTCATACGATATTCATGAGTATGCAATTATGCAGTAAGAGTCGTCTTATGTCGAAATTCCATATTATCATGTCACAAAGATAGAAACTCAAGTTCATACCTTTACAACCTTCGCTAAAAAATATGGAAATTTTATTGATCATATGCCCCATAAGGGGTCATGACAAGTGGATCTCAGTGAAGATATTGGTGCAAACTGCTGAGTCGCTCTCTAAGTATGTGATCCTTTATCCTTAGTGGGAAGAAAGAATCTTCTTGGAAAAGAAGGAACACTAGCTTCCAAATTTCTAATTTTGCTTTTCACTTTGTTTCTCATAAAAATTTTTGGTTTCTTTTTGTTCTTGACTGTCAATTTTATAGTCCTTTCGGCACTTTTTCCCCCAGAATATTTTTTTGTTGCCAAGCACAAGTGAACTTACCTTTGTTGCTTGTAAGCAGAATACGACGTTAAGTGAACTTACCTTTGTTGCTTGTAAGCAGAATACGACGTAAAACTGACAGCAATAAAGCCTCATAAATACACCCTCTTATTTAACAAGTGTATAGAGCACGAATTTGTCTAATTAAAGGGAAGGTAGCTAATTCACTCTTTAACAATGTTCAGGATCAATTACATGAATTGGACCATGCATTTCTCAATCCACCATAATAGTAAACAAAGATGACATGTCACTTATCACTAAGCTGACAAACTAAGTTATGTTTGAATGGAGCAGAAATTGAGTAGAAGATCTATCCTAGCTATTAACATTTCACAAAAGAAAGAGAGGGAGAGAGACTGAGGATGATTGCCAAACCTTTATCTTGTTGCTTCCATCTACAACATTAGTGGAGAATCTTATTTTCACACTTGGAAAGTGTGGAAGCAATCCAAAACCTTTTGGCGAAGACATTTTCCTATCCTATACTTGACTTCTAGCAACAAATAGAAACTAAACCAATGGCAGGATATCTGGGTTCAGAAAGTGGTGTTACTTGTAATTAACTGGCACATCATCACTTTCTAACCATTCAGGCGGAACCTTATTTTGGTTTTTTTCAGAACATTGGTGAATTAGCAGGAGAAGAATTCACCAAATTAAGAATGCTGTTCCAATAATTCTTGTTATCTTCATAGTAGCCACTACCACCACCACTACCTCCACTGTTCTCTGAGTCCTTGCCACTTTCTGACAAGTTCTGTTCAGTAGAGTCACTAAGGAGAAGACTAGTGAACCCTTCTTCCATCACATTTCCAACATGAACATGACTGCTATTTGTCCTTAGAGATTCTGGACTCCATGTCCCTTCCATGGAGATCGTCATGTCTTGAAAGTCAGACGAAAATGATACTGAATTCTCTGGTAAATGGTTTGAATTTGCCAGGCCCTTCCAATCATGCTCGCTTTCATCTTTGATAATTCCAGTGTCCGATGAACCCGAAGTGCCAACAAACTCAATTAGAGGAACCGAATTCTCTCCCATGTTGGCTGAAATCATGATTGGAGGAGCATTCTCTGAGAAAGTAAGAGTAGATGTTGGAGACTCAAGGTCTCCTCCAATTCCAGTGTTTAGGGTACCACCGTTACCTTCACTAGATTTTGACCACCCACCGTTCCAAGCTTTCAGTGCATCAAATGATCTTGGAGGATGAACTGAAGTTGAACCAGGAATATAACTCTGAGGGCTAAGCTGCTGTTGAAATGAATGTGAACGTAGCTTCGATTCTCTAACGAGTCTAGCCTCAGCTTCGAGCCTAGCACTCTCCCACTGAGCCATGTGGCTAATGTTAGCTGCATTCTTGGATTGGCCTTCGCTGGACAGTAAAGCATCATTCCTGGGCTTGTGGGTCACTGGATCAATCCCCATTTTGGTTAACCTTTTCTTGAGATGTGTATTCCAGTAGTTCTTAATCTCATTGTCCGTCCTCTTGGGCAAGTGAGTAGCTATAGCGGACCACCTGAGGATGAGAATATAAGAACAGACCTTGGGAAGAATATAAAGTGAGGGACGTAAGAACTATCAGATACACAAAGCCTTTTCCTATATACATGCTCTAAACCTCTTAGATACAATGATGAGACTGGAGAAGAAAAGAAAAGTACCCAAAAACAAAATCATGATTTTCCATGTCACGCTGCAGAATCTCTTTTGAAATGTAAGAAAACATGTTCACGCACACAACATGCTCAAGCGAGTGGTTTATTGTAGTCAGAAATAAAGGTAACTACATGTTGCTGGAGAGGAGCTAATTCTAGTCGTTAAGCTTTCATAACAAAGCCAAAAATACTAAGAGAAACACAAGGTCAGAACTTATAACATTAATTGTTGAAGTAGAAACTACTCCCAAACTCACTACAAGAATTCACATTGTTGAATTGTGAGAAGACTCTTTAAGATCCAGTCATTTGGGGTGCTTCAAAAGAATGATAACGTCTGGATGTGACAAATAAACCATGTCAAGATTAAGGATCTTTGCACCTGTTCCCTAAGAGGGCATGGAGTTGAATTATGGTTTGCTCTTCTTGCAAGCTGAACTTTCCTCTCTTAATATCTGGTCTGAGATAATTAGTCCATCTAAGTCTGCAACTCTTTCCACATCTCTGAAGACCTATAAATGAAGAGACAAAAGTTGCAGTTTTCTTCACTCAACTACGGTTAGTTAAAACTTCACTACATAGACACACAAATCATTAACATGACATATCACCTGCTTTGGCTGGCAAATTTCGCCAGCTTCCATGACCATGTTCTTCTATATATGCCAAGAGCTTTTGATCTTCTTCAGGTGTCCATGGTCCTTTCTTCAGACCAATCTTGTCACAGCATGGTGATCGACCCATCTTTGCTACGTCAAAACCAGCGAAGAAGGAAGTAGGTGCTTTGGCTTTTTATACAATAGTCAGTAGAGAGGGACAAATTTATGGAGAGACTGAGAGAGGAGTATTTGTAAATGTAAATTGAGAGATGGGCAGAGAAGAAAGGTCAGCGTATTAAATGGGATGAAGAAATAAATGTTGGAGCCACATCCCAGAAGTACACGTAAATTCAAGTAGTGAGTAGCAGCACTGTTGTTTGCTTCGCACAAGGATTTCATCGTCTTTTCACACGGGCATTAGGTGAGATCTAGACTAGACTTTCATGGCTCGACATTTTTTCACTTACTTTACTCCAAAATCTCATCCGAATAATTTTATCCATTCAATAGGTGGTCTTCAATTGAACTTGATCACGTAACATACTCTTAAGGAAGGTAATAATGGCCTTAGGGTTTGCATCAGAAGCTAATTAAACCTCAGACAGAATATTGATTTTGTGAACATTAAGAGGGCCTTGGTGATTGAGGAACATCATTTTGCCAGGATCAGATAAGTAAGTACTATCTTCTCAGCCACAGGATGCTGGCTGTTGATTTCATCATCAGGGTCCATGTCACTTGATTGGCTACACAAGTAAAGAAACAAAAGAGTGGCACTTAATGTGTGATAAGATGGACTCCAATCGCATGAAACTGTTGTAGGATCAGGCGTATAGTTGCTATAAAAGGGAACAAAATGTGCATAAGTCAGTGTTCTCAGAGTTAGTCGCTTGGATCGGACTTGGTGAAACCATTAATTGATTTGTTTGTTCAGATATGCTAAGAAGTAGAAACAAGATGTTTGGTGATCAGAAGGAAAGAAGCTCTCTCTTTTTTCTTGTTATGTAAGAATCATTACACTATGAAAATTTATGGACAGAAGCTTCGTTTTTCCTTTTCCTGTAGCATGATCATTTATTATCAGAGGCAACTTTCAGTTATAGCAGAATAGCCTCATGGGCATCAAAATTTACTAGCACATGACCTAACAATTAAAGCATTCCAAATTAATTACTCAGATTTTAATATGACATCAAGTCAAGCCAAGCTATAAGTTCTTCCCTTCAAGTTTGGTTTGACAAGAACGCTCGAGAAGTCGAGCTCAAGAACATGTTTCTTTTTAGAAACATGAAGTCAAGACACGATTCGATACATGAGCAATTCAAGGACTATGTCGTATGATGAAGAATATACAAATGAGCACATGAAATATTTGTCTTTCGTCGTTCTTTGGACTTATCAAAATTACATAGTCTAAGACACGAATATGCGATATGATATAATTTTTCCTAATTTTTATCATCAAAATCTTCTATAATTTTATCTTAATATGTTCGAATTTAATATTTTCAAGAAAATGACTATTCCTTAATTCAAATTTGAAAGTTTTAAACAAAGGAACAATATCACCATTAATTAAGGGGAATTAAAAAGATTTGGGTTGACAAAACATTTTATTTTGTATATTAAGATCAGATTAGTAGGATCAAATTGAAATATGAAAAAATAATTTTGAAGTGTAAGTAAGTTCAATAGAAATTGCAATTAAACTACAAAAGAAAATTGTATTAAAATTTGTTTGAACCTTATCTTGGCCAAATTTGGGTGGAAATAAGTAAAGATATGATTTGTAAGATTCAAAGAATCACAACAACAAGATTTTCAAATGGAGTTTAATTGGCTATAAACAGAGACGAGATAGAGGAGCAAAGCATTCAAGTATTCTCTACATTTTTCTAGCTTTTCACTAAAAAAATTTCCTCCCTAGTGTACGCTAAGGCAAGTTTTCTTCTTTAAAAGATAGTTGTAGCTATGACCATTGTTGGCTAATTTTCTGTCTTGGTTTAAGGAAGTGAGATTCTTTTGGAACTTTAAAGATTGGAAGATAATTAGGTCTTAATACGGAGTGTTTCATTTATTTATGTATTGGATTGCTTTTCTATGCTTATATTTTATGATTTTTTTTGATTGATTTCTAATGCACGCAATTAGTTTATTAATTGAAGTGCTCATTTGCTAGTTTAAAGTTTTTATGATTTTTTTGATTGATTTCTAATGCACGTAATTAGTTTATTAATTGAAGTGCTCATTTGCTAGTTTAAAGTCCGAATACGTAAAAGTTCAATTCTTTTAATTAATTGTACAATTAAAAGTTTTAGTTTGTTGCTTAAAAAATTATTACTTTTAGAAAAAGCATTCAACTAGATTAAATGCAATCAAGGATGTTGTCTTATTTTGCTTCAATAGTCTTTCTTTTCTTAAAACTATTGTTAACTAAACTTTTGAACGTATATAAGATTGTTAAATAATAATGCTTAACTGAATCACATGTTTTTAATTAGCTAATCCTAAGGAAAAAAATATCACATCAAATATATGATTGATGAGATAATTATTTTATATCAACAACCAATAATAGTTTCAAAAGGTTGAAATAACATAAACTAATAAGGTTTGTTTTGTTGATAACTCTCAATTTATTATTCAATTTATTTTCTTTGTTCAAAATTCCATATTATCATAACCCTTATATCTAATTAAAGTAAACCCTAGATGCTATCTCTATGGATCGACTATTAAATTCAATTGTAAATGAGATATATGGTCTTGTGCAAGTTAAATATCTCAAATTTTATGCAAGACTTTTCAACACAGTTGGATGGATAAACTCTTTTATCCATCCAACTTAGATAGCTTTATTCTATATTTCAAAGGAGTGTTAACCAACTTACTATTTATCATCTTGAACTTATTAAGCATCTTCTTTGTATAACCTTCTCGAGTGTTTCCATTCATTTCACCATGATTCCTAATTAGTAAGATATCAATCTCATGTCACTCATCTTAAACTTTTGGGTGATAAGATATTTGAACTCTTCAAACATCTTTGAATTATTGCATATGAAGATAAGATCATCCACAAAGATACAAATAAATAATAAATTATATTTATCCTGTTTTATATAAAAAGCGTAGTCGTGTAAGCATCTAGTGAAACCATTCACTTGGAAGTAATTGTTGAATTTGCTATTCCAAGCTCCTGAAACTTGTTTAAGTCTATATAGCTCTTGCTTTAATTTTAACACTTTATCTTCTTGACCTTGTACAATATACCCCATTGGTTGCTCAATATAGACTTCTTTTTCAAATTAACCATTAAGGAAAGCGAACATGACATTCAATTGGTGAATTCTCCAATGATTTTAGGCAGTAATACATATTACTAGATGTATTGTCTTCAACTGACTAATATAGACAAATATCTCAATGTCTTGCTTTTACTTACCTTTTGACAACAAGCCTTACCTTATATATTATTTAGCTTTGTAATTTTTTAAAAGATTTTGAACACCCATTTAACTTTAATGGCATGAAGACCTCTTGAAAGGTAAATAAGTTCCCATATATTAATTATTCCTTTTAATGATTTAAATTTCTTTGTTCATTGCATGAATCCACTTCTTATTCTTATCAAAATTTAAAAGGCTCAATATATGTAAGTAGTTAAGACAAGTTAGGATTATCATAATATTCCTCAAGTCTTTGATATCCTTGAGGTCCCGTACTTATTAGTAAAGATGTGGATGATGATGCTTGAGATGATGGGGTTAGTGAGGTTACCGGCGAAATTTCATTTTTGATTTCTTAAATAACCTTCTTTTCTTCTTCATATTCAAAATATAGAAGGAAAACATATATAATATCCCTCCATTTGAGAGCTCCAATCCAAAAATGCTTGTTCATTAAATTCAATATCTCAACTAATAACAATCTTGCTATTACTTGGCTTGAACAACTTGTAGGCTTTTGAGTTCTCATCATATCCAATAAAAACAAACTTCTTACTTTGATCATCAAGTTTAGGCATTTCTTGCTTTAAAACATAAAGATACATAATAGAACTACAAACTATCAAATGTGATGTATAAGGCTTTACTTCACTCTATACTTCTTATAAAATGACATCTTTGTAGGACTATGATTTGAAAGATAAATTGTACATGCAACTGCTGTAGGCTAAAACTCCTTAGACATCATCGTACTTTTCAACGCGGTTCTCTCTATATTTAGGATTGTTCAATTCTTTCTTTTAGTGACTCTATTTTATTGGGGAAATCTAGGCATTACATTATAAAAGGGCAACGAATTCCATATAGCTCACAAAATCTCTTAAATTTAATATAAGTAAATTCTCTACCTTCGTTAGTTCTTAAAGCTTTAATATCACAACCATTTTCTTTTTTAACTAAGCTTTAAACTTTTTAAACACATCAAAATCTTTAGACTTGTACTTCAAAAATTTTATCCATTATGTAGTATTAATGTACCATAATAAATATCTGCATGAGCAAGTTTGAGTGGTTTGGTAGCTCTTGAAATTAGTTGGTCTAGAAAACTTTTTCTTGAATTCTTTTTAAGTAAGCACGCCTCACGTAATTTTTCAAGGTGTTCTATAGTTGAGTGCATTAAAATTCAAATGTTCATACCTTATATGCCATATACATAAAGGATCATTGGCACCAATCTTTAAACACATGATCTCTGTAATGTGCAAGTTTAATAAAAATATCATGTTGTTCGTCATGGTTACCTTTAAAAAATAGTATTATGATCTTAAAGTCAAAGAGTATGAACTTAGATATGAATTTGATAACCGTTCTCTAAAAGTCAACCGATGCTTAAAATATTATTATTTAGTTTTGACATAAAGTAATTACTAAAGAGAAGCTTATCACTACAAGAAAAAGAAATATTGGCGACAGAAAATTAATCGTAGCAAATTAGCGACGGAACTCTTATTTCCGTAGCTAAAATCGACGTAAAAAAATTTATTTAGCGACGGTTATAATTTCTGTCGCTATAAATGGAGGGAAAACATCCCGCCAAATTTAGGGACGACAACTTTTCCGTCGGTAATTATACTGAAATTAGCGACGGAAAACTTGTTTCCGTCGCTATTTAAGGACGGAAACTTTTCCGTCGCTTATTTATACTGAAATTAGCGACGGAAACCTTGTTTCCATCGCTAGTTAGGGACGGAAACTTTTCCATCGGTAATTATACTGAAAAAATATATAATTAAATTTAAAATATATTTTTATTAATGCTTTATTAATAAATATTATATAAAATATTTAAATAAAATAAAATAAAATAAAATTAATTTGTAAGTTTTATCTATTTTTTTTATTATTATTAATTTTAAAAAAATAAAATTCACAATAATTATAAAAGTTAAAGTAAATAAAATATCTAATTAAAAACTTTTAAAAATTAAAGTAAAATAT
>JAOTBA010000008.1:12063016-12076775 GCA_025629845.1 Erythroxylum squamatum | reverse complement strand
TTTTTATTGGATGTTTTGAATCTTTTGATGTAATATTATTTATTAAAATGATGAAATTGTATTATTATAATATTTTATATACTTTGTATTATTCTTAATTTTATATTTGTATGATGATGATTGTCTTTTTTATATTAATTTTGGTTATTTTTATATGTGAAATATTTAAAAATTATTGCTATTTCATATTAATTGTGATTATTATTTATTATTATGATTTTTGGAAATAGTGTTGATATAAACAGTAAACTAGTAAAGTATACAGTACAACTGTACAATATATCAATGGACTATTTTACAAATTTTAAAAATTTTAGGGACTATTTCATAAATTTAAAAAATTACCCGAAACGGTACAGTAAGCTAGTAAAGTATACAGTACAACTGTACAATATATCAATGAACTATTTGACAAATTTTAGGGACTATTTCATAAATTTAAAAAATTACCCGAACGGTACCCAGTACTGACCGGTACCAGTACAGTATTATATCAGAACTCAATCCGATATCAAGTCTGGTACTGTATTCGAAACTTTAGTTTTAATCCAAACTTGCAAAACACATTGCAAGTGTGATTATCCAAAAGTCGCAATCCTTGAAGCAATTTCTTTTGATCCTGGATCATGGCCGCCTGGCTCTAGATACTCCTTTGCTTTGGTGTTCTGATAATCTAGTTTTAATTACAGATTAAAATTGCATCAAGACAAATCGTAGTCCCATGCTTACAAACTTTTAGCTTTGTTTCTGTAAATAAAACGCTCTATGATTCTTGCAATTTTACTGTTTCTTTTCCATGCAGAATGAGTTTTGTACTGGTTATGGTCACAATTTGGAATCTGAAGTTTGAAAGAAGGAATTATTGGTAATCAGATGATTTTTCGAACAACGCGTTCCGTGTTCACGAAACGTTTCAAGTTTTACAAAGTTTAAAACTTGAAGCAGAACAGAAGAGGTCGACTAGTAAACCATATTTTGGGACACAATGGGTTGTCGACGTCTGGCTGCCACCGCCTTAATAGATATTGTTTCCTATTAGATAAATAAATTTCAAAGCAGTTTGACTAAAATTGATAGTTGCCCTACACCACAGGCTGCTGGTCATATCATATTTCATAATTGGTTTGGTCATGAGTTAAAAAAAAGTCATGATGAATAAATGGCATTTACTTGGTGGGGTTATGAGGTAGATGATGAGATCAATGCTATGCCCTATAGCACTGTACATGCTACTCCAATCTTTATATATATATAAATAATATGCCATCAGTAAAATCAAAATGTCACTCTCAGTCTTAGAGGTTAAGCATAGTATTGGAATAAATAGCTACTATATATCATATGTACTACCTCAACTCCCAACTTATAATTATTTATTTTTGATACTAACGCCAACCTTCCTGATTTAATTGTATATGAACGACTCCATCATTAAAGATTAATTTTAAACATTACTTAAAGAATAAAATCTTTATATCTAATGGGTCAATTTAATATCCGATTCTTCTTCTCTTCATAGATTGAGTTAATAGTGTACAAAGACCAACGAGGCCCGGCCACAGGAAGGAAGAATAGCCCATGAAGCACCATACACGGGCAGACACACTGAGTAGGAGCAGCAAGCAATCTTTTGCAGATAAACCATCTCTCTGTGACCTCTACAAGGTTCAGTAAAGTATTGCAGTATCGGTAATCTTGAGACCTTCTCTTTCCTTAATTGCCAGACATGTAAGGCTTCTAAGCCAATAATCAAGCCTACAATGAAATAAACCAATTTGTGACATAAAAATCTTATGATACAAATCGTTTTAGACATTTGACAGAAAATTTAAACTCCTAAATTTTAACCTCTTAGGGTCTAGGCTCAATATCTTCTTAGTTCTTGTTCTTCGGCCCAATAATGAATCCCAGGTCATATAATTTAATTCAAAATCAATAAACAAACAAACTTATAAACCAACATACTTAGGGTGTTTTAACCTGTTCGGCTTAATCTGGTTAATACATTTGTATAAATTTTATATAAATACGTAGGTAAAATTTAATGGAACAAGGTTGAAACTAGAAAGGAATGTTTAAGTTGAAAAAAGCTATGTTAGATCTTCGCTAAAATATAATCTAAAACTAGATCTTTTTTATTTAAATAATTTTGGAGAATATTATAGAAAAGTGGTTCGGTAATTAAGCCTTCCTAAACTTATTTTTGCTCTTTTATTCTATTTTTAAGAAAATTCTTTAAGGATCTATAAGAAAATGTAGGAAGAATACTATTAAAAACTTGGTCTTTTTCTTTTCTTACAAATAAAATATTCATATCAAATTCGGATACAGAAAGATTACCGCATATAACTCAAGATTTTTTCTCCGATTTTTTTCCAGGCAAGTTTCTCCGTCTGTCATTATACTCCGAAAAGTCGAAATAATTACAATTGGAATTTAAATGTTGGAACTTAATAGAGTCGAACGTGAGCTGGCACGAAGATGATGATTCAATATTCCCTCTCATCTTACAACAGCCAAACATGCTTCTGTAGCTGTTCTAAATTCTAGTAGCTGTAGGCCAACAGGATTGGAAAGTCGGATGGTAAGTGTTCAAGTAGAAACACGTGTATATGTTCGCCAACTCTCTCGCGTAACTTTGGGAGGGAGAGAAGGGGAGGCTAAGCTTTGCTGATGAATACAGTGGAAAAGGCTTCATGTGTAGTTTCAAACAGAAACCGGAAAGGGACGGCAAGGGAAAGGGAGATGGAAAGAGACCGAGGTTCAGTGCATACTGCATGCAAATCTCCACGACCACCGATGTTCCCTCAATTTGCCAAACCAAAAGAGTCTCCATGTGAAATCTATTTCTTTAAAAGAAAACATACATCCATCTCTATAAATTAGAAACAGTAACTAAAGATAAGCTTCAACCTACCTTATCTCAAAGGAGTGTACTTCTCATAGTCATAGGTGCATTCACTCAATTGCCCGCACGGGTAGCTTGAGTGGCAAACTAGCAGGGTAAGTTGGTCCAAAGTCTTGGGTTCGACTTCTGGCAACGGGAGGAAAGGACCGCTCTGCTAGGAGGCTGCTCAAGATCAAACCGTGATTCACTACTCCAGCGGTAGTCGGGCCTGCGACTGGGGGCCCTTAAGGTTGGGGATCAACCTTTGGTCCAAGGTGCATTCACTCAAATCATCTCCCCTGTTGATTCTTAATTTATTAGGGATTCCTTTTCTTCATCTTGGGCAAATCCAATGCCTATCTATTTCAATGGTATGTAATCAACGTACCTTTACACCAAAATAAATACCCTTCACTCTAAAAAAAATACTGTTATGATGAATTTCTCAATGATTTATTATATGCCAAGCTCTGATTGAACCTCTATAAGTTGACCCTTTATACAACAAGACATCCTTTATAATACGTAACGGTATCTTAGTTACGTATCCCGAATCGAACATAAAAAGGCAAGAAACGAATAAATGCAAAAATACCTGATTACGATCTCCGTAACTTCAAACGCGTTTTTCGAAGCCGAAATGAGCGCGAATCCACCGTTGTCTTTTCGGGAACTCCTCTCCGGAATACAAGTAAGGTCTTTTTACAGTTTTCTCAAAACGTAAGCTCTTTTAACGAGTCAGAGAATCCCCATTCTTACGATTGATTATATGAGCAACTACAAGAGATTTGAACCTTTATATATAACTACCATATCGGGCTTTCTCATCACAAGATCGATATAGGTCTGATCTACACTTATCGGAATCTATTTTCTACATGGACTTTGATCCATTGATTTAGATCATTTATTGGGCTACTTTATTATCTTTATTTGGACCAAATTACGTAACTTAACCGATAAGTTAATTATTAAAAAACTGAAAAATGCAATTAACAGTTTTCCAACTTTATAAGAAAGGAAAAATTATCCATCATTCTTGTCTCCGTAATAAATCCCTGCTGGGAGATCCTTCAAAACAAGAAAGGAAAACAAAGAAAGAGTTTCCTCAAGTAGCCTATACTTGCACAACCTTGCAGCCTTCACTATTCATTAAAAGAAATTAAGATGCCAGATCTATCAGTCTTTACCTGGAAATGAAGTTCTTCAAACTTGTCAAAAGCTTGAGTCCTCGTAATTGTTGAATTCAAAAGTTCTAGTCCAACCCATCACACATCTTTAGCCACCAATGATTCTATTTCAGATTTATCAGTAATGGCAAAAGCTGCTTCTTGGAGATGTCAACTTCCAAATCAGTTTTAACAAGCCAATCTTATCGCAAGAACTAGGGACATGCTTTCATTCAATTTTATGCCTACAATAGCAAGCCATTTGTTCCAAGTTAACTCCTCCTGTGCTAGGAAACAAAAAACATGACATTGCCAATTAAGTCCTTAGCAATCCATCCAACTTAACAGCTTGGAGGGTCCCTGCTGTGGGCGACGTCAGCAAACCTGACGCCTTGTCGAGTAGATAGCTAGTGGAGGAAACGCCACAGACATGGGGGACCATGGTGGCGATCCAAGAGGGCTACCACCACCCCCTCGTCACCAGAACCATTACATTGCCTAACAATTATAGTATGAGTTGTCCAATCCTTACCCATAAAACAAAACTGAATGATCATCTCAAAATCACAAACAGAAAATGAAAAAGAAACACTGGAAGAGTTATTAGATGTCTGAACATGGGACGCTGATTGTGTGCGATCTTAACGTGTCTATGACTTCATCACTCCTATAATTAACCAACCTTGGAACTTTTATTTAGTGGAAAACTTCCAATATCATGCACAAGAAAAGCTAGTTGATAACGATATATACTGCTAAGTTTTTTTTCTTTCAGATCAATCAAAGGTTTCAACTTATTTTCCATCAATATTAGCTATCTCAATCATAACATTACCATTCTTTCTTGTGTATCATTTGGCCTATGGAACATTACCACGATTTTATACAAAGACTTGGCTTTATATATATTTTAGATGACACAGTTAATGGATTGGCTACTAAAATCTTGTTTAATGGGTATCACATGTTATATGTTTTCACCATGCAGATTGTAGAATTGCAAGGCATAAAAACTTCCTTGGAGTGTTATCATCATCTTCTTTTTGTTCTTTATCTTTTCTTGGGTAAAGTATGCTATTTCATATGAAGTATCTCTATAGAATGTAAACAGAATTTTTAGTAATGATGTTTGTGAACAGGACATATGTTAGCACATCAAGGAACTTATTAACCAAATAAAAAGCAATGGACAACAGAGAACTGATTTAATAGGAATTTCCAATGCCTAGTTGGTGAGGTATTTGTTCCTAACTTATTCTGTATTTTTGTCCCTTATACACATCAAAAGATAAGGAATAACTCCAAAAATACCAATGGCAGCAAAACCTGGAAAACCCCATCTCTCAAACCAAATAGTTAGGTTCTTTCCGTGCAAGTCTTGCTCAGTTGGAGATCTGATTATGTGAAGAAATGAAGAAGAACTGGCCAGTGTTTTCTGCTAAGAGATATGTATACTTTCAGATTGAACGTATTATATGTGCAGTGCGTAATCCACGTCTCTTGAAGCAATTAAAGAAACTTAATCCATGGAAGTATTCTTCCCTTTTTTTTCTTAAGATTGTGGAGGGTAGAACTGGGATAGAGAGAGAGAGATTTTTTTTCCTTTGAATATGTGCAAAGCATGCGCAAGTTATGGTCTTAATTTTCAACAAGTTCCCATTAATCTATTACCTAAAAAGATCATGGGACAAACAGTTACTCTTTCGTTTTCCAATGGGTATTGATAATTAAAGAATCATGGATTCATTCATATGTAGCATACAGACAAACTGGTGGCATAACTTACTTTCCTTGGATGTGGCAGACTATCATTGCCTCCATTGTCCCGAGAGCCAATAACACCGGCTACTACCTTTTTGTCTGTCACCGATTCACTAATCAGATTTCTTGCAGAAAAGTAAAGCAGTGATTCCATAAAAAGGACAGAACGACACTTAGGTATAGAAACAAGCTTTAAGCAAGCCAGCTAAGCAGCACAGTCCCATCCCCATACAAGCCTTCAAACCAAGATAGCAAGTCCGACAAGAACTGCACTTGGCTTCTAATTAAGAAAGCGACCGGAGGAGAAGTGAAAGGTGTTGGATAGTTTATGAATCAGTTAAACGGTAGGATATTTAGCAAAACTCACCTTCTTATTAGGAAAATTCCACCCTCTTGAAGCAGCCGAAGATGTTAAGTTTTTTTTTCCATCGCAACAATATGTGTAAGTAGAATTTGATATGTGCTTCATATAACTCTAATTTTAAAATATGTATATTTTTAAAAATTATAAATGTTTATTTATAAATACAGTTACTTGTTAATCAAATTTAATTATTTCAAAACTTATGCACATTAAATATTATTCATTTGATTTTTTAATAAATAATTTATATAAATTAATAAAATAATTTATTTAATTTTCATAATGATTTAAACTGATAAATGCATTACATTTTAATATTGTATTTATTCGAGAAGATATGATTATTTCTTTAAATTTTGCTGTTTGAAATTTCTTTCATAATTCCTATTAAATATTTATACTTAATGGATAAACTTTAAAATTTTTAATTGTCTCAATAATATAATAAATAAAATCAGTCTAATTCATGTTTTTTTTTATAATTTTAATATAATTGTGTGTATAATGTAAGAATTTAATTTATAAAAATATGCTTATAAAACATTATTATAAATATATTTTAAAATACTAGACTTTTATTGTAACAATCAACATGTAATATAAAAGTTAAAAAAAATATGATGTATTTTAACAAGTGAATTCCAATTAAACATATTTTAGATATTAATTTATATTTATTTTAAAGTTACATAAAAGCACCTTTATAATTTTTAATTTCTCATTAATTCTATGCTGATTATATGCATAAATACATATATGTTGGTAATATTTAAATACATATATACTTTTTATCCATACACATATCAAACGAATTTCACATGATCTTAATGCATTTAAATTTCTTTATTTTACATTTCATATATACACAATATGTATATATACATTATTTAACGTGTATATATATATATAATTTTTAAATAATTAATTTCTTTTTTTAACCATATTGTAATCTACCTCGTCAAATTTTAGGCTGAACTTGGGTTGCAGAGGCAGCCCGACTCGAAAGGCTCGAGTTAAATAACAAAAATGATATTATTTTGATACAATTAACCAAAATAATTATGAGTATAAAAAATTAAATTCCAAAACAACTCCTTTTTAATTGTGTTGATTCTTTCCTTATTTCTATAAATATCATTTACATTACTATAATGGAAAAAATAGTTTTTAAAATTTTCATAGAAAAATGTGAAAGTTTTACAATGTTTTAAACTCCAACCCGGAAGCTAATCCGGTAAGAAAAGATATTTAAGGTTTAAAAGGTTTATCAGTATTAGACTATCATAAAATTGTCTAAATATCAAATAAATTTTAATTTTTAAAATATGATTGAAAAAAAATATCCTTACTTTTTGAAGAATTTGTAGTTTAATTAAAAAAGAAATTATTAAATAAAAATTAATTGAATTATTTTAATTTATAAAAACTTATTACTTTTAAAAAATTGACCTATTAATTAATAAATTGATCAATTTTTAACAACAAGAGTTATTAAAGTAAATTGAACATGGAATTTGAAGAATGAACTAAAAAGTTGGACGGTTTAAAGCTTTTATGGTTGAACCGACTAAACCGATTGAGTTTTTTAATCATTGAAAGTTATTATTATTATTATTATTATTATTATTATTATTATTTGATGATTATGGATGTTTTTAATTATTAAATATTTTTTAAAATTTATTAACACAGATCACTTTCTTATGTTTTTTCAAGAGGGATGTTGCAAAAGAAATTGATAAAATTTTGAAGTAAATAGCTACATCTTATGAAATTGATAAAATTTTGAAGTAAATAGCTACATTACATGTGAATAGATAAAAGTTCAAATTAAAATTTATATTTACATTTAAATATGAAAATAACTAGTTTGTTTAATATGCGGTTAGAATTCTTACAATACATTAAGATTTATTATAGAAATATTTTTATTAAGTACATATATGTAATTATTTAAACAAACCATTTTCATATTGTTTCAAAATTTTCTATAAAATATTATTTAACGCTATAAAAACACAAAATATTGTACGTAATAATTTAATAGAAATTCTTTATAATAATTGATAAGAAACTACTATAAAAATAAAAAATAAATGCATATATGTTGAATAGGAATAATCTATAAAGTACTATAAACAAAATAAAAATAAATGCATGTATGTTAAATAAAAATAATATATAATTATATTATTAAAAATAGTAATTACATATTATATAATTACTTCTGTTAGATGAATAACATATTTAAATAATTAAAGAAAATTAAAAATAAAAATGGTGCAGAGATAGTTTAATTATATGATATACAGTGAAGATTTACAGTAATCCTACTTAAGGGTAGAACTTTGAATGGGGACGTTTAAAGGAAATTTTCAATCCGAGAG
The DNA here is from genome assembly GCA_025629845.1 of Erythroxylum squamatum. NCBI lineage: Eukaryota > Viridiplantae > Streptophyta > Magnoliopsida > Malpighiales > Erythroxylaceae > Erythroxylum > Erythroxylum squamatum. The sequence continues at coordinate 12,068,207 of JAOTBA010000008.1, read as the reverse complement.
CGGAAGAGATAAGTGGGAAACAAAGGATTTCGAATAGAAAGTCACCATATGCTTACATATGACATCGTATGTACTTTAGTGTTTGTCATTAATGATAATTTTGGTTGGTCAACTAACATATGAGCTTTCCCTTCCCTGGCCACAGAGAGGAATGTCACATTAACTCCTACTAGTCCCTTTATTATCTTACCTAATTATCTAGAAATGGAATCCATGAAAGAACTATGCCACCAAGTTACAACTGCAATAGAACAATGAACATACTCTTTTTATCGTTGCTATGTGATAGTTCCTCAGGAATTCGGAGATCAAAATTGATGAGTGTAATTGTCAACTAATGCTTACACCAAACCAAGTTACAGACTGTGATTGCATATTACTTCCAGAGTTTCACAGAATTATGTACAGGCAATTGACCCCTAGCAAGCATTGACAGACTAATTGCTTCTAGTTGAGAAAGAACTAATTCATAGTTTATGACACATACAAGCCCTTCAGTTACTATAATTACAATGCGTATACCTATACACACACCGTAGTTTTTGCAGCCTACAACTCTTCCTCTTGTTGTTCTTGAATATATTTACTCAAAACTCTTCAATCTAGTAATTCCATAGGCAATCAAGGTCCACTGGTCCACCATAACTTGATGGATCCTCCTGATGCTCAAATGATCTTTGGAACATGTCATGGTTGACTGCTCCTGAACACATGTCAGTAGTAAGGCCAGTATCCTGCGAAAGCTCTGCTTTTGAGTTCCGATTCATGTTTGCTCCATTGTTTTCGAGCAACAACCTCAGTATGGATTGGTGTGGCAGGAAAACAGAATCTGGGTACTGCAAGTTGACGATCCTTGGTGAGATTTGTGAGGAATAGAGAGACGTTGCAACAGAGTCCTTTGAGAGCAGAAGTGGGGCAGATGATATATTTGAAGAAGATGAAGTAGCCAAGATAGAAGTCTTGAAGTTATCAACCATGTCTTCTTGGCGCTTCTGGTCCTCCATTGGATTGGAGAAGCAGGTGACGTGCGACGAATCTCCTGGGTTGGTTCTTGTCTCGCTGTTGTGTGGAGAATCATCCATTAATGGAGGCAACAGAGTTGGCCTCCGTTCGCTTCCATATGAGCTTAACCTTCCCAACCCTATTATGGGAACTTTTTTACCACCAGGACTCTTTTGGAAAACTCTGCAAATCACCCACTCATTCTAAAGAAAAAGAAGCAAAAACTGGCATAAGTGCTTGAAGTCTAAATGAAGCACAGAAAAGATAATGAAAGAATCTACCTTCGCTGTTTTGGGAAGATTATAAACAGAGTATTTGCCCTCTAATCTATATTCATGCATAACCCAGTTGGTCTTCTCTCCCTTTGGGGCTCTTCCTCTGTAGAATACCAAAGTCTTCTTCATTCCAACAAGCGTCTTTCCTCTGTAGATTTCCTTGTCTTTGCCTGTGGCTTTCCAATAACCAGCATCGGTAGCTCTATTTGTTCTCAATCCGGTAGGGTACTTTCTGTCTCTAACACAGAAAAAATACCACTCTTTTTCACCCATTTTGGCTTTCCCTTCAAAAACCAAGCACAAATCGTAGAGGTGAGAAACATAAACAAACACATACCAAACTTAACTAATAATGGAGAAACAGAGGAAACAGAGAGTACAAACTTACAAGGCAAATCCCATGGCTCACACTTGTTTAAATCAACCTCATCAACAGCTCTAGCACAGAAACAGTTGTCAAGGACCTTTTGAGACAGGTAGTGAGTTATAAGCTCTTCATCAGTTGGATGGAACCTGAATCCGGGGGGCAACTCCATCTGCTCGTCTTCTTTAAAAGCCACAGAAATGTTTTCCATCTCCTTAAGACCTCTTTGTTTTAGCAGCGATCCTGCAGTAATATTTATAACACAAGCAAAGCTATACAAAACAGAAAATCGAATCTCTATTCTCTGCAAGGATTTTATAACAAGTGCTTTACACCGTGACCAAAGAACCAAGCTTGACAACCAATCCTAAAACCAGATTACAGAGTGATTTAATAGAGATGAAAGAGGCGAAGACAAGAAGATACGAACTAAAAAGCTTGTAGCTAAGAGAGGAAGGTGATTTTAAGAAAAGAACAATATTGGTTTATTTTTCCCTAGAGAAAAGAAGCGTGACTTATAAGGCAAAGTCTATTGGATGGTTTCAAGCTCTTGCTATCTTTGTCTCCCTCATTTTGACGGGCAATTAGACTCAATTTCCTTCTACAATGGAGAACCAACATATTACTCCTCAGCCCTTGTATGCCTTTGCATGTAATGTAACTGATATTTATATGTTGTGATGCAATGTCTTTTAGTTAGTTGCAACCAAATCCAAATGTATCTATTGTGCAATGTTTCTATGCTTGCAACTTGCAGTCACATGGCTATTGGCTTTTCGTTTGACCGAAAAGATGTAAAACTTGTATACATAGTAATTGCAGACGTTCTTAACAAAGTGATTTTTTTTTTAATTTATCACTTCAATGAAGTGATTAATAACAAAAGTTGTTATGTAAATGGAATTCTTTCCCGTTTAAGCCAACTTAAACTTTCAATCTTTTCTCAAACATCATCGTGTCCCCACCTTGAAGACTAAAGTTTTGACTAGCCCTGCGGTGTTTCCATCTGTATTAAACTAACAGTTTCACAATTGAAAGTTTCAATACTTTACATTGGTGGGTTTTGGTGGCAGTGACACCTCTAGCATGTGCTCATAGTTTCATAATGCAGCCATATCGTTGACTATTGTAGGATTGAATTAACAAAAACCAGTATGGGATTTTGGGTTATCTAGTAAGGGGTTACTTGCTTCCACTATTGTTTTTAATTTTTAGTTTATATTCTTGAATTTAGTAAAAAAATTGTTCTGTTAATTTTATGTATTTGATTTGTCAACCATAGGGTTGTTGTAGTTTCGCAAACTCTTCGATTTTACTGCAGTCATTTCTAGCACAATCAAAAACTAGAAAAATTAAGCGCAAAAATATAAATCAACACCGATATTTGTTAACCTAGTTCGACACACTTGCCTACATCTGCGGGGCCTTCACCCAGCTTAATTCTTTCACTAACAACAATAGTTTTATACAAGGTTTTACTGAGCCGACACCACTCAACCCTTGATATTACGCCTCATCCTCATAACCTGTGAAAGAATTTTACACCCAATAGTGCGACTGACTCGTACTAACTTCAACAGAGAATTTTTCTCAACAATTTTATAACGAAAGAATACTAAATAAATAACTCAAGTGATTAAACAAAATTCAATATAAATGAAAACACTTGAGATAAAAAGCAACTCTCCTAAATATGTCGCTTCGTTAAGGAAAGAACGAGAAGTTATCAACTAAGAAATCTGCTACGAATCTTCAATATAGTCACTGAAAAATCCAATGCACAACAGCCACAAAAACGTCTCAAATCAACAAACATTTGATCACCAAAACGTTAACCTAATAGAGGTACACAACCACGACAGCTGCAACAACCCACGCACAGTAGCTACAAAGTCACGAAAACTTCTAAAATTTTTGCACACTAAAACCAAACCTACATCCATAAAATTACGTAATCCCTTAACAGAAAAATTCAGCAATACCCAGTAAAACCAGCTGCTCAATTGCTCTCAATAGACGTTCAAAACAGAAAAAAATGCAGCTCCCAAAATCACCCAAAATCAACAATCACATAGCCCTTTGTTGGTTCTTCAAAAACAAAAGAATGTGCAGCTGCTGAACAAACACGTAATATCCACGAAAACCCCCTTCACGTGTTCAGCAATCATCAAAGAGAACATCAATAGGACATCCTCAAATACAAGAACAAAGACTTAGATTGCATAAAGAAAATCAAATGGAAGATAGCCATTAACCCAACCTATACGATAATCATCTCCTATATGGCAATGATGAATTTACGACAATAATAAAAAAGAACCTTGACAGTCCACCACTGTAGGCACATCTAAGAACAAGGTACTCACATCATGCAAGAAGTCTTCACATAGTAGAATTCTTCATTCATCACACCTTTTGGTCTGCACATCTTTTATAAGATTAGGTCTTTATCCAAGTCAAACCCATTGTATCTTCTACCTTATCTTGATTTAAATTTGAAGTCTTTCATTATATTGGAGATCTAATTATCAAAAATATCAAAATTAGATAATAAGATATAAACTATATATCTTAACAATCTCCTCCTTTTTGGCATTTTTGTCACAAATAGGAAACTCCCCCCTAAATGAAATAATTGGACATATAATCCATATGAGAAAAGAACTCCCTTTAATCCAACATCCATTAAATTCTTCAAGTTTAAGAAACATCCAAAGAAACAATAATGAACAATTATCTAATCATCCAAATTTCTTCCCTTTGGGACAAAAAGATGTTAAAAAGCAAGACTAATAGTCACGAAGGTACCTTCAAATCTCCGCCTGAATTGAAAAATCATCAAAAACAATCTAATGTCTCCCCCTTGGAACAAAATAATACCAAAATGAAGAATGTCTTCAATGCGATCAATCTCAGCGAATAAAGAAGCATAAAAATCAGTAGTAGGTACAACGGAAGAATCATAAACACGTAGTGCAATATCAGAAAGCCAAGATGACAATTTACTACCAATTAATACACATGACTGTTGGATCGCCTATGGCCTGGGTATTCACAATACGCAGCGGAATGGATCATACTACACAACAAGAAGTATAACCGAAATTCAAAACACGTACGAAATTACCTCTTGACGCAGATTGGTATCTCTTTTCCAGATTTGTAGACACTCCAATATGCAAATGTCCTCTACCGGTATCCATACGAGGATGAACGATCCGGGTAGCGGCTAGTGTGTGCTAGCACGTTCTAAAACCTTTTCGAACATCGCATAATTTTTCTCTCGGAAGAAGAACGAACAACTCCTTCATAGGTGGCTAGGGTTTTTGTCTCTCATCTAATGAGACATAAGTTTCTCTATTTTTAGAAAAAACCTAATCCCTATTCTTATTAGGAATTATTGAAGCCAATAAGTTTCGGCCCATATTATATCTCATATAATAAAAGCCCAACAACTTAATTCAATCTAGCCTAATAAATATATCCACATATATTTATTCAATGCCTAATAAATTAGGCCCAAGAGAATAAGCCCAGATCACATCACTCT
>JAOTBA010000008.1:12039083-12049487 GCA_025629845.1 Erythroxylum squamatum | reverse complement strand
TCATCAAATTTTCTTAAATTCATAATTTTCTCACCAATTTCTTTCTCATTTAAATTCATTTGAATATTTCTAATTTTTACCGAAAGTTCGGGGTCCAATACTACATATGACTTTTGGCGATCAGAAGCAACTTTTAACCTTTCCGTTATAATTTTCACCTTATCCTCAGTTTCCTTTATCAATTCTAGACCCACGATCTTGCTTTCCCTAAGTTCTGTCCAACATGAGGCTGCACTTGCTACCATAAAGAGCCTCATATAGTGCCATTTGCATGCTTGCTTGATAGCTACTATTATATGTAAATTCAATCAATAGGAAGTGTTCATCCCAACTTCCTTTAAAATCGATAACACAACTCCTAAGCATATCTTTTAGCACCTGAATCAATCTTTCTGATTGTCCTTCTATTTGAGGATGAAAAGCTGTAATAAAATTCAGCTTAGTACCTAAGGCCTCATGTAATTTCTTCCAAAATCTTGAGGTGAATCTTGGATCCCGGTCTAATATGATGGAAGATGATACTCCATGCAACTGAGCTATCTCACTGATGTAAAATTTTGCATACTTTAAGAGTTGGTAGTAAGTTCTGACAGATAAGAAGTGAGCTGACTTGGTCAATCTGTCTACAATCACTCATACGACATTGTGCGTCTTCCTAGTTTGAGGCAAACCAAACACAAAATCCATCATGATTTGATCCCATTTTCATTTAGGTATTGCTATTGGTTGAAGTAAACCTGATGGAACTTGATGTTGTGCTTTTACTTGTTGACATGTAAGACACTTGGTAACATAATCTGCAATGTCTCTCTTCATACCTAACCACCAAGAATGTGTCTTCAAATGTTGGTACATTTTAGTACTTCCTGGGTGCATAACATTGAACTGCTATAGGCTTCCTTCATGATGTTCTTTTTCAGCTTATTATCATTAGGGACACAGATTTTATCTTTATGATTCAAGTAGTCATCCTTTTTGATTGCAAATTCACTATCTTTCCCCTCCTGAATTTGTTTAAGAATGGTAACTAGCTTTTCGTCTTATTTCTGTGCTTCCTTGACTTGTTGTAACAAGTTTGGTTTGAGCCTCAACTCTACTACAATGGCTTCATCACTAGCTACCGATAACCTAGCATTCATTGCTCTTAAAGCTGATAACAATTTCCTACTAAGAGCATCGACTACAACATTTACTTTGCCTGGATGATAGTCAATGACACAATCATAATCCTTAATCAACTTTATCCATCTTCTTTGCCTTAAGTTCAACTCTTTCTTTGTAGGCTAATATTTAAGACTTTTGTGATATGTATAAAAATAACATTTCTCTCCATATAAGTAATGCCTCCAAATCTTCAAAGTAAAAACTATGGTTGCTAACTCTAAATTATAGGTTGGGTAGTTCCTTTCATAAGGCTTAAGTTGCCTAGAAGCATAAGCAACTACTTTTCCCTCTTGCATGAGTACACATCCAAGCCTGTTATGTAAGGCATCACTGTAGATCACGAAGTCTCTACCAAGTATAGGTTGTGTAAGAATAAGTGCTTTAGTCAATATGGTCTTTAGCTTCTCAAAGCTTTCCTGACATTTGTCACTCCACATGAATTTTGCATTCTTTTAAAGTAACTTGGTCAAAGGTACTGCTATTATGGAGAATCCCTTAACAAATCTTCTATAATATCTGCTAAACTTAGGAAACTTCTAATTTTTGTAACATTCCTAGGTGGCTTTCATTCTAGAATGGCTTCTATCTTTTTAAGATCAACTCTAATCCCATATTCTTATATGACATGACCAAGGAAAGAAACTTCATCAAACCAAAATTCACATTTACTGAACTTGTCATAAAGTTGTTTATCCCTCAAAATTTGCAAAATAATTCTCAGATTCTCATTATGCTCTTCTATGTTCTTAGAATAAACCAAGATATCATCAATGAAGACTATCACAAATTGTTCCAAGTAAGGACAAAAAAATACGAATCATGAGATCCATAAAGGCTACTGGAGCATTTGTGAGTCCAAAAGGCATCACTAAAAATTCATAATGCCCATATCTAGTTCTAAAATTGTCTTCGAGACATCTGCTTCCTTTACTCTCAACTGGTAATATCTTTATTTCAGATCAATCTTAGAGAAAACACCTGCACCTTTAAACTGATCAAAAAGGTCATCTATTTTAGGCAGTGGATATTTATTCTTCACTATCACTTTATTCAGTTGTCTGTAATCCACACATAGCCTAAGAAGCCCATCTTTCTTCTTGACTAATAAAAAAGGTGCACCCCAAGGAGACACATTAGGGCGTATAAAACCTTATCAAGAAGTTCTTGCAGTTGGATTTTCAATTCCTTAAGTTCTGTGGGTGCCATTCGATATAGTGCAATGGAGACTAGTGTTATACCAGGTATCACATCAACAGAAAAATCAACTTCGCTTTCTGGTGGTAACCCTAGCAACTCCTCAGGAAATACATCCTAGAAGTCACATACAGTTGGGATATCTTGAATTTAGGATCATTCTTTTTAGCTTCAAGAACACAAGATAAGTAAGCTACACACCCCATTCTAATAAGCCTTTTTGCTACGGTCGTTGATATAACATCCGAGAGAAAATTTGACCTTTCGCCAATAACTGTGATCTCATCGATATCAACTGTTCTAAGAATGATTCTTTTAAGATGACAATCTACTACTAGATGATGCCTAAATAGCCAGTCCATACCAAGGATCACATTAAATTCACGGAAAGGTAGTTCAATCAAATCACCAGGAAATTCATAATCTTGTATTATTAACGGACAATTCTTGTAGACCCTATTTACCACCACACTATAACCCAAAGGATTTGTAATTAAAATATCATGTTCAAGAGTGTCAACAAGTAACCCCATATTTTCAGGCAATGACATACATATATAAGAATGTGTAAACCCTGAGTCTATCAATGCACGAACAGAAATGTCAAAGATAGTAAAAGTACCTGCAATCACATCTGGGGCATCCTGGTGATCACAAGCCCGCATAGCATATGCATAAGCTAGAGTACGGGCATTAGGTCCATCAACTGTCTCTGATACAACCCTCTGACCACTAGCACCAGAACTAGCTCCTATACTTCTACCTTTGCCCCTCAGAGTTGTAGGAACTGGTCTCTCTGCTTGAATAACTATTTGATACCATCTACCATGGCAATCTCTCTTAAAATGCTCCATAGATCCACATTATAGGCATGCTCTTATCACCTTCCAACATTATTCGCCATGTTTCTTCCTACAATGATCATATAGGGTAACTATCTCACGTCCTGACCCACCTGTTATACTAGCTATAGATGGGGCCGGCTGTCCTGCCCTAACCATTGATCTCTGACTCTACTCTGATTGGTGGTAGGATGCCAGTGTTTGTGCTGGAGCCTGGGACCCTGAACCCTTTTACTTCTTACTGGTTGAGAACGATGAACTAGATTGTCCCTGACTCCTCTTCTATTATCCCATATTTCTCCATTTCTGTTCATTAATATTAACCTTTTTATTCCTTAAGGTTGCTTTCATCATCTCTCCATAATCCCTAATCTGCAATGCAACAAGGAGTTTCTTAATCTCATGGTGGAGGCCTGCTTCAAATCTCTTACACTTATCTGCCCCCGTAAGAATTAATCTCTCCACATACATACTCAATTTATCAATCTCTTTCTCATATTCTAATACTGTCCTATACCCTGTTTCAAATGAAGGAATGCATCCATCATCTCATCCTTATAAGCCTCCCCTACATATTTATCTGCAAATTGGGACAAAAAGTACTCCCAAGTAAGATTCTGTAGTGGAACAAGCCTTTTAATGGACTCCCACCACTGATATGTTGGTCCCTAAAGAAGACCATCTGCATACTCCAATCTCTCTTCCGATGTGTAATGGAGAAGATAAAAAATTATCTTTATCTTAATTAGCCAAACTCAGCATCTGGAGCAATAACTGATGACTCCCCCAGAACCCTTTGCTCTCAACCTCAAGCTTCTGTAGTGGAAGAGGTTGTTGTGGTTGTACAGGAAGTGTAGCAACCATCTGTTGTTTCATATAGTCCATCATATTTTGGAAAAACTCTGCGGGGTTAGGAACCAATTGACTGGCAGGTTATGGTACGGGCTATGCTAGTTGCCCCGCCATGCCCCTATCTGTATCACTAGCTGAGGCATGACTTTCCTCCTCTCCCTCAGTGGCTCCCAGAGCACCTGGTTCCATTCTTCAGTCTATAACATACAGAAAGGGTGGATCGATATTAAAGTCACATCATATTCTCATACGGTCCTTCATTTGGCATGGATACAATCATAGACCCAAAACTGCCTAAACCGAGCTCTGATACCACTAAATGTAACACTTCATACCCGATAATGGAATCGGCATACTGAGTGTTACCATATTCTTAAATTTCTAATACTCCAAACTACAGCATTTTCTACTTAAAACCTCATTATTCTAGCGATTACTATTCACTTTATAAAAATTTTGACAGGGTTTCGTCTATATTTACTTAAAACCTCCTGCAAGAAACTTCAATACACTTCTCATGCAAGCTACTCAACTATCCATCTCCATGTCAAACTCCTCGACAAAATAATTTACCCATCCTTCAATACATTTCAACTCATCTAAATCAAATTTCGTACATAAATTTCATATATAATTCACAATAAAATTATGTAATCCTTCACTTCCTTATATGAACATGTCATAACCAAAAACAAATATAACATTTTGTAGTACATCCACCTCCAAGTCTTCCGAGATCCTCTATGTGACTCTTGTTTTGTAGTAGATCCACCACAGCTTTCTTCTAATTCTCTTCAAACACCTACGCGCAGAAAGAAAATCCACCACATGCCTTCTATAGGCTTAGTGTTATTCAAGCAATTTCATTCCTCATTCAATTCAATTCAACCATAACATGCATAATATATAGTATTTTTCAAATATAAATATCTTCATTTATTTCTAAGCATAAATAGGCATTTAAAATCAAGGTATGAAATACAAACATGTATCTATTTTAATAATTCATATCTAATTACACAAAAATGAATAAATTGTAAAATTTAATTTACAATCAATTATTGTTTTCACTTGAAGTTCCTTAATCATTAGTCATTTATATATGTATATATACTGTAATTGCCCCAAAGTAAAATCCAACGGAATTGTATTGTCGAACCAGATAAGTGGGATTTTAAAATACGGTACTAGATTCTTGGAACCATACAGTTTTTTTTAATATTTACATATCAAGATTGAGCTCTCGAAGCCATGCAGTTCATAATATAATCAAATATCTTACACCAGAACCGAGCTCTCAGAGCCATATAGTCTGGTAACATATATAATGACGTAGTACTGCTAACTCCCTAATTGGCATGCCAACCTTATCACATTTCTCCAATTCCTATATATTTTACTAAGGCAAATATAATTACATTCCATTGAAATTTAATGATAAACACTCATAATAACCAATTCAAGCTATTCTATATTCTACCAAAGTAAATGTCACCTCGTAATGTCTTTTTTTCAATATTGGTTTTAATTTAATCCATATAACATTCAAGATATATTCAACTTACCAATTTGTTGGAACCCCTTCCTGGGGTGCGACACGTGTCCGACGTCCTACGTGACATCTGGGCGCGCAGAGGCTTAAGACAAATTTGCTTCTTTACTTAAAAACTATAACAAAGCTACATCGTTTCATAAGCTCTTCTTATTTTCCTTACAATTTTCGTTACTTTTCCACTTCATCCACGGCAACCATGACTTTCCTCCTTTATTCTTCATTTAATTTCACCCTAAAAGACTACTCAACCCCTCCTTATAAGCCTTTAAGGTTAAAAACCTAAGCAAACTTCCCAAAATGCCCTCACTTCAACTTATTCTTTTAATTCTAACAATTTAGCAAAAATTCTAATTTAACTAAAACCCTTCATTTACTAACCTTAACCTAAGCAAATAAAACCCTAAATTAATTCTAACTAAAAGAAAATTACAAACTACATCTAAAAATAATTTAAACAAACCTATTTAATAAGGAAAAAGGAATCGGGGCCCAACACCAAGTTCATCTATAAACATACATAGGTTCTAAAGTTGATGAGAATGATTTCACCAATGGTAAGAATTTGTGTCATCCTGCTATTTGAAGATTTGTAACTAATTTCTTAAACCTTTAGTGTTTAGTTCTGATGAAGAAACATTTGAGACAAATGTTTACAAGTAATAAGTAAATTTCATCTCAATATACTAGGTCTGTAATGGAGGTTCCAGAATTATAGTTAAAGATCATGAATTTTGGTCCAAATGTCAATTTTTTTATCCTAGTTTGTATGCCTTAGTGAGAGTACTTCATCTGGATGATAATGATGAAAAGGCAACAATAATTTATTTTAATGATTCTATGGAAATAGTGAAAGAAGTAATAAAAGATAATATGAAAAATAAGTCTTCTTTGTACATACCTTATCTTACATTCATCAATGAGAGATGGGGAAGACAACTTTGCTCTCTGTTGTTTGCAACTGGGGCAGTTAGACCCAAAACTGTTCAGATTAAGGTCATCTTGACTATAGGTGAAAAGATTTCATCAAAGTCAATACCCTTCTTTTGACTGAATCTTTTCACTTCAAGCGTTGTCTTTTGCTTGACTAACTTTTTACCATCTCTCTTTATCTTAAACTTCCATGTGTTCTTCAATGCCTTGTTACCTTTTAAAAGTTTTACAAGCTTGTATGTATTATTCTTCTTCAAAGAATCCATCTCTTCCTTCATATCTACGAGCTAGAGATCTTTTTCTTCATAAGATGCAACTTCTTGCACATTCTCAGGCTTCCCCTCAGTAGTAAGTAACAAATACTTAGAACTGAGATACCTTGTAGAAGGCCTTTTCTCCCTTGTCGACATTCTAAGTTGTGTTTCATCAGCTGTTGGATCCAATTAATCCCCTACTCATTATCCTTAATGGATTCATCTTCCATTATGGATTCATCTTCAAAATTTGTATGCATGTAGTTCATGTGGCTCATCAATATCATATTGTATCTGATCACCACCAATGTGTGTTTAGTCATACGCTTCATCTTCTTTACCTATAGACTTGTCAATAGTTAGAGGAATTGGTGAAGAGCTAACTTTGCTATTTGATGAGCTGTTGTGTGATGATTTATCTCCACTCAAAAGATCAACACCTCTCTTTTACTCCTGGAACACCATATCCCAGTTGCTGACCACCTTTTTCATCTCTAAATCATAAAGTTTAAAGCCAAACTAATTACCACTATATCCAACAAAGACGCAAGGTATCGACTTTGAGTTAAGCTTCTTTTTCTGATCCTTAGGTATGTGTCTGAATACCTTACAACCAAAAACTCTTAGATAATGATATGTGTGATCCTTGCCAATTAATGGTCTCTATGGAATATCAAAATACAACGGAACTGAGGGAGCTTGATTTATCGAATAGACCGTTGTTTAGACTGCTTCTCTCCAAAATATCTTTGGCAAGATAAACATTGCGAGCATGCAACAAACCTTTTCTACAATGGTTATGTTCATCTTTTTAGCAACCCTAATATGTAGTAGAGTCCCTGGTTCAATTTTCTAACGTATGATGTCATGCGATGTATAGTATTCTTCAAACACCTTAGAAGTATACTTCCTTCATTGTCTGGCAAGCACTTTAACTTTTTCTCAGCTTCCCTTTTTACTATAACATGAAACTTATTAACAGTTTCAAACATTTAACTCTTAGAGTTCAATATATACACCCAAGTCTTTCTTCAAGTACCATCAATGAATGTAACAAAATATTATTACCTCTTAGTGACTCTTCCTTAATAGGACCACAGACATCTGAATGCACTAACTCGAATAACTCTAACTTCCTTGTAGATCTTCTTTTAAAAGAGACTTTATGTTACTTTCCAACCAAGCAATGATCGCAAGGATTAAGTGGTTGTGAGTTCTTAACTAATATAAGAGATTTTCCAATCAACAACTTTAAGTCCTTCTTACTCATGTGTCCTAATCATCGATGCCATAGATTTGGTGAAGATTCCTTTTCTATTATGTATACTTCTCCACCACCACACACCTTTAAGTGTATCTTATACAATGAGCAACATAACTCTCATCAGGTAACCATCAATTATTGCACCTTTGAACAATTTCCACTTCCTGTCCCCAAAAGTGTGCTAAAATCCTTCTTAATCCAATATATTTACTGATAACAGATTTAGCCTTAGATCGAGGATGTATTATATATCTCTTATCGTTAGTAAGCATCTGACGTTTGTCTAAACTCGGATACCAGCTAACTTAGAGGAACTTTGGTTTCTCATATCCGTTCTTGTAGCTTAAGAAGTACTCCTTCTTTGGAACACAATGGTAAGATGCTCCAGTGTCAATTAGCTATTTTGAATGTTAGCTGTACTCTTATCATCACCATCATTTTGATGATCTTGCTTTTTCTGATCCCTCTTTCACTTATAGCAGATCCTCTTAATGTATCCTAGCTTATCACAATAGTGGCATGTCTTCACTTCTTTGTCACCTCCAAACTTTGAACAGTTCTTAAACTTGCCATGATCGTTGGGACTCCTACTTTTGTTCCTTCCCCTGCTTTCTGTCACAAAAGCCTGTACATTGTCAACTCTAATCTCCTTTCTTTTGATTTCTTCATTAAACATACCCCCTTGATTACATCTAAAGAGAACACTCCTTCAGGAACTAAGTTGCTAATCGCCATCATTGTCATTTTTTTGCTATCTAGTAACAAACTCAACTGGAACAAAGCTTGAAGCTTATCATGAAGAATGATCTTCTTGTCATAAGCTTGTAGATTATGTCCTACAAATCATTTAGATGCTTCAAAACTGATTTTTCAGCCTTCAACTTTAAATTCATATTCCTCTTAATCAGAGAGGCCTTGTTATGAGCATTCTTCCTTTCATACAAACCTTCTAACTTCTTCCATAGCTTAAAATGATCTGTTTCTTGAGACATATGGTTCAATATGCTGATATCAATTCATTGTCTGATAATGCCCAGAGTTTTATACTTCATTTTTTTACATTCTTTGTCTGACATCATTTTAGGTTTTGAAGGAACATCATCCTTCATACCTTTGTCCACATCAATAGAATCAAAGAAATCCTTGCAACACAAAAGGTCCTTCATCAAGGGCATCCATATTGAGTAAGTTGATGACTAACTTGACTATAAAGTTGTTTCCACCTTCCATTACAATGACCCTAATACCAATTGTTCAGAGAAAAATACACAACTCTCTAAAAGTTCAACCAAATATTAATGACAAAAACGAACTCTTCAAGCTATAACAGTGGAAAATATATGAGAATAAGAAATTAAATGATGAAGCTGTTAGATGCATTTTCTTATTAAATTTCATGGCATTTTTCCTTAATTTCTGGATTAATTATTGGGTTATATATATATTTTTCTTGCTAATTTGCTTGGTTCACCTGAACTTGCATTTATAATTTTTCTTATTTAATTTGTAGAAAATGCGCTTGATTTTCGGTCCAAGGCGAAACGTTGTCGCAGAAGGAAGCATTGAAAAAAAGCAGAAACGCAAGTCAGGCCATAAAAAAAAGAAGAAAACAAATTACACAGCAAATCAAACAAGAAAATCACGCAAGCTCCACCAAAGCAAATGAAGACAGCTGAAAGCATTCGAAAAGGAGGCTGACCATATACACTAATGAAACTCCAAACACTCCACTGGCCATTCACGTCCCCACTCATTTTGGCCATTAACTCATTATTCTTCATAACTCTCCACTAACGTTACTCTCCACTCATGGGCTATCAAGGTTGCAAACACCAAAGGAGGCTCCACCATTAAGCTCTCACTCTTCAACAAATCACTGAAGACAACACCAAGGGAAGCTAGGGGGGGCGTTACACTCATCTGGGCAAGCAAAAATTCTGGTCTCACCTATTCTCCACTCACGCATAAATAGGAGATCAACGCAACCCACCATTCAGCTATCAAATGATATACCATGGAGGCGACCGACGCAAAATAATAAACGCAAAAAGGGAGACCCAAAAACCCATTTATCCTCTGTTTATTATTTAGTGTCTCATATGATGTTTGTTGACTTTAATGTTTGTGGTTTTTATCCTACCATGAGTGAGTAACTTCCCCGAAGCTTCAAGGTTGGGCTGAAGCTTTTAGCTAATTTTTATGGATTAAATCTTGGTTGATTTATTTGTATGAATTTTTGGTTTGATTTCTCTGTTTGAAATTGATTTTGCTAGTATTGTGTTTGGCCAACCATTACTTGACGTTAGTTGTTAATTGAAGAACCGATAGGTGAAAATTAATAACGGAACT
>JAOTBA010000008.1:12013185-12029361 GCA_025629845.1 Erythroxylum squamatum | reverse complement strand
AGTTAATTTCTTGAATTTTTCAAGGGCAATTAGGTTTAAGTCCTAATCGGAGTCCGCTCACCACGAATGTGAGTTAGTAGCAAGTGTCAGGTTCAGGTTTTCAGCAAGGCACAGAGTCTCGGGAACGGGCATCAGCAGGGCCGGTGTCTCGGGACCGCCGGGCCTCGGGAGCGGGGTCCGACAGAATCAATATGTGAGTGCAATAGGGTGTAAAAAGAATTGGAGCATATTTGAATTCCATCATTCCAAGAAAATAAATAGATTAAAACACAAAAGATTTAACGATTTGGTTTTTGTTCAATACAACTTAAAACTTCGAGAAAGATATGTTGTTATTGTTGCTATTATTATTATTGTTGTTGTTATTGTTGTTGTTGTTGTTGTTGTTGTTGTTGTTGTTGTTGTTGTTGTAATTATTATTATTATTATTATTATTATTATTATTATTATTATTATTATTATTATTAAAGTTGAATATAATGTCTTATAATTTTTTAATAATTTAATTTAATTTGTTTACTATGAGTTTTAATAAAACAAGTAGTTCTATAGATCTAATAATTTGCCTTAACCATATTAATCTTTTAGCATTTTAGGAATTAAGGTTGATAGATGAGATGACTTGGAAGATAATTTTAGATGGAAAAGTATTGACATGTCATTTGATACAATGAATTTGAATGATAATGATGATGAAAATCTTCTCAATAATGAAATTTTTGTATCATATAAAAATTAGGGTCAATACGGTTTAAGTAGATATTCCATTCAACGAAGTTCCAAGTTTTTCATTTCTTCTCATTTATTTTAATTTCACTTGTTTTTTTTATGTATATATTAAAATTTACATATGATATATAAATATAAAACTTTTAACTGTAAGTGCTTTTGTTTCAAGTTTCACTTCTACTTACTTACATTCCTTCGTAAAAACTCTTATTATAATGCTTCTTATTGTAATGCTTATGGAGTCATAAACTTATATTATTCTTACTATATGATATTTTGGCGTAATTATTCTTTATTATATAATGAAAATTGTAACATTTTAAATACTTTGCATTATTCTTAGTTTTATACTTGTATGATAATTAAATGATCTTTTTTCTTATATTAATTTTAGTTATTATTTATATGTGAAATATATGAAAAGTATATAATATTAATATAAATAAAGAGATATCTATTATTTCATATTTATATTATTATGATTTTGGGATATATGGTAGATGTAAACCTAAAAATTATATAGCATAATATATTGTTAGAATATTTGTGATTTTAAAAATTATTTGAAACAGTATCCAGTATTAACCAATATAGATATCATATCATACTAGAACTAAATGTAGTTCTAATATTGGTATGATATTTATAATATTAGTTGAACGTGAAAGTGAACTTAACAGTAATACTGTAGAAAAAATATTAAATTTTCATATAGTTTTTCTCTTTTCATTAAAAATTTTTATTGTTTAAAAATTAGTTGAAGACCTTTTATTTTTACTCACAAATCCTCCAAACCTATTACTATTAAGTTTTTTTATTTAAAAAATAAATCACCATATATAATTATGTCACAAACAATTATTGAAAGTATAAAATCACAATCTGAATCGTATTAAATAAATAAACTTATTGATTTTAATATATTCGTATGAAGTTGTTTATATTAAAGTATAATAATATAGTAATATAATAATAATTTATTATATTAATGATTAACAATATATTATATTATAATTAATTAAATTCTAATTTGTTATTTAATAATACCAATAATTAAGATATCCAATTTCTCATATTTCATTAATGTGACTGATTTTTACTTTTAATAACAAAACTATAAAATGTCTTTTGTGTGTGTATATATAAAATATTAAAAGTTTAATTCAATTATTTAATATTTGAAGTAAGTTATCATATTTAGTAATTATGAATATATTTACTATTTTTATATGATAATAAATCAAGTGTCTCATTAAACTTTATTATGTAATAATATTGGAAAATGAGATGATTAATTTTTTATTTTATATAAAATTCATATTTTTATAAATAGTTAATTTACTACCTTTTTACTATTAATAACTAATTAATGATTAATATTTTTTTTGAATCAATCCATTAGATTTAGCATCAAAACTAATTAATATTTCTTTTCTTATTGAAATATTAGATTCAGTATCAGTATTAATTAATTATTTTTATGTTTTATTGACTTATAAAATTTAATATTACTGTTGATTGATTGTTTTTGTCATACCATTTCGTTAAAATTTAGAGTAATTATTAAATAATTTTTTTGATCTCATCTACCTATTGGGCTAATTGATGGTGCCAAATAATTATTACTCTTAATAAGAATTTATATTTCATACTTTTTTCAAATTTATTGATTAATAGTACACAACAACACAACAACAATTATGAATTGATTAATAGTATTTATAATAATTATAAATTATAAGTCAAAAAACAAAAATTCAATCATAGTACTGCTAATCACAAAGACTTATATATTATTAAATATTGATAAAATAATTTAATAAATAATTCTTACAAGTTTTTAGTCAGAAAAAATTTAATGAAATGATTAATTGAAATTAATAAAAATATTATTAATTGTTAAAAATAAATAAAAATATGATTATTTGTTAGTAAAATAAATTAGCATTATATGTTAAATATTATTATACTTTTTCATATAAATGCTGATATGTAAATGTATAAATTAATAATTAATAAATCGATTTCTTTGACAAATATCATTTTTATGATTTATTAACTTCTAGTAATTCTTTTATAATGGAACTGCTTATGTTTCTTATTCTAATATTTATTCAAGTGAGATTCAGAAAGTTTCTTCTCATTCGCAATCGTTACACGCTTTTCAAAGCATTGACTTCCTTTGGGGGTATCATAGTGTTGCTAATATTAATTTATTATATCACAGTCATAGAAATACGAGCACCGCATAAGAGCTTGAATAATATATATAAAAAAAGACTCTTCTTTATCTTTGGATAAAAAGTACTGTATGTATAAAAGATGCAACTAAAAGAAAAGACAATACCTTCAAAAAGTAATTGAAATTGAGAATAATTGCTGTCATACCTATTCAGCAAACGTTGACTTTTTATATTTGAAGATGGCCTTTGCATGGTGTAAAGGGACATAGTTCGTCGATAACTGGTTCTTGATAGCGAGTAAAGCTAATTGACAAGGTCTCGGGTCGCTTCTCATCTCATGTAGGTGTTGCTAACATCAAACGAAGAAGAGAATAGAACAGAAGAAATCCAACATGAATCACAACTTGAAAGCTCTATCAATTGGTCTGGTTGGGGCAGCAATCACCTTGTCTGCTTACTCGCAAACTGTCGTCTCCTCCACCCAATGTGTGACTATTGGCCTCCTTGTTCTCATGCTTGGCTTGCTGGTTGGAGAAGGCCTCTTACCTCTGTAGCATATATATTCTTTAATATTTGCTCCTTCCTGGTATGGATGTTAGTTTTCAGTTTCTTCACAAGATTTACTTGCTTTTCGTGTCAGTTTAGATGCTTCTTGGAGATTAAGTTCTTTCTGTTATGAGTTTGACATTGAAAACGCACTGAATATGTATAACTTATGGAAGAGTCATCTCTTCCATCCTAAGAACAAAGGTGATGAATAATTTAGCTTTGTTTTAGTCTGATTCTATCTTCGTAGGTGGTTGCATAAATAGCTCAATTCCATCCTTTCTTATGGTAATACGGAATGATCAAAGTGGTGCATGTGAAGTAATCGAAGTCCGCAGTTTCTTCTGAGATAAGGCAGTCATGGGAAATTCTTTGATAGTTTACATGTTTCTTGGGAACCCGAGTACTTCCTGTTCTGTCTTAGTATTGAAAATCTGGACTCCGGAGAACTTATGGAAGAGTTATGTCTTTCAAACTAACAACACAGATGATAATCATTTTTCCTCTAGTACTTTGGTCTGATTCTATCTGTTAGGTTTCGACAGAAAGTAGCTGGTGTCCAAGTGTAGGCGCAGATCCTTTCTTATAGGCATATCCCAGCCCATTCTACGCGTAGTAGGATCTGTTCAAAGTGGTTCATGTTAATCTATGGAAGTATTCAGTGATTGCTGCGATGAGGAAGTAATAGGCCTTGTTCTAGTATTTGGCAGCCATAGAAATTTGGAAACAATCAGTTTTCACTTTGACTGTAATTGTGGTAGAAGCAATTTCTTTGAAACAAGAGAAAATGTTCTATTTAAACAGAAAGTGTGCCGCTTAGAGTTGGTACAGGTCCAAGTATGATAACATTGACCTAAGGAACAGGGGCACTTAAGGTCAGATCTGCATTATGGAAAGGGAAGTGTGGCCTTCCAAGCATCTCCATACGCAACAATACGTTGTGATATGAATTCCTACCACACGAAACTAACTAGGAGAAAGTTTCTGAAACTGATTAAGTATTCAGGGTTTAAGTTTTATTCACATTAAACAGCATTTATGCCCATGCCAATAAGGTAACTCTCTGATTCTCTGTTGTATGTTTCATGGTGTTTCGTGCTATGTTAACATTGATAGCAATCTCAATGGGATAAATAGAAGTAAAGTAGGAGTCTTAATGTATATCCCAGAACAGAGATATTTTTGTACGGGCAGTTCTGGGAAGGATGACACGCACATATCGAGAAATCCACCTTGCTTTTAACCACTGAACATTGACAAGTCAATTTAGCTGAACATCAATACAAGTTTCACCTTTTTCCTTGACATGTGCATTTGCATGTGACTCGGCAAAAATAGCTTATAGCTGGACTATCAAGGGTGAGCTAGATGCCCAGCTATTTCTCTTCAATGTAAGCCTAGGCTAGCTATCACTTTCTTCTGTTAGGGTCGTGTCTTCGATAGAATGATTTTGGTCTAGTTCATGCCCTGCGACAGGTTCCAAGATAATCCCGGAATAGAAGCAGATGCAAGACGATGAGCAAGTACCCAATATACACTAACAAAGATGTTGAATGGCTTAGGTACAAAATTGGAAAGAATAAGACAAAAAGATTATAAACTAGAAACTAAGCAACTCAACATACAACAACAGTAACATTATTCTAATTAAAGTTATTCTAAGATTTAGGATCTGTAAAAATTCAAAATTACGTAGAAAATAAAAATAAAAAGGATATTAATAATAATAAATAAATAAATAGGAATAGATGTAAATAAAACAATAAGTAATAAAATAAATACATAAAAAAGGACAACTCAGAACATAATGTGTTAAAAAAAATATGAACATGACCTACTTCATTTGTTTGATCTGCATGTTGTCTGAACGAGAGCATGTACATCCACCATTTAAATTAAACTACGAACGTTATCATCAAAAATCTTGCATGAGAGGAGGAGGCAGTTGAGTAGCCATGGACGACTTGCCAACTAGCTATGGGGCATATCAAGTTTGGAGAAGTCCAGTATACTAGTTGTAGGAAGTATGTTTGTGTGACCATGTACTGCAACTCTACTATGCATATCCTGCCGGCAAGTCATCCTTGGCTGCACCACATAACCTCATTCCCACATGCAAGATCCAAGATGAAAAGAAGCCTCAAGATAGGATTGGAAACATCACTTCAGAAGTTAAAAAAATGTAAATAATTTTGTTTACTGGAAAAAAGAGGCAGCAAACAATCCTATCATCAACCAATGGTAGTTTAGCCCCCAGAATGCTATAAAACTGAAAGAAGGGAAGGGCAGGGACTTTCCCGAAGGAGGAAGACAGCGCTTTTGCTAGGAACATCAAAAAACAAGAGACAGACAACTCTAAAAGCTTGGGAAACTAGTAGAGAAGAAGAAGCAGATTGGACAAGAGGGCACTCCTGGCAGAGCTCGGACGAATAGGCTTTTGAAGCAAGACAGAATCCTATCATGAGGTGTTGTTTATAGAAGAAACACTGATGTGTAACTGTACAAGTATTAATGGTGCTCGCTTTTGCACAGTGAAGGCAACTCTGAAACCGTCCAATATGTGTCCTTATCCAGCAAAGTAACAGAAAAAGTCGAGTAATACGGGGAGCTCATGGAGACGGATGTGACACATGCATAGGTACCAAACCAAGCCTAAGAGATCCATCCCTATCAAGTAAATCTAAGTAGCGTCACCCCATTCTGTTACTCAAAGGGTCGTCATTTAAGAGGCTTGCAAAAACTCTTCACATGCAGTAATTGAGAGGTCTCTGGCCATTAACGTGTAGAGCTTTTTTAAAGGGAAGTTGAACTATGTGTGTAAATTTAATCAAAATGTAGTTATGTTGAAGGATTAATCCCACCAAATAGGCAGGTGGGAATAACTCGTTTAGATCAATAAGTTCCATTGGTTTAAATGCGCTTCTCTTGGATGATACTGATATATGAAGATTGAACAATTATTTCATTACATTAAGTTCACATGTAAGTGTATAAAGAGAAGAGACACCACTCCTTTCCAATCACAATCTTCTGTTCCTTTAAGGGTAAAAGGCTTATTACCGCAGAATTATCTTGTTTACTCTTTCTTCTGCCCCCAACTTGAAAATCTTTAGTTTGCATTCCATTCTCAGTTCCAATTGGAGCCATGAATTAAACAACATGCGTCTAATGACGAGAACAATTGACTTATACATTATTCACAGTGCCAACCCCAAAATACCTCGTGCATAATAAGATATCCCTTTAAAATGGGAAAAAAGAAGTTTGTTTAGAGAGTTTTAGAAAGCGTAGTAGTAATCAGCCAAATGCGGAAGATACGAGGCAAAAGTAACCATCCGGGTTGTCAATTTTACAGGGGGGCTCGCTTGGAGCCAACTCTTTTTTTGAGCAATGAAATCGACTCATTTCCGGTTCACCTAGTATCCTAATTGAGCATCTCGAGCTATCCAGGTAGGTATACGCTTGGAGCCAACTCTTTTTTTGAACAATGAAATCGACTCATTTCCGGTTCACCTAGTATCCTAATTGAGCATCTCGAGCTATCCAGGTAGGTTTACTTATTTCACGCTTTACCTTCAACCTGTCAAATATATCGCACAAAACAACAATCTACCAATTAGAGCTATACTTCCAACCGACAATCCATAGCACAAAACCTACCACATAAATTAAAAAGTGATGAGAGAAGGGAAGAAAATATGCTGCATTACCTTTTTCATCCTTTGGCCACCCCGAACCTACATGAACACTGAAGAACATTCTGTGGCGCAAGAACTTGAAGAAATTCTAATAGTTGACTTATATTCTCCCACCACGAGTATAATTGTGTCCAACGTTTGACAGGACAAACCAACAGGAGAAAATTGCAAAGGAGCAACTTATCTTTTAGACACGGGAATAGCTAATAGATGTAAAATGCAACAAGTCCACATGTGTTCAGAGTGTAAACCTGGTTATGATGTCATGGTAGGCATGCAAATTTGATGTCAATCTATCTCCTTATATCCAAGCCCAATACTAAGGTAGTGTCTTAGATGGCAGCGACATAAGTTTTTCAGCGCATGAATCCTGATCTACAAGACCCAAAGTAACGCATTCAAGATCACTACAAAGGCATATCCAAGCTCCATTACTACAAATGTCCTTAAATTGCAGCCGTAAAGTCTGTGAAAGCATTCTGTTCACATTAAGTTAATAAAACAAACACTGCACAAGCTCAGATTCCAACCACATATGTTATAATAAAAAGGGGAGTCTTCAAAACAAATTTCTTCATACAGATGTTAAGATAACAAAGCTTCCTGGTTATGGAGATACAGAAGAACACCAGTCCTGCAGTTCAAACACTATTGGAGTTCTTTCACATCTTAAAGAAACTAGCAGAATCCAACAACGTATTAGAAAATTGAAGCTAACAAAAGAAGTTGGTCGTCCTTAATACAAATGTCAAAGGAGGGAATAACGTGGTCTTTTCAAACATTCTACTAAATAAACGAGGCAACAAACAGATGCCAGAATAAGAGGTTCATGGAAGCACAATAAGAGCTTGGTAATTTGTTGTCAGGGAGAGACAAGTTTCAATGATCAATAGGAGGCTCTCCATATATAAATGGTCCTCTTAGGTGAAATCATCAAGGTTGGGCCATGAGTATGTCAAACCCTGGTACACTTGGTCTTCTGGTTTAGGCAGTAGGCTTCATCAAAAGTGGCGGTGGGCTGGCTTCAGGCTTCATATATCTCAGCTGTTTGGATGGGCAGGGAAGGCAACAAAGGTAAATATGAGCATCAGAACCCTATATAATGGGAGACTGGATAGGTTATGCTTTGACAGTATCATATTCTAGTATATGCTGGGCCTATATCAGCTGAAATTGTCGTGTTCAAAAAGACAGGAATTCAAAGGGAACCAAGTCTACCTGCAGACAGCCATCACCAAATCCTAGTAATAATCTTTTCGTCGTGAAACAGGGGCTTGGCCAGATAACCTGGTAATATCAGCTGCAAGTCAGGATTTAAAGTTCTGAAAGGTGGTGGTCTATAAAAATGTCCACAGATAAGTAATGAATAACACTTTCTGTGACCACTGATTGAAAAAAAAAGCTAGGTTAAAAGATTTGCGCCAACAAAAAGTATGCATTGCTTCAAATAGTAATGAAATAAGCTCAGCTCACTGAATTTTGAGGGATGAAATAAATTGCTTCCTGAAAAACTTTTACAATAAATGCCAACTCTCAAGATAGTCCTGCCTGGTCCAATTTTTTGTAAGCACAGACAAGACACGTATAAGGAATAAATAGTTTTCTTACCCAGAAGAACCAATTCGGCCCGAGGTATAACTTCCATATGCTCCATAAGCACCTCCACTACCACCAAGCTATAAAACAAAGATGTGAGAGTTACTATCCATTTCTAATAGCTCATGTTTGTAACAACATGCAGAACAGGGATGAACACATCCATAAATATCCAAGATTCAATCAAGTACGAAAAAAAAATACCATACACCAAAGTGCCTAGGTGTCTTATACTTAATGTACCTGTGAACTACTGTAACTACCATAAGTGTCATTAGCAGCATAATCACTTGAACCATAACCACTAGAATACGAATGCCCACGTCCAGGCCTTTTGCCATCTCTGGGATCATAATTCAAACCATCTGAACCATCAGCTGGAACATGAAGATATGGCAGAACTGGCAGGAATGTAGAAACTGCACCTTCCCTATCAAAAACATTTGCTCTCAATCGCTGACTTACTTGTATAAGGGCATCTTTGGCAACATCAAGGTCTCCAGATATCTAACAAATCAGAACAAAATTCATGATTTCTGGTAATCATTAACTTGAAAAGAATCATGGATGTTAATTACAAAATAAGAAAAATATAATCCTAGCCACTGGCAATACATTCCACTTTACCTGTACCATCTCATCATCATCAGCAGCAATTTTGGGAAGGTTGTCCTTTCCAAGGATGCGGATATTAGCTTTAGTAAACTTCCTCATCTCACTTATGATCGATCCTCCTTTACCTAGAAGGCAACCAATACGGGAGGTAGGCACAAGTAGACGAGTTGTGTATGATATAAGGCCTGAATCTCTTTCAAATTTCTCACTACATCTGGGTTGCAGACGTAAGACTGCTTCTATAGTTGGAGAATATTGGTCATCAAAGATCTGAATAGAAGAAATTAAAACTATCAGATAGTCAAGAAAAAAAATTCATTCAGAGATTAGGAAGAACAGATAAGGAAAATCAACATGTACCTCCTTAGCTGAAATAGATATCAAGCAATCATCTCCATCAGTTGTTGAGCTGTCAACTTTGATAATTGCTCCAGAATCCTTTCTGATCTGATTGATGACAGCACCACTTTTACCAATCACCCCACCAATATTTGCGCTAGGACAAACAATGCGCAGTGAAAATTCTTTTGATGAAAGTTCATCTCTTGGAGCAGAGTATAAGGACCGTGACCAATCTGCAGTCCCTTTGTATCCTCCATAAGGATTCACCAGTGGAGCTATTCCAACAATTGAGGCTCCTGCAGTTGGGGCAATCAATGAACTCCCAGAAGAATACACATTTGGAACAGCTGAAACAAGTAAGTGCTGAGATCGTGATGGATTGTCATGAAGGCGAGATGCCATTTGATACAAGGCCTTTTTGACAACTCCAGCTTCACCAGTCACCTGAAGTGCACAATTAACATAAGAAAAGTTCTTTAAGGGATAGTTTAAAACAAACAACAACAATACTTGCTGATAGTCCCGCTGAAACGCAGGGTTTGAGCAAGGGATAGTTTAAGACTAGTAAATGAAAGGTTAACAATTTGAAGGGACATAAATTCATTGAGAAAAAGCTTCTATAATCTGTTACATTAAATAAAGGAGTCACTAATCACAATTCGTCCAAGAAGTGTTCTGCAAAATATGAAGAGAAAAAGCACATAGTAGACTTTATAAAAGTGGCTTTTTTGGATATACGGAAGAACATGAATTAAAATAGAGCACAACTTTTAATAATACTAAAAGCTAGATAGTTTTTAATCTTGTAACTCCAGTTAGAGTAATTACTTACGATAAGATGTCTCAGGGACCAAGAAGGAACAAGAGGAAGTAAAACACAAGTGTTTTAAAAAGGAAATTACAACAAGTACCTGCACAAGCTCATCAGTGCTCAACGCACAATTTGGTAAATGGTCATCCTTAAGTATGCGAATTTGTGCCCCAGTCTCACTACGGATGTTTTGAACTATTTGACCACCTTTTCCAATAATACAGCCTATTTGATCAGATGGCACAAGAAGTCTAGCAGTGACCTGCTGACCACCCTCAAATTCATCATCATCGTTCAAATCCTCTGCAATAACCTTCTCATGTACCCTGAACAGAGCGTCTTGAGCAGGACATATTTGGTTATCACTGTCTTCGTAGGAATTTGTCTCATCACTAGAGCTGTAAATAGTAACAACCCGTTCTTCACATCCCGGGACTGTCTCACCAATCCGAATTTTTGATCTTGTGTCTGCCCTTAATTGCTTGACTATCTCCCCTCCCCTTCCAATAATGCTTCCAATTTTCCTATTAGGGCAAAGGTAACGAAACACTGTATCCTGTGGCTCAATAACAAAATGGTCTCTATCATCACCAGAATTTCTCCTCTTGTTTGACCCGCTATCATAGTCAGACTGAGAATTAGACCGCTTTCCATATCTATTCTTCTGACCCGACATTACTATAGAGAACTAACGTCTGCAGCAAATGCACATAGTACGATGAATCACACGGTCCACACCAATGCAATAAACAAGTATTAATCTTTAGCAAACAAGAATAGAAACACAAACTGGAACTTAATCTGCAGTACTAAACTAAAGCAATATACCAAACATTTAACATCTATACCAAACTATAACACCTAAAAGAAACACCAAAGACTCAACAACGCAACCACAACTCCATTGCATTGAAGTTATATTCTCAAAGTTTAACTAAAGAACCCCTTCTGAAATAAACTATTAACAGAATAACCACTCTTTTTACTTAATATGGAAAGCCACAATTTTCAATTAAAAATAAAAATATAAAGGAAAAATCAAATATTTGCTATAGAATTCGCTGAACTTAACCAAAAACTGGAGATCTGATCAAAGAGGATATATTAAACCCCAATTTACAGAAAATAAAAGGATCTCACAACGATAAGAGAACAATCGAAGATCATACAAAATGATGAAATCGGATAATGCGTGCCTGAGAATTGATGGTGTCGAAAGGGCTCTGAAGAGAGGTGATTAGATCGGTTATATTGAGAAGGATTGGAAACAATATTCTTCTTGAGAGAGCGTGGTTCTTCGATTGATTTTTCTAGGGTTGGACCAATTAATTTAATTTTGATATCTTAAGCTACAGAGTTGAAATCTTCAGAGGTTACTTTTTGCATTCCCCATACTACCCTTATTAAAACGTCAAAACGTTAGGCCACACGATTATTTTTAAAGGATAAGAAAGTAAATCCATAAATACACATGCGACAAGAACATCCACGCATAACAGACCAATCCCAAAAACCCCAAACAAAATTCCCGGTAATTTCTAGACACCCAAGCAAACACCAACCTCCACCTGATTCAAGTTTCCTCCCTATAGATGTCAACCTCCGGGCAGCCCCAATTCAGGTACACGCAGACTCCGTCGAAGGTTTTGCATCTGCGGAAGGAGTGTTCCGAGGAGGAGTTAATCGAGCTGTGTAAGCCCTTCGGGAATATCGTCAACACCAAGTGCAATGTTGGCGCCAATCGGAATCATGCCTTTGTCGAATTTGTAAGCTTTGGATCTTTTGTTGCTTGTTTGTTTCCCTAGAAAATCTCGCGAAATTTCAAATTTTATGGGAGTGGAAATTCGTATAACACGAATACTCTTAGCGCATTGGTTTTGGTTGCATATTTTTTTGCTTATGTGCATGGTCAAGTTTTTTTCTTTGTTCTGAAACAATATTTGTGTGTGTTTTATGGTTCCTGTTTGCAGTCAGACTTAAATCAGGCAATTCAAATGGTATCGTACTATGCATCATCTTCAGAGCCAGCGCAGGTTCGTGGTAAAACAGTTTATATTCAGTATTCTAATAGACATGAAATTGTCAACAACAAGAGTCCAGGCGATGTTCCTGGAAATGTGTTACTAGTGACTGTTGAGGGTGTTGAAGCTGGTGATATGAGCATTGATGTCAGTCACTTGGTAAATTTTCTTCACCTGATATTTAATTTTTATTACTGGCAATTTAGTTAATGGTTTCATTTGAGGGCATCTGAATGTAACAAAGCAGGCTAGAAATGAGCTCGTTTTGATAGTTGGTGAATATTCTGTTGAAGGAAGATGAAGCTATATTTAGGAGGCTAGCTTTAAACAATAATATTGTCATTTTTGGTACATGCCACACTAGTCAATGTCTAAGTTGTCTTTGAAGACACAGAGTGACATTCTTAATGTCATTAGTTTTGTGCCATAATGGAAGTCCTACTCTTTATTCATTTGCGACCTAAACATTACTGTTGCCAGAATTTTCTGTATGGCAAAGCAGATTATGTTTGTAATTTTATACACTCTGTGCAATTTCTGTTATTTGTTTGCTTTAAAGGTGTTAAATTTAATGTACTTTGTTAGTTTAAGCCAATTCAGATTATTAGTATCTATCTTCCTTTGACATCCTGTAAAAGAGTGGTGAAATGGCACAGCAATCTGCAATCCGATTGTGACCCATCTGAAATTTGCTTTGGAAATGTTTTGCTTCTATCGATCACATCTCCTGTGCTTAAATGGAACCTTTCTACTACTCAAGCAAACTGGTTGTCTCATTTTCTTTCTTTTTTTATTCATCAAAGTCATCAAATTTTCAAGATGGTTGAATCACTGTGGCAATGCCTTATTGATTTTTTTCTGCTTGGTACAGTTTGGGAGAATTGTCGGACACTTCATACTGCTTTCTATGGTCTATCTTGAGCATTCATGTACAGTTGCCTGTTATGCACATATCTTTGATATATTGACCTTCTTTTCTACATTTGATTAGTCACTTCTTGGTATGGACCAAAACGTGTATTCTCAAATTCTTTTAACTATTGTGTATTAAGGTTTTTGTATTGAATGGTGCTTCGGGTGTTTTCTGCTTTTGGATTTGTACACAAGATTGCCAATTTTGAAAAGGCCGCTGGTTTTGATGTGACATGTTCGAAGTTACTTTTGATTTTATGAGTTTTTTGTTTTCACTTTCAGATCACTGTTAAACCTAGGGAACTTCGTAACAGGCACTTATTCAATTCACTGATGCTGACACTGCATCTTCCGCAAGGAATGCATTAGATGGAAGAAGCATACCAAGGTATGCATATTATAATAAAGACAGTCATCTTTAATTTGAATTTTGAACTTGTCAAATGTTCTTAGTTTTGTTTCTTTTATCCTGCCATGTTAACACCAATTCAGGTACTTGCTTCCTGAGCATGTTGGCTTATGTCACCTGTGGATTTCATACTCTGCTCATTCTGATCTTAATATCAACTTTCAATCTCATAGGAGCAGGTAATAAGGTTCCAAGCTGTCAATGCTAATATTTGTTATCTTGTCTGTGACCCAGATGTCATTATTACTTGTTTACATTATTTATTCAGCACTTGGCTTCTTGCTAATTGGTGTGCGTGCTTTTGTCTCCTAGGGGGTTAGTGAAGCCTGCTGGCCAGAACGCAGATGTGTTAGCATGTCCACTTAGTAATTTTCTTCATCTTTTGACTGTAGTTTAATTGCCTTTTGTGGAAATACTGAACAGTTGTATTCCTTTTTCTCTTATTCATCAGTATACAATTACATGTATATATAGAAATAAAGCTAGCTAATTTAGGAAACTAATATCTGTACATAATCTTCTAATATCTATACATAATCTCCTAAATATGTACACAATATCAGATCTGATACATGATATCTGATCTGATATTATTGACTTTTAGGAGTCAATAATATCTTAGGAAATATTCTGCTGAATATTTCCCAACGCCTTTGCTCATGGCATCATAGACAGTTCACCTTAGTTTTGCCTAGAATGAAGCACTACATATCCGACAAAAGATTATAAATTACATTGTATGCTCTTATGTTGCCTTAAGTGTTGTTTTTAGTATATCTATTGGTTTCTTATCTACTTCTCTGAGTCCTGGAATATTTATTTTAGCTTCCTTCTTTTATGATTAAACATTTTGAGTATTTTAGCTCTTTTCCTTGCCTGATGAATTGAGAGGTCTATTACGATCATATGACATGAATACTCAAGATTGATCACCTGATATAAATGAAAAGTGATCACACAATGCAAAATTTTTCTTTTGGGCCATCCTTATACGTCTTTAGTCGATATTTTCTTGTTTCTTTTGGACCCTACACAGTACATATATTTTAAATCTGTTCATTTTTGTGATCCTTTGACTTTGCTTATTTTTATGTTTTCTTATATCTCTGTGTACTATATTTATTCTTTATTCTGTTTAGCATGTTTTTCGTATTAAATGTTTTCTGCATGGGGATTGTTGCTAGTGCTTAGGAGCCTGTCTTGATTGATACATGTGGTTGCCTGATACCTTTTAGGGACTACACAAATCCATATCTCCCTGTAAATCCCACTGCAATGGAGGGACCTATGCAGGTACTTCCATGTGTACTCCTTTGTTAAATACTTCTTTTTTTCTTTGGTGTTAAGTATCCTTTAACAAGCTGTCATCTCCGGCCTCCTGTAGGTCCTGATGGAAAGAAGAAAGAGCCTGAAAGTAATGTGCTCCTTGCTGCAATAGAAAATATGCAATATGCTGTGACAGTGGATGTTCTTCACATGGTAAGTAGTGCCCTTACTCATTTCTTCGTCATGAATTGCTATTTTGGTGTGAACTATTCTCATATATGTTGTGGCTGTTTGATCTGTTACAGGTATTTTCTGCTTTTGGTACTGTCCAGAAGATTACAACATTTGAGAAAAGTGGTGGAACACAGGCACTGATTCAATACCCTGGTATGCTTCCTTCTTCATTGTATACTGATCAGTATGATGATTGAAACTTGTTTAATTAATTTCTTTGCTGCAGCTGTTTCATGTACAGAGTTATTTCAGTCTAAATGAACTGCTTCTCACTTGTTAATTTTCATCTTTGGCTATACTAATTTTCCTTTTACAACTCTGCTTTTTATGCAAAATAATTTTGTTACTGGAATATGATAAGACCTCCGATTTGACTCACGTATTCTAGGAAAAGAAGGCCCTTGAATGAGGGGATAGTTGGCTGATCCTGGAGCGAACATATGGCATTTTGTTATCTTTCCCATTCATTACGTTATTGTTATTTTGTTATGTTTGTTATGCCGTTACTTTCGAATCTGGAAAAGGTACATATAGGCTGTCGCTAGGAGTGAGGACATGTGAATTTGGTTGTTGTTAAGGAGGGCCGCAGTCCTCTCGAAAGGCTGCTACCATTTTATGAAATTCCCTTTTCCGGAATACTGCAAGAGTTGATTGAATCTTGTTGTTCTTTTACATAATGTAGTATCCTATCAGAAATTGGTATCAGAGCCAGCAAGCCATGCCTCTGAAGAACTCTGTGTTAGACCCAGGACACTTAGAATAATATTTACAGGTTTAGTAAATATATAAATATACATATATATGAGGAGCTAAC
>JAOTBA010000008.1:11932937-11951715 GCA_025629845.1 Erythroxylum squamatum | reverse complement strand
ATTGCACAACGAGCTCTTATTGCAACAACCAACAAGATAATAATATGAATAAAACAGAGAATGAATAAATACTGCAGGAATTCAAGGATAACAATTAAGTTTAGATCTCACCACTCATATGAACTTGAACTCGATTGACCCTTGCTAGACTAAAGTAAGTTTAGCCGCTCATGGCTATACAAAACATGCAAAATAAGAAATAAAGAGTCAGCTGTATTCTCCC
This sequence comes from Erythroxylum squamatum, assembly GCA_025629845.1. Lineage (NCBI taxonomy): Eukaryota > Viridiplantae > Streptophyta > Magnoliopsida > Malpighiales > Erythroxylaceae > Erythroxylum > Erythroxylum squamatum. The sequence continues at coordinate 11,951,492 of JAOTBA010000008.1, read as the reverse complement.
AAAAAATCTATCCCTCAAAGTCTTCTGTCGATACCTCTTTATATCTAGAGAGTTTTATTTTTAGTGGGAAAGAATCCCTAACTTCCCTCACTAATCCCCAAAGAAGATCCTCCTTTCCAAATCTGAAAAGTATCCAACTTAAAAGTCCAGTCACGTCTCCAACTCTGTATCGGGTGTTTGCTCACGTGCGACCTTAAGCCGTGGGCACAGCTTACTGCCCAAAATCTAAAGTCAGTCCAAAAATTGCGGATAAGCAGCTACAGCTCAAAACTTCAAGCGACAGCAATCAAAATATCTCCGATTTGGCTCGATTGTCATCTCCTGCCCAAAGTACATAGAACTAAGTAAATTCCACCCTTTCCACATGAATATTTTCCCAAAATGTCAACAAAATCATTAATATAATTAGCAAATATTCACACCATCAGTATGTTCGACATTCGGAGCAGAGATAATTCAATTCAAAGAGCTCCATTTAATGCAACTATTATAAAAAGTTAGGCCATTCAGAAGCAAAATGTTGGGCAAAGCAAAAGGATGAGCAAAGGCCAACAAGCTTTTCAAAGAAATAAGATACTGAAACACTATTTACGGCTGGTGTTCCTGATCATGTTTAGTTCATCGACAGTGGGTACTCCAATCATATGTATAGCTTATGCCCCTTGTTTGAAGAATTGGATTCTTCACAAAAGTCAGAAGTTTGCCTGGGCAACAACAAGCAAGTTCAGGTTGAAGGAAAAGGAACAATTGCTATCTGTACTAGTAATGGCAAAAAGAAGCTGTTGTATGGTGTTCAATTTGTGCCTAGTTTAGCTCACAATTTGTTAAGTATGGGACAATTAATGAGTAGTGGGCTGGAAATTATGTTTGTAGATGGTCATTGTGTGATTAGAGATAAGAAGTGTGGTTGATACATAGTTAGTGTTATAATGACTCCGAATAGAATGTTCCCGCTTGATGTGTCTATTGAGAAGAATGCTCTTATTCTCAAAGAGTATAGTGAGTCTGACATATGGCACTTGCATTATGGTCACTTTATACCTCAATGGTTTGAAGTTGTTAAAGAGGAAAGACATGGTTTTGGGCTTACCAAATATTGATGCACTAGAATTTTGTAAAGGATGTGTGCTAGGAAAACAGAGTCAAAAACCAATTTTTGTAAGGAAATCTTGGAGAGCTTCTCAATGCCTTGAGCTCTTACATGTTGATTTATGCGGATCAATGAAAACTGAGTCCTTAAATGGGAGTCATTATTTTTTGTTGATTACTGGTGATTACAATAGAATGAGTTGGGTGTACTTCTCGAAATTAAAATCTGAAGCATTTGATCATTTCAAGAAGTTCAAAGCTCATGTTAAGAAGCAAAGTGACTGTTGTATTAAGGTGTTACGTACAAATAGGGGAGGTGAATTTTTCTTGGAAGAGTTTGAAGCTTTCTGTAAGGAATAGGGAATTCGCAGGGAGCTCACTGCACCATAATCACCTAAGCAGAATGGTGTTGCTGAATGGCTGAACCGCACGATAATAGAGATGGCCAAAAGCATGTTGACAACAAAGCAAGTTCCGAATCTGTTTTGGGCAGAAGCAATAACTACGACAGTATATCTACTCAATCTTTCTCCCAAAAAAGCAATTCCAAATAGGACACCTTATGAAGCGTGTAAAGGCCTGAAACCTCAGGTACGCCACTTAAAAGTTTTTAGTTGTATTGCCTATACTTTGGTGAAATCATCTCATCCCAAGCTTGATGAAAAATATGAAAAATGTATGTGCATTGGCTATAGCTTGTAATCCAAAGCATATAGGCTATATAAATCAATTAGTGGCAAAATAATTATGAGTAGAGATGTTGTGTTTAGTGAAGTTGCTAGCTGGTCTTAGGATCTTAGCAAAGATGGAAATCCAGTACCTCTTTCATTAAATGATAATGCACCTGCAGCAGATGCAAAACCATAAGCGGAAAGTTCAAACTCTAATAACAACAACTCAACTCCACTTTCTACTCTCTTAGGCAGCAACAAATCAACTCCAACAGGTTCCCATACTCCCTCAAGCTCTTCTTCAAAAACTCCTCCGAGAAAATTCCACTCCTTAAGAGAGACATATGCTTCCTGTGACTTTGCTTTGTATGTTGCAGACCCAACTAACTATGATGATGCAACAAAACATCAAGCTTGGTAGGAAGATATGTAAGAGGATATGCAAGCCATAGAGAGATTCAATATGGGAGCTGGTTGATGCTCCGGAAGGGAAGAATATCATGGAGCTCAAGTAGGTGTTCCGTACGAAGTTCAATACCGATGGTAGTATTCAAAAGCATAATCCTCGACTTGTGACTAAGGGCTACTAACAGCTGCAAGGTATAGATTTTGAGGAGACTTTTTCTCCCGTTGCTTGATTTGAAATAGTGAGAATTGTTTTAACATTGATTGCTCAATTTCAATTATCGGTGTATCAATTTGGTGTGAAATCTGCCTTTTTGAATGGTGATTTAGAGGAGGAAGTTTATATCAAACACTTGAAGGCTTTGTTATCGATGGCAATGAAAACAAAGTCTACGGGTTAAAAAAAGGCTCTTTACATACTAAAACAAACCCCACGTGCTTGGTATAACAAAATTGACTTGTTTTTTCAAGAAAGTCGATTTGCAAGAACTGAAAATTAGCCCACTTTGTAATTGAAGAAAAATAGCAATGGTGATTTCTTGGTGGTATGCCCATAAGTAAATGATATGATTTATATGTGTTCCTCAAAATCATTAATTGATTATTTCAAGTGCTACAGAATGAAAAAATTTGAGATATCAATTTTAGTTTATTGCAATATTTTTTGGGACTTGAGGTGATGCAAGCTAAAGATAGGATTTTTCTATGTTAATATTGTGTTGATCTTTTAAAGAGGTTCAACATGACAAATTGTGAGGTGGAAGAAACTCTGATGAATGTTAATGAGAAGCTCTAGCGCTAAGATGGGACTAAGAAAGCCAATCTAACATTCTTTAGAAGCCTAGTTGGTGGTTTTCTTAGAATAGTGCCTTTAGCGCGTTTTGTACAAAGTTGTGTACAGACATTATTTTCAATAATAGAGAAAGGCATATTTCATTAATTTGGTGTTTATTATTTATGAATTGATATTGATCTATAAGCAAATTAATGAAGACCATGATATATGACATAGCATAAGGAAATCATGATGTGATCATACTACTGAGATTCCTGTCATGTGCAGTTATATCAGTATCTAAATTATCTCTAGTCATAGGATTAATGAGATTGGACATCGTTAATCCAGATAGACTAGCACATGTCAAACTCCTTGATGTGATCAAGCAGTGGATCTCAAAAATTGTAAACATGAGATGTTTAGAGTTGAGATGTGGATGCTTACTAAAGGTAGTAAGTACATTGGATGACCTACCATGAGATCATCACATGGATGTCCTATTCTAATGTCAGTGATAATCTCATCATAGCAATGGTGCAAGTATCCTTAGACTTGAGGTACTCAAGGATATCTTGGATACTGATTCTGTGCTTTGACTCCATTCCTTGTTGCCTTACAGAGGTCGCTCATAGGGTGGTGATTAGGTACAGCTTGAGGTATTTGAAGGTAATTGAGTAGCCAATAGAGGATTCACTACTTCTGCGATAGCAAAAGATGATACCCATAGCCTCTTGTCAGGGTCATTACTTGGAAATCTATTGCCAGAGTACATGTGTCATGAAGAATGTATTCATTGACATATAGAGTAATGAGTCCCAGGACGAGAACTGATATCACTTGGACTAGATTTAATGTAGTCAATCTAATGAGAGTTGACACTTGTCCTATACTCATAACCAAGTGGGGTATAGCATGGTGAAAGGACAAATTGCACAGCAATTATCTATGGGAGGGTTCGTGAGATGGTTCGTGTTGAGCACGGTTTGTTCATCAAACCACTTACTTTTCAGTCAATTGGGGGTCATAATGTGTTGGTAGACTCCGCTCATGACTTGCTTGGATTAAGTGTTAATCTAAGTGACCAACATAACCGAGAACCTAATGGGTCACACACATAAGAGTGACTCGGAGAATTCATAAAATAGTTTTGGATAGAGATCTATTATATGGAGAACAATATAACCAAATGGATCTCGTTGAGATCGGGATATGTCCTGATGAGATCGCAACATCGATATTGCTGAAATAGGTCTCCGGTGTTTTTCCACACCCGGAACCTGGTAGGACCAACCCCAGTGTGACTGGACCAATTATATATATATATATCCTTCTTTCCACGTTACTCATAACTTATAGATGTATATATACATATATACATATGTATATATAATATATATATAGATATGTATACTATATAAGTTAAGAGTAACGTGGAAAGGAGGAGAGAATTTGTCAAAGTTGCATTTAATGTCTTTAACTATTAAAAGACAAAAGCAAGAAAAGACAAAAAGCTAGAAAAGAAGATGATAATCGTAAGAAGGTTTTTAAAAGGTTTTAGAAACAATCCTTCTTTACGATTCTCACACCATGCTATCATCTTCTTCCCCTCCTTCACGTTGTTCTCCATAGAACAAAGGTGAGAACTAGCCCTCTTATCTTTGTTCAATCCATTTCCGGATTAAAGAGTTTGATTCGGTTAGATTCTCTAATCTCTGCGTGGATACCGTTAGAGACGGTTTGTTTTGGTCCTTATGTTTTGTAACATCCCGACATGTTGAAGATCAAAAAATGAAGGAGACTGCACACAAGATACATGGTTATTATATGAATGATTGATTTGTGTAAATGCCATAAATTCCTATATATATATATATATAGTCAAAATAAAATAACTAGACTACTACTATAGCAGTGGCGAGTCTAGGTCGATCCCACAGTGAGTGTGTGTAAAGTTTATGAAATGAAATTAACCAGTGTTTAGCAAAAGGGGGGGTTTTGGATTTTTGGAATAAGAAAAATAAAAATAAAGCTAACTAATAAAAAAAAGTAAGGAAACATGCAAAAATGATAAATGTGGGGAATTCGGTAGGGATCCGATTCTTTGGCCCAATCTCAGCCTACACCTTAATTAAGCATATTTCATTAATTTATTGTTCTTTAACCTCTCCTGGCAATTATTAATCGTGGGTTAATAATTAACTCGAGTTTTCCCTTAGGTTTTATTTAATCAAGATACGATCGTTAATTAAACCTAACTATTGAACAACCTAGGATACGATATGTAGATTTAATTAGGCAGTAGCATTACGAATTAGGAAAATCAATTAATCAAGGCAACAACCATATACGATGTGTCATTTAACCTAGGTCATGTTATCCCTAATGATTACAAATCATTAGTCGCTACACGTGAATTTGAACATAACAATTACGGATTATATCGAAATTCTAGCAATGGGTTGCAATTAGCAATTCAATGAACGCATTAAAATTATAAAATCACAATACCCAATGGGTTCATACACAAATAACCGAATAATAAAGAAAATCCGATTATCCATATACAATACCCAAATCAATTAAAATAGGATAACACAATCAATTTTTAATGAGAGAAAGAAACAACAAAATAATAATAAAATTACTTAACCCAGGTCATCGGCATCGATATTACCTCCAAACTGGCGTTGGGATGTTTAGCCCTTCATAGGTATTTTTCAAAAAATTACTTCAGCTCCCATCTTAATCTCTAACCAAAAATCCCTTAATTTTTACTGTTCACTATTCCTTTGATTTGACAAATAAACCTTGAGGTTTATTGTCCATGCCCATTGTTCTACTTCTCCTCTGCGTTGCTCCTCGCAGCTTCTCTAAGCCACAGCCACGCCAGCAGCTCCTCTGCGCTCCCACTGTTCGCGCCTTTGCTTTGTTGCTATGGCTCCTTTCGGCTGTGCCTCTTACGTCTATCACCTCGCTGCTGCGCTAATTACCCTCTTGATTTATTCCTCCTAATGTGTTGTGTGTTGCGCTCCTCTGCGTCTGCGCTCTCCTCTATTGATTTATTGCTTCCCTCCTGTATTTATTTTGCTGTCTTCTTAAATCCCCTATGCCTGCGTCCTCTGCGTGTTAAACGCAGCAACGCTGCGTTTCCTGCGTGCTGCGTGAAACGCAGCCAACAACTTGTTTTTTTTTTAATTTTATAGCAAGCATTTTTAATTCTCCTTTTTGATTTTCCTTGTCATTCTTTTTTTTCCTTCTTGCATCATGAAGACATGCAAAAATAAATCTTTGAAAAATGACCCAAATGTAATGCTTCTGACTCACTTTAATTTCTTTACTTCCAAATTGTACCTAAAATCAAATATGAATTAAAGTGAGTATCTTCATCATTTTTGTATCATTAATCGCTAAGTGTAAATAATTAAAAATATCAACAATTAAACACATATCAGCTTCCTTGCACATTTATTGATTGTGGTGATGAACAATTTGGATTCAAATTCTATGATCCAAAAGAGCAGAAAGCTTTTAGAAGCATAGACTTCATATTCTATAAGCACAAGATAGTTGCAGACCTCATTAAAAGAGGTAAGACTACTTTCAGTAGTTCATCTTGTAATGCCATTGATATTTCTCCCATTTGGACTTCTGTTAATCAGCCCATAGGTGAAGGGGACAAAGAATATAAGGAGGCACACGATGTTAATGATCAGGAACAACTTGATATTGATGAACTACATGAGCAACATCCGGATGATGGTGTATATGAGGCTAATGAGAATAATAAACAAGAGGAGCTACCTAGTTTAATGGTGGAAGATGTTCAACTTAGAAGGTTGACTAGAGATAAAGGGTCTTCTACAAGGTATTTGAGTTCCTTTTAGTTACTGTTGAGGGGGAGACTGAAATTGTATAAGAGGTATAGTTCCATGAAGACAAAGATCTTTGGGTCACTACTTTGCAGGAGAAGATGAATTCATTTAAAAAGAACGAAACCTATGAGCTAATGAAACTTCTAAAAGGAAAGAAGGCATTTAAGAATAAATAAGTTTTTAAGATAAAGAAATATGGTGACAAGTTGGTGAAGTATAAGACAAGATTAGCGGTGAAGGGATTCAGCCAAAAGAAATGGATTGAATTTGATAAAATCTTCTCATCGGTGGTTAAGATGAATTCAATTCAAATTGTGTTGGGGCTAATTGCCAATTTAGACCTTAAACTTGAGTAACTAAATGTTAAAATAACCTTGTTACATAGATAACTGAAAAAAGGATATATACATGGAACAACTAGAAGGATTCAAAGTTAAGGGTAAGGAGAATCTAGTTTGTAAGTTAAATAATAGCTTATATGGATTGAAACAGGCACCAAGATAGTAGTATTAGAAGTTTGATTCATTTATGACAGGTAATGGTTATAAGTGAACTTTTGTCAAACCTTTTGTGTAATTCAAGAAGTTCAATAAGGGAACTTCATTATTGTTCTTCTGAATGTTGTGATATGTTGATTGTGGGTCAAAATATTAGAATAATCTGTAAACTGAAGGAGGACTTGCCCAAATCTTTTGATATGAAATATGGCCCTGTAAAGAAAAATTTGGGCATGAAAATAACTCAAGACGAGAAAAGTAGAAAACTATGGTTGTCAAAGGAGAGTAATATTGAACGAGTGTTTGGAACATTTCATATAAGCACACCACTGACACCTCACCTCAAGCTGAGCAAGCATGTATGCCTTTCAACAAAAAAAGAGAAAGATGGTATGTTTTCTATCCCATACTCATCTGCAGTTGATTCCTTGATGTATGCAATGGTGTGTATAAGATTAGATATTGCACAAGTTGTTAGGTTGGGAGTAGGCACTTATCCAATATGGGAAAGATTCATTAGGAAGTAGTGAAATGAATTTTGAGATACTTATAGACACTTTTAAGTGGAGCTTGTGTTTTGGTGGTGGGAAGCCAATTTTAGAGAGAGATATAGATGCATATATGATTAGGGATCTTAATGGTATGAAGTCCAATTCAGATTTTCTGTTAAAGTTGCAGGGGTAGCCATCTCATGGCAATCAAAACTGCAAAATTTTGTAGCTATCCATGACTAAAGCGAAGTATGTAGTTGCTGTAAAAGCAGGCAAGAAAATGCTCTGGCTAAAGAGGTTCCTTCAAGAGTTGGATATGATGCACGATGATTATGTAGTATTTTATGATTGTCAAAATGCTATGGATTTGAGTAAGTGTGATGACCAAATACCCCATGGGAGGATATTGCGAACACCACACAAACATAACTTAACAAACCGAATGCGAAACATTTCGTGGAAGCATAACATTCAAAAATAAACATTCTAAAGCATACGGAACACTTTATACATGCATTTCTAGAATCTCAACAAACATACATTACATATCATAATTTCAGAAAACTAGCCTGAATTAAGGTTATTACAACCCTTTAAACAAAAATCAAGAATCATATACATCAGATACATGTCCAAAAACAAAATCAAAATACATTTTAGACAAAAAAATTTCAAACTCCTTGACCATTGCGGTTGACTTGTCCCAGTCCCTACGTCCTCTCTGAACCTATACGGGGCAAATCCATCATGCTAAGCATATAACTTAGTAAGTAATAACTAAACTATGTTTAACCACAATTACTACTGAAACATGTTACACAAAGGCATCTCAACATACATAATTTCATAACAGAATATCATTTATGAATGGAAACCCTTCGCATGCCAATGTCAGTCATATTCAACAACAGAACAGAACATATAGAAATACATAACTGATTTTAAAAAATAGGGTGTTAACCCATCGGATCAAAATATTGTTTGTTCTTATCAAAGCTTATCGGAGATCAAAACATAACACGCATTAGACTGTAAATCCATAAACAAAAGTGGGTAACGGGACTTATATAGAAGACATCGAAGTACCATTATCAGAAGACACCGAAGTGCTATTAGCAGAAGACACCGAACTGCCATTATCAGAAGACACCGAACTGCCATTAACAGAAGACACTGAAGTGCCATTAACAGAAGACATTGAAGTGCCGTTAACAAAAGACACCAAAGTGCCATTATCAAAAGACACCGAAGTGCCACAAAAGTAGCTGTAGACCCTTCTAGGCATGCCTATTTACCCACGACTAGGACTTGACAGTTACAAAACCAAACAAGTTCAATTTATGTGCATATTAATTAGTCAATCATAATTATATGCTTTAAAACATTTCAGACATTTGTTGTCCCAAGGCTCAGAGCACAATTAACATAAAACACAATTCAATTTAGTACTAAACAAAACAAAATAAAAAATGTGAGCGTCCTAAAGATTACTGATAGCTTTGCAAATCATTTAATGGAGCAAAATCAATAGTAATCAAAACAATCAAAGCAAAACCATCAAAAATTTCTTACTGAATTACTTACAGATACTCAAAGATCACTTACATACATTTACTTACAATTGAATTCGTCTAAATTACTTACAGAAGCACCCTGTTGCTTTACTGCCTTGAAGTCTCAGCAATATCTGGAATCAGTCGCTCTAAGGGTTCCTCTATAGCATTTAATACAAACATACATCACTATTGTTCACGATTATGAAATCAATTATGCACACTCATGTATACTGAATATGTGCGATGCATGTTCATGCCAAAAATTTGGGTTTCTTATCCTTCATCTTATCACATTATCGATCATGTGAAATCATACTCAATCCCTCAATTCAGATTTATTTCACAATCCACCTTCGGGTCCACTTTGCTCAATTATTCTCATTAGGAAGTGAGGTAATTAGGTAATATTTCCTTCTAGAAAGTTTTCCCTCTTTGTAAATGATACCAAGTTCATCCAATTTGATTTAGTATTCAACGAGTTATGCTCAAAATACCACAGACTATGTACATTTGAAATTTTTGGCTAATGCATGATAATGCCTCTAAGTTGTACACCTCATAACTCTCAATTCCAATATCCAAAAATTACAAAATTTATATCAATTTAAAGCTAAGAGAATAAACTTCAACTTTGGTGAAGACACCTCAGTCTAATTCGGCCTACATCAATGCAGTTTATTAAAAAACCACAGGATATAATTTCTGTCCCTGGTAGTGCTATAGCCTAAGCCAAGACTCAATTTCATGCTAAATTTTGAAAATCTTAGAGACAGAATTAAAATTCAACTTCTTCAAGAAAGTTGTGGAAATATGTCTCTAGTTTAATTTGAATTAAGAACCAACTCATTTGGAGATCCGCAGTTCAAGTTATAATCGAAATACCAAAGCAAGTTTAGTGAAAAACACTTCATTTATCAAAATCCAGCATACTTTATTCCAACTTTTTCCCAAAGCAGACTTTTGGGTCAATGTTACACGGTCATTTTGACAATAAAAATGAAGGATTTAGGCCAAAAATTCTTCTAAACATTTGTTCTTTTATGTCTTAAGTTTCTACTGACACCAATGTTATGCAATTTGGTTCATTATTTTGAAAATTATCCCCAAATGACTACAGACTGTTCACAACCAGTGACAGATTCCAGATATTCAACTTCAAGTCAACTTTTGACACAATTAGTGACAGAAATCAAACTCGACGCCTTCATGAAAGTTGTAGATATAAGTTTCTAGTTTACTATGAATTTAAATTTATCCAATTTGGATACCTACAGGGCAAGATATGGCTAAAATACCAAAACCTATCCAGTATAACTACTCATCTGAACCAGTTTCCAGCATGTATCAAACCTCATGTGTCCCTTGAAGGAGCTGCCATTTGTCAATGGTACATTAAGTCATATGTCACACACTTAGTGCTTCCATTTGTCAATGTATCAACTATGCCATTTGTAAATACTTTAACCATGTCAAATGTCACTAACTAATAGGTTAATCGTTCTAATTTTCATATACCAACTTAACTTGCCACTTGACAACTTTTCCTTGACCAAATGTACGTTTAAATACCTTAATTCTCTAATGAAATCAATTAATTTCAATTCACTAACCATTATTCACTTGACCAAAAATTCAAATTATATGTCTTTCATATTCTAATCATAGCAAAATTCTAACTCCTATCACCTATGTACTTTCATAAACATTTATTATTTCAACGAGGGTATATTTTGGGGCTTTACAGGTATGGTGGTGACCATGTTTGAATTAGATGGGTTTTAACAGAAAATTTCTAAAAGTAATTAAAAGGAAAACAAAAGAGAGGGTAACTTTGGAAAGAGAGCCACTCTAGTCTTCAACGACTAAGGTAAGAACATATTTGGTTTTTCCCTATTTTGAAATATGATGAGTTTAAAGAATAGACATGATTGATGGTGGCTAAAAGGAAAAAAGTGTTGTAGCTCAAATCAAATGAAAGAAGAGTAGGTTTTATCTCCTAAAGAAAAAGATGAGGGGTAAGCATTTTTTGGTGGTAGTGAAATTTATTGGTAAGTATATGTCATGTAATATAATATAATATTGTTATGTCAGAGACTTAATGAATCTGAAAGAAGAAAGTAAGATTAAAGAAAGGGAAGTGTTTCATTAAGAGGAAAAAAACAATAGTAAATGAATTTCTTTGTTTAGAAAAGAAGTATTCGAGAAAGATGGGACTATGAGTATCGTCTAGCATATACCATAACACATAATTTAGTATTGATAAACTTGCGTTTTTCATTGATGTTATTTCATTATAATTGAGATCTATTAAAACTATAAGTCAACTGTATAAATTACAATCTCATCAAATAATGTTAATTAAAAGTAATTAATAGAAATAGAAATATATATATATATATATAAGCGTATATATTAAGATATTATTAATCTCAGATAATGCATGAAACCTACAATGTTGTCAATCTCGCTATAATATTTTTTATATAAATTAGTTGTTAATAATATAAAGGTGCTATATTAAAAAATCAGAACCTAAAATTTAGGGATTTTCTTAGTTATAATGCCTAAACAATATGAATTATAACTTTATTTAATGAATTGCTTGATTTAATTGATAAAATAGTAAACAATGCCTAATAATGGTAATAATATAAATTTAAAGAGATTGTCAATGTAAATTAATATTTAGAGAAACAATTCCATGTGCTTATTATACCACCATTCTCGTTTCAATCCAGAAAAAACTATAGTCCCCAAAAAAATCTCCCAACTACAAAAATGAAACATACTTTTTAAAACAAACAATACTTGCATTACATGGCCTCTTTTATATTTCTTTTCATTTTATTTCATTAACAAAGTGATATGTACAAAAGAAAGGAATCAAAGAACATAAATATTTAAGTGATTCGACCAATTGATGTGACCTACATCTATAGGTAATGACACAGATTCTTTTATTAGTGTGAGAAAGATGATACAAGTAGAAGTACGATATTACAACAACTTAGACCCTTAACAAGATTTTTATAGAGTTACATATAAAAAGTCTAATTACAGTGAAACTTTATTATTATAGAATCCTAAGCTCATTAATATTCTATTCCTATAGTAAGCTTAAGGAAACTAAAACTCTTTTTTCATAAATACCTAGTGACACTAAAACTTTATTTCACCAAAAATCTAAGGTTACTGAAATTCTATTTCACCATAATTCAAGGCATATCTCATAATTCCGCACCTTGACTGGAACAAGCTCCCAAGGGCTTCAAGCTATGTGAGCATTTACAAAGTCCAATCTACATTTGAACTTCTTTATAGGTAACAACTTTATGAACATGTCAGTTGCATTCTATAGAGTGTAAACCTTTTTGAACAAGATCTGGCTAGATGTAGATAATTTCTTAATCTTATAAAACCTTACAAACTTCATTATAGCCCTCATCCTTCTATCTTTCACCAAGCTTTCCCTAGTCTATACAAAGATAGTTCCATCGTCATCACTAATGGTCAGAGCATTTATGGCCAAGTCTTCCTAACCACATCTCCTTGGTTGTTGAACGATCCTTCTCACTTTATAAAAGGCTATACCATGCTTATACTTTCTGTCTAACATTGTTCTATCTCCAGAACTAGAATTTCTAGTTACCTTAGCATATGTTCTAGACTATTATAATACCACCTTTGAACTAGTACTACTCACTACCGATCCTGACACATCCTTTCTATATGTTTGTCTCAATATATATTGCTCCTTTAATATTATATCCTTGAAGATTACCCTATACTTTTTACTAAGCCACAAACTTACAAAAGTTTATATTTTGTGTATGTCATCCTTCAATAAATTCTCTTTAGGAAGTTCCATCATCTCTTACTCACCAAGATGACTAAACCATATGTACAATACAATAGTACTATCTTTCTTCCCTAAAAATTAAGATATAGTCACTTATCTCATTACTGTGTTTTATTCAAACAAAAATGTCATGCTATAATTTTCCTTTCACCATAGTTAATAGACCATTTACTACCTTTTAATTATCACTAGAAAACTTATATCCTTGTCTATCAAGAGTACTTAAAAAATCAAATTCTTTTAAAATTTAAGAAAATATAAAGCATCTAATGTTATGACAATTCTATCATGCATCTTGATTAGCACTGAACCATTGCCTTCGACAACATGCTTTCCATTGTCACCCAATTTGACAATACCATTTAGATCTAGTCCTTATTAAAAGTCATATGATAAATGGCATCAGTGTCTATAACTTATCAATTTGGAAAATCAAAATTACTTACTATTAAAACATCATTTCCTCTTTCATCCTCTTGATAAAAACTCATCTAAATTGTAGTAATACTTGCTTTTTCATTTATTTCCCTTTTCACATTTCAATTATTTGTTGCAGAAATTCTCTCTTAAAGGTACTCTTTAACTTTATAGTTAAAACATTCAACATCTTTAGCCTTTGATCTGGATCGTGACTTACTCATGTTTTCATAACTCCTTTCCTTATTCCTTCATCTATTGACAATTAAACCCAAATTTGATATATATTTATATATGTCAGGGACCTTTTTTTATTCCTTAGACTACAAAGTATCCTTCACATCACTGACAGAAATAGTCTTTTTATAATACAACATGGTATCAACAAAATTCTCATATAAATTAGGCAAGGAACACAAAAGAATTATGGCTCAATCCTCATCCTCAATTTTAGTCCCAACACCTTGTAGATTTAAAATGATCAAATTAAAAATTATCATGTGATATTTCACGTATGAACATTCTGACATCCTTAAGGTATATAAACGATGTTTTTGATATAAACGATTAATATATGATTTCTTTTGATACATACTTTCAAGTCATTTCCATAAATTAGCAATCTTAGTTTCATTAACCACCTCTCTCAGGACCTCATTGCATAGACACGATAGTATTGCATTGTGCAACCTCGATAGAATATATTCTTCTCTGACGCTCCCAAATTCTTTGGTATATTTTCTTCTCCTTCTATTGTTGTTGCACAACCCTACTAACTAACAATTGCTCTTATTTTCACCTTTTATAGAGTGAAGTCATTTGATCTATTGAATTTTTAAATATCAAACTTATGTTGAGACATCTTAACAACAAACTTTAGTTTTGATGCCAATTGATGCACAAACATAAAGCGAAATGTATGAAAAATAAGGAATTAAAGAATATAAGAATTTACGTGGTTCAACTAATTGATGTGACCTACATCCACAAATAAGGAATAAATTCTTTTATTATTATGAAAAAATGATACAAGAAAAAGTATGACAACTACAATAACTTACATTACCCTTATCAAGGTATTATAAAGTTACGCGTGAGAAGTCTAAAAGTTATCCTAAAATCATAAGATCAGTAATATTATATTCTCACAAAAGTTTAAAGTCACTGAAACTCTATTTCTATATATGCTTAGTAAGACTGAAACTTTATTTCACTATAAGCATAAGGTCACTAAAATTCTATTTCACCAGAATTCAAGGAATATCTCATAATTTCCTACCTTGACTTGAATTCTCCAACATTTAACCAAGAAACACTCCTTGCTAGACAAGCCTCCAAAGGCTTCAACCTACATTAACTTTCACGAATTTCTCTACACTTGAACTTCTTTGGGGGTAATAACTTCATCAATATGTCAGTTGTATTTTTCAAAATGTGAACCTTTTTTAACAAGATATGATTATATATAATTAATTTCCTATTCTAATGAAATTTTATAACCTTCGTCATAGTCCCCATTTGTCTATCTTCTACTTGACTTTCCTTAGTCCCTACAAAGATAGATCCGTCCTCATCACTAATTATCAAAGCATACATGATCGAGTCTCCCCAATCATATCTCCTTGGCTATCTAATGGTCCTTCTCGCTTTATATTTGGCTATATTGTGTTGATGCTTTCTTCTTGACATTTTTCTATCTCTTTAATCAAAATTTTCAACCATCTTAAAATTTATTGTAAGCTTTTCTAGTACCACTTTTTACTAATACTACTCACTATAGGTTTTGGAACATCCTTTATCTATATTTTTCTCAATATATATCGCTCTCTAAACATTATATCTTTGAAGGTTATCCTACACTTTTTACCAATCACATAAAACTTACAAAATTTTACCTTCCTATGTTTGTCACTCTTCAATAATCTCTCTTATGAAGTTCTGTCATCTCTTGCTCACCAAGATGACTTAATCATATGTGATACTGTTGGCCCTTGAATTTTTTATTATTATTATAAGCATGATGAGGCAAATTTTGGAGTTTTTCTAGATTATTTATGTTAGAATTAATTGGCATGTTAATGTGGGTTAGATAATGTGACATGGGCTAAGGGTTTTAAACTATTAGAGTAGTGGGAGAGTGTAAGGCTAATTTTGGCAAGCCATATAAGTCTAGAAACCATAAGACATTAAAGGAAGGGCAAGGTGGACTTTTGTAAGTCATTAAGGGTAAAATGGGAAGAAAGAGGTGTTGTTTTCTTCCCAAAGAGGGGGGAAAACGAAAATGGAAAAGAGGGAAGTGAAATAACAAAACAAAGAGAGAGAGAAGAGAGATTTCGGTGGTTGAAAGGAAAAGAAGAGAGTTGAGCTAGGGTTTCTTTTCCTAAGCTTTCTAGAGAGATTTGGAGGTTAGGCAAGAAGGGAAAAAGGTAGAGAAAGTCAAGAGCTTTCTTTTGAACCAAGCTTTTCTTCTCTTGGTGAAGAGCTAAGGTAAGAGCATTTTAATGTTTTAGATATTGGAAGGGTTTTGGTTCATGAAGCTTAAAAAATGCATGGGTTTAAGTTTTCTAAAACCATTTTATGGAACATACTTTATGGGTTTCCATTTTAGCAACCCTATTGAAGTTGGAAATTTTGTCTATGAAAAGGGAATCAAGAAAGACAAGAGAAGCAAAAGGAGAGGCACATTTGAGCAAGTTATAAGCTAGGACATTCAAGGTGGGTTTCGCTTTTATAGTTAGGTGATAAGCTAATAAAATTTTTCTGTCAATAAATGACAGAAATTAATTTTGCAACTACCTCATTCATGTGCACTTAGTGCCTACATGCTTATACGTGATTTGTGTGATGATTTATAGAAAGTTGTTTTTAAAACGATTCTTTGAAATGATGCATGATTATGAAGCCAAGCTTTTGGAAATGGTTTTTGAGATTTAACAAGTATATGAAAGGCAAGTTTTCAAGAGAATGTGCCTTTTTGGGCATCAAGCTTACAACATTTTGGAATCTATGTGTTATATAGGTTTGTGGTAGTCCCTCAAGAACTGTCACGTGCACGTTGACCCAAGTATAGGCTTCTCCCGCCTGCCTGCTAGTGGCACGGAGCTCCCTCAAGGACTCCCTCAAGAATTTATGACTACAGAGGACCATTTCGTTGGAAATGTGTAGTGCGTCATGTTTCGGACTTACCCAAACCATTTGATGTGTTTATGTGTTCATGACAAGTTGGTAAGAGTAATGCATTCATGCTTCGCATACCCATGAATTTCTGCATTGAAAATGTTTTAAAAATGCTTTTGCTTGTTACAAACTGTAAAATGGTTACCCACGGGCTTTAAGCTCACCCCCACTTTCCTCCCCATAAGCAGGTGCTGAGCAAGAGATTGAATAGTCAAGGGCATCACTCTTCTTTTGAAATATTGTTGTATTTTTTAAGCTAATCTTGTAAACCAAGGCTTTAGTTGCATTTTGAGAAATGATTATTTTACAAAGGTTTGTATTTTGAAGTATGTTGTAAGGTGGCTCGAAATACCCACTAAAGCGTTGAAAAACACTTATTTTGACGTGAATGAAATACAGATACACTATGTTTGTTTAAGGCTTTTCAAATTCTCACTTTGATATATTCGATTTTTCATAAGGGTGGGAATTGTGTTCTATATTCAAGGGAAAATCTGGAATGATCTAGGTAGAACTGGTAAAAAGTGTCTTCTTCTAAGTTTTAGATGGTCGTTCCATCTTTCCAACGATATAAAGTTTGTAAGTTTTGGATATCGTAGCGGAAAGCTATGATCATTTGAAGTTTGTGTTGTTGCATAGGGAGAACTTTCGGGATAGCTTCATTGATTGGAATTTTTAATCTTCATAGAGGCAAAAATTGTTTTTGAGGTCTTCATGGGAGTTGTAGGTATAGAAGTCTTCTTTAAAATGGTCCAAAAGTTACATTAATCTGATATTTGTAGTGAAAGTTACGCCCTTTTGATTGCTTCAGTCTTAGTTTTTCGTCTTACTATGATGTCATCTTTGTCTTAGTATGATGTCAACTTCGTCTTAGTTTTTCATCTTAGTATGACGTCATCTTCGTCTTAGTATGACGTCAGCTTCGTCTTAGTTTTTCGTCTTAGTTTTTCGCCTTAGTATGACGTCAGCTTCGTCTTAGTATGACGTCAGTTTCGTCTTAGTTTTTTGTCTTAGTATGACGTCATCTTCGTCTTAGTATGATGTCATCTTCGTCTTAGTTTGACTTCAACAACGTCTTAGTTTGTCCTTTTACTTCCTTCTTCTATTCCATTTTAACCCCTTTTGGAGGCCGAATTTGTCTTCGAGGTCTTCATAAAAGTTGTTAATCTCGATGTTATCTTTCAAACCGTCCAAAAATGAAATCAATCTGACTCCTATAATAAAAGTTACAGCCATCGCGCCAAGATAGGAACATATTGTTTGAGAATATAAACATGTTCGACTCTTTTGGGCATAACTTCCTTATCCGACCTCCTAATGAAGTGATTCTTGAAGAAATGGATTCCTAAAATTATTTCCTACCTCTCCATGAAAATTGGTATCTTTTGGAGTTAATTTGAATAAGTTTTATGGAGTGAAAGTGAGGGGTCGGTAGAGAGAGCATGATTGAGGTATGTACATGCTTTAGCTTTTTAAGTATATCTTGAGCTGTAGAACTCAGATTGAGATGATTCTTACTTCAAAGAAAACTAGAGATTTATAGCTGTGATTTCTTTGAAGAAGTCGAATAGAAAGTTTGGTTTAAAGATTTCCAAAATCTGCTCTGAATTAGGAGAAGTAAGTTTGATTATGGTGATTGTTTTGTATGGGCACGCCAGTGAACAATTTGAGGGAGAGGAATTTTTGGGATGTTGTGAGAATGAGGATGAATTGATGATGGCTAATGAGGGTTAATGAAATAAC
>JAOTBA010000008.1:11898961-11911148 GCA_025629845.1 Erythroxylum squamatum | reverse complement strand
TTTCAAAGCAAGCCATTTCAACACACAATACACATACAAGACATTTTGCTCATTACACAATAACTATAAATAAATTATC
This sequence comes from Erythroxylum squamatum, assembly GCA_025629845.1. NCBI lineage: Eukaryota > Viridiplantae > Streptophyta > Magnoliopsida > Malpighiales > Erythroxylaceae > Erythroxylum > Erythroxylum squamatum. The sequence continues at coordinate 11,911,069 of JAOTBA010000008.1, read as the reverse complement.
CACCTTATAACTCTTGAAAATCCAAACTCAATTTGTGCCCTTCCTCTTGCTTTTGGGTAGGTTGTTCTTGATTTCCTAACACAACCAAAATTCTCATTCAATTCTAATTCAATTGGAAATCCCCCAAATTTTCATAATCATAACAAAATGAAATTAACATAAATCAAGCTCAAACTTAACCTACCCATGGTCCATCTAGGTTAGAAAACCCAAAACCTAGCTTAGAAACTCCAAAAATCAAATAGGTCTCTTAATCATCTGCTTCCTCCAATCGTTCCCAACACAAAACCCCTTTCTCTCTCTAAAACTTCTTCATTCTCAACACAACAACCCATTTCTTTACTAAAGCAAGAATAAGATGATGAACTTACCTTGTTAAGCTTGATTTCTCCTTCTTTCTTCTTCCTTCCAAGCTTCTCTTGCACACTCTCACGAACTCTCTCTCTTCTCCTCTCTTCTTCCACATTTTTTTCTTCTTTCTTTTGGCCTCTCGCGACTTCTCTCCTCTCCCCACATTTTTCCCTTCTTCTTTCTTATTTCAAGACAACACTTTAGTCGTCTTTCCCATTTTGCCCCTCATTTAAGTAGTATTTCCATATTTACCCTTCTTGTGTCTTTATAACTAACATCTTATACTTTTAACTCCTTGACTAATGATCATGGAAAAATTAAAGAAATTTGATAATAATTCCTTCTAAAAAAATGTTCCTCATTGTCTTAATTTTCTAATGACACCAAAATCATTCAATTTGTTTTGGAAATCTGAAAGTTATATCCCAAACATTTCTGAACTATTCTTATACTAAAACAACATTCTGTGCTCAACTTCCATCCAAAAATTGAAATTCTTAGGGACTGAATTGGAACTCAATTTTATCAGATAATTTGTATCCCTATTTCTCTAGTTTAATCCAAATCAAGAATCATCTCATTTGGATAACTAGAGAAAAAGTTATGGCTAAAACATCAAAGCATACTCAATGAACATGTTTCAACTACATTTTCTAGCTTTTAATTTCCAACATTTCACATATAATAGTTCTAACTTCCAAGAAAAGTTTGGGGTCCAACATTAGATACTCTTCTTTTGCTCCTGTGATGAGAATGTCATCCACGTAGATGATGACAGCCATAAAGCTGTTGCCTTGGCCTTTAGTCTATAGGCAATGATCTGATTCTGCTTTATCAAAACCCAATTACTTTAGTTTTGTGGTCAGTTCCTTGTGCCATTGTCTGCTCGCCTGTTTGAGTCCATAGATTGACTTTATTAATCTGCAAACTTCTCATATCTTGGCTTTCTTATAACGTTGTGGAGGTAGCATGTAAAGTTCTTCTTCTAGATGGCTATATAGGTAAGCATCATTTATATTACACTGTAGGATAGGCCATTGCCTGATCATAGCTATAGCTAGAAATGTTCTTATTGTCACAATCATAGCCACAGGAGAGAACACCTCTTAATATCCACTCCCTCCCTTTGGTTGAAGCCCTTAGCTACCAGCCTAGATTTCAGTTTGTCAACAGTGCCATCTGGGTTGTATTTTACTTTATACACCCACTTTGATGCTATAGCTCGCTTGCCTTTGGGTAGCTTTGTCAAAATCCAGGTCTGATTTTCTTCTAGGGCTGTTAATTGTGCATCAATGGAGTCCACCCATTCTTTTGACTTGCTTGTTGTCTCATAAGATAAAAGTTCAAAGGTGGTGCACACATTACCTATGAACTCCTTGTAGCTTTATGTATGTGTAATCTGGATGTTTGAATCTTTGTCTCCTTTTGTTCCTGCAAGACATGAGAACTTTAAAGCAATATTAGAAGAATCAAGGGCAGAAGTGAAATAATGAACAGAGGCTTAGTGGACATAGTCATCGAGGTATTTTGGTTTGGTGTATGTTCTTTGGCTTTTTCTCACATAGTTGATTGTAGTAGTGTCTTGGTTTGCAATGTTGATGGGTTGTGGTAGTGTCTCTATGATTTTTGGTGTATCTTTAGTAGGTTGTATGCTTGACGTCCCTGGCATGTTACTTAATGTTTCTGCATCATCTTCTGTCATGTTGTAAAGGAACAATGGTAGTGGTTTTTGTTCAGGGTCAGTCTTTGTATTGGAAAAAGGGAAGATGTTTTCATAAAAGGTTACATCTCTTGAGCTGAAACATTGTTTGTGCTAAGGTCCATAACTCTGTACATTTTGTAGTCTGGCATATATCCAAGGAAAACACATCTCAAAGATCTAGGTTCTAGCTTTGTCTTGTTAGGTGTTTTATCTAGGGCAAAACAAAGACATCCGAAAACTTTCAAGTGTTCATAGGTTGTTTATTTTTTAATGTAGTCTCTCATAAGGTGTTTTCCATTGTAAGGTTTTGGTTGGGATTATGTTTAGGAGGTAAGTAGCAGTAAGGAGGGCTTCTCCCCAATAATGTTTGGGTAGGCTTGCTGTAAATAGTAGGGCTCTCGTTATTTTTAGTAAGTGTTTGTGTTTTATTTCCACTACACCATTTTGTTGTGGGGTGTATGGACAACTTTTCTGGTGCGCTATTCTCATTTCTGTAAAACACCTTCTGCATTCGTAGTTTATGAATTCTCTTCCATTGTTTGTTTGGATCTTTAAGATCTTTGTGTCATATTGTCTTTCGATGGTTTTGATAATTTGGGTTATGGTGGATTGTGTTCTATCTTTGTGTTTGAGTGGAAAGGTCCAGGTAGCTCTAAAGAAATCATCCACGATGGTTAGGAAAAATTGTGATCCCTCTAGAGTGGGTACTCTATAGGGTCCCTATAGGTCCATGTGTAGGAGTTCAAAAGGCTTAGTGGTTTGTATTTTATGCTTGAGAAAGAGTTTTCTGTGTTGTTTTGCCATTGGACAGACTTGACAGTAAGACAAGTTGTGATTAAAAAACTCAATTTCTTTGATGTGTCGTATTTTCTCCTTGGAAACATGTCCTAATCTACTATGCCAAACATCAAAGGAAATAGAGGCACTAAGGGCTACATTCTTAGTTCTGTAGAAGTCTAAAGGAGGACCTTTCAAAGTTCCTGAGGGTAGTAAGCTGTCGGTGGTTAGCTCATACAATCCACTTCTAGCCTTGATAGCTGCCATAACATTATTAGTCCGTAAGTCCTGCAAAAACAAATCATTAGATATGTTCCATCCGGGAGCATAACAGGCTCATATATGTTGTTTATTTCATGTTTATGACAGAAATCTAAATCTGTAACTTTGTGAGATGATGCTCTTAAGTCGATCAACCACGTGCATTCATTTTCTGCATTTTGAACATTAGTGTAATTTGTGCTATTACCTGCAAAATTTGCAAGTCCTCCCAACTTTACCTCTCCCGTGGCTTTCCATTTGATTGCTTTAGATATTTCTTATTGTATAAAGTTGGCTAGGCCTTTTGGAATTTGACCACTCCTCTCGGTATGCTCACCAGATTCTTGTTGTATGTCCACAGGAGAGTCGCTGATCATAGCTAGGTTGGCCTTGCTCCTCTGGTCAGTTAGCTCCTTGTACCATTCAGGCACATCGTGGATCTTGAAGCAAGTTTCTAGGACGCTCCAAGATTTTCAGTGTTTGTTATGGAATACTTTTCTAGATCTGGGTTTTGTATAGGATCGGGTTGCTGGTATCATTATCAGCTATGTTAGATGGTAAGTAGGGTAAGGTGGATCAGACCTTTGGCTCTGATACCATCTAAAAAAAGTTTTTGTTAATTAGGAAATGTTTTATTTCATCATGATTTGAATATATACAGAAGAGTACTTTTATACTAGAAACGAAGAAAAACTATTGGCTACCGTTTGGCTCTGATACCATGTAAAGAAAGTTTTTGTTGATAAGAAAATGTTTTATTTCATCATGATTTGAATATGTACAGAAGAGGACTTTTATACTAGAAATGAAGAAAAACTATTGGCTACCGTTTAGCTCTGATACCATGTAAAGAAAGTTTTCGTTGATAAGGAAATGTTTTATTTCATCATGATTTAAATATGTGTAGAAGAAGACTTTTATACTAGAAATGAAGAAAAACTATTGGCTACCGTATACTGGGATCTGTAACAGAATTGGCATTGTAGAAGCTTCTAGTCCTTTGTACAGAGTGAAAGAAATAAAGTTGAAATATGTACGTAGCTTAGCTGTGTGCGTGAGAAAGGGTAATGAATTTATTGGGTCATGGGTTACCCATAGGTATGGGTTAACTCAGACCTCTTCACATAGTCTTTTAATAATAGTTTTCGTACACCAAATATGTTTTTTTTAATACAATTTCACCAATTTATCCAATGAAATTAAATCTAATTTGACATGAATTATACAATTTCACCAATTCTCTTTTGAAAGCACAAAATCCAAATTAAGTTGATTCTCTGTCCTATTGGCTGAAGGAGGATGGGTACTGCTGCCAATAAGAATTGGATCAGGGCCGGGGGTTTTGGGTTTTGTGGGCTCCTATTTATTAGTCTCTCTCATTAGCCATTAGATAATTAAAATTTCAATCTTAGAATTACCAAAAGACTAAACTAAAAGGAAAAAACTTCATGTAATGCTTCTCAAAACCAGGCACCCTTCTCTTGTTGCTCGAGTTAATTCGTTTGTCCTCTTACCGTCAGAATAACCGAGCTTTTAGCCTTTTTTCTCGCGTGGTTGCTTAGCTCATGAGTCATGAGGCCCAATGAATAAGAGGCAATAAGATAGATAAGTTCTTCTAATCAGCAAACCTTTTCTAAGTTCAGGATCATATGTGCATACAGTACACGGTAGAAAAAGGGTAGTCGTACAGCAAAGCCAAGAAAATTTAATGTCGTCACGTGCTTTAGGGACCTACAAACAGCTCACAGAATACAAAAATAGTGGCCAATGTTTCCCTTCTCGTCTCCTTGTTTTAGACTTGCCAATAATACATCAGAAGTCAGAACAGCTATGGTGTTTGACGTTGATAGATCCAAAATGAATCCTAGCTTGGTGGAAACATAGGAGGTATACGATAAGCTAGTCAGACAACTCGCTAGATAAGAATCCGTTCCTAATAAAATATATGTATTATTCATAAATAAGAAACTTAGTCCGCACCTGAATTATGTGTATGCAAATGTAGAAGCTGAAGGGATGGTGTTGAAGAATGTAAAGAAAAAAAAGATAAAATAAAGAGTTGTAACAAAAAGGAAAAGTTTCCTTATTTTGACCTAATTGTTTAGTGCTTGAAAAGGATAGATAAAGGACATTTTGTTGGTTGGGGATTTAAGTCTATCCACACCCACATCACTGAATTGTCATTTTGTTGGTTGGGGGGTTCAACTTTCCCCGTCTTTCTATTCACCCGCATCACCTCCTAAATTTTAGATATTGAGAGCCTGCAAAGGAATGGTATTTACTTGCCTGGCTTTATTCAGTTCGGATTACCTGCTTCATTACATCTGTTTTCTTTCTTGGAGCCCACAAGAGAAATTCTTTAAAACCTCGCCTGCTCGCCTGACATTGTTGCGTGAAGTGCCCAAAAGCTGCTTTATCATATGCCAGCTATGGATTGGTTGACTTCGTTAGGCAATGAATTCTTGACCTGTTCAAAATAGATAAAGATTATTGTGTTCCAGTACAAGGGGCAGGCAGGCGTAAAAATGCTACATCTGCAGGAAAAAGTTCATTTTCATTCCCAAACTTATTTTTCTACATCTGGGATTATGGTACACAAACTCAACCCTTTTCTAAGATCTAAGCCTCTTACAATGTCATATATAAATATGTACATAAACATAAACTTGGAAGTAATCTGACAGTAACCCAAAAACGTCTGCATAGAATTACATAAACAAAAGGGAGAGAGAGAGGGTTAAATATTTCAATGGCTATTTCTGCCAAAAATAGTATCTGGGATCTCCTGTGCTCCACTGCAAGTTGACTTGATAATTGCTACTGACCTTTTGCATCCAACATTCACTCTCGACTGAACTGAAATAACACCAAACTGTTTGCACCACCAAAATTGAATCACAACTTTGTTAACTACTCAAGCACGAGCTCTCATGGAATTGGAGAGATCTAGACAATGCTGCAGGATTAGCTTGCAAGACTGACGAAGTTTCAGATGTGTGATTCTTTTCATCACCTTTCGACCGAGAGGCCTTAAAAATCCCTTGACCACTAATGGCGTCTGCCTTGTCATTCTTAATCCCAAGTGTTGTCCATATTGAGCTTTTCGCAGCTTCTTCTGGGTCATCAATCCTCAATGTTTTTGGGATCCAGAGGAATCGTTCACCATTATTTTCCTTTGCTGGCTCATCTTCTCCAGATTTGCTTGATTTGAGCACGTTCTCATCTCTTGAATGTTTCCCCAAAGTTGGAGAGTTAGGGCCAGTGCTTTGGCCAGTTGTCTTTGGTGAAGATGGATGAGGAAGCCAAGGAATGCTCCAAGCACTTGGTACTGTACAACCCCAATAAGAAGCAGCAGGATAGAATGGCATGGGAAATCCTGGAGGGCAAAAAGTAGGTGAGGACATGGGGGAATTCCACTGAGCTGTAGTCCATGGGTAAGGCCAGGGAGCGCCAGGGTAACAAGATACCTGAGTTGGAAACCCTTGACAGTTCCCTAGCATCGACTCCTGTGACCCACTTTTATCTACCTCATCCCGTGAATATGATGTGCTGACTGAAGCTCTATTAGAATTATCATCCTCATTCTCTCTACCTCCATAAGAACCCGGAATCCTTAATGATTCTGGTTTATGGAACCCATTTCTTGGGCAGTTCCGCATTGTTTTATCAGCAAGATTCAATGAAGAAGCCATTGATTCATGGAGAGGCGTGTCTGAGCCAAAGGTAAGGACTGTACCATTGGTTTTCAGAATAGGGTGGTGAAATCCATTTGGAGCATCCGATCGGAAATTCTGTAGAGTTTCAGTGACAGTTATGTTACGGTAATGGGATGCTGAGTTCTTATTTTTACGACGACCAGCACCTACAGGCACATTTCTCATGGTTCCTCCAGCTGTCCAATATCTCTGGCAATTCTTGCAGAAATGCCGAGGTTGGTTCACATTGTAATTGTTGTAGTAGCAGAATTTTGTATCCATACTATTGCAGCGGGGGCATGGGAGAATCTTGTCCGGTTTCTTTGGGGTTTTATCTTGAGAATTACTTGTCTCACTCTGTTCTTCCTCAGTGTTTGATGATTTCAACGGAGTTATTTCCTTCTCAATAGTAGGTGTTTTTGGGTTTACATTTATCCCTGAAGCTCCATCTCGATTGGATGACTCTTCCAGAGTCTCACGTGGGACTCCATCTTCTTGCTTACACTGGTTTGCATGTTCAACTACCGCATCCTGAATGAATCATGGTGTCAATTGCATTCTTAACTGCTTGCATGATATATACATCATAGATAAACCAATGGCAGGCAAAAAAAATTAAGTATTCTTAACCATGTGAGGCCACGCATTGAAACAGTTAAAATTGAACAACAAGAAGCAAGGAAACAACAAGGTTCGCCATCTATTCTTCCAACAATATGGCTCATTTCAAGTGATTCCTCCACCTTTATTTTAGAACCAGCAAGCTACATCTCATTTTGCCCTCTTAAAGACTTATGCACTAGCAAGCAAAAAACTAGACCTATGCTTGACATGTGAAGTTTAAAATCTTCTAGTGTAAAGAAGGAATGTCGAGATTCAAAAGTTTCAGATCCATAATAGTACATATTACATATATGTGTTATCACCGTTGCACCTGTATGCTTAGCTCATAAAGAAACTTATTCCCTACGAAAAACCTCTCTTCAATCACATTTTTCAAACCAAAAAAAAAAAAAAACTTCTGTTCAACCACGCAGACCAGAGGAAGTCATAGACTAAGCACAATAATTGAAAATAATCCCTTCATCTCTGACAGCAAGATGATCAGAGCACTCACAAAGAGAACTCAGGGAGCAATTAGCAGGGGAGCAGCGTCAAATACTTTGAATAAATTCAACATTACACCAAAATCCAAATTTCAACAAAAAATTATTTGGAGAACACTAAGCCCGGGCTATAAACGGGCGAACATAGGAAGATGACTATCTGAAAGCCACACTGTCAAAATAGCACCCAAAACGAAATAATAGATTCCCAAGACAAAAGATCAGGTAGAGCCCCCAATAAGATCCAACAACATCCAAGCATTCCAAGTTCCAGCCCGGTAGGAAACATATCAAATATGATATAATATGGAAATTCCAATATGTTAATAGTGAGACTTCCGAAGGACTCAAACTTTACATGAAAACCTAAGATAGAACCATTCCTATGACTCTAGATTGCTTACTATAGTTTAAACTGTCAATCACGAACTAGCCAAAACTCCCCCGCACAACTAAAACAGCAACCAACTCGAGAAAGCTCTTTAACCTTTAAAGTTATCCCAAAACTAGGCCCGACCCATTATTTCATTTCACCCTACTCGAAATAGGTAATCCTCAAAATTCCAAAACACTGAATCAAAAACCATGAAAACTATACCTTATCGCCAGTTTCTCTCTCCTTACCATCTTCTTTGTTGGAGCTTTCATCAGGAGAAGAGTCAGGACGAGATGGACGATCCTGATCTTGATTATCTCCATCCAACCCACCACCACAAGTGGAATCAGTAGCAGTGGTTGTTGTGGTGAGTCCCTGAGAAATTTCAGGCAACGGAATTGTCTTCCCGAATAGCTTTATAGCCGGGTCTTTCGGCTCCGACATTTCTGTTCACTCTGTTTATCTCTTTTTTCTCTCTCTGTATGTCTCTTCGCTCTTTATAATTTATATCGAATTCAGTTATTGGGTATCGTAGACATTAAACATATAAGAATAAACAAAAAGACTTCAACATTAATTAGAAAAGAAACGATAAAGTTGTAGAGAGAGAGAGAGAGGGGCGTCTCTCGAGAGAAAAAGGATTGATAAATTAGATTCGGAGCAACACGGTGCATGACAAATAGGGGATTGCATTAACCTTATATTTGCTAATTTGATAATAAAATTAATTATTTAATATTAATTATTAATATATAAAATAATTTACGAGGATATAATTTAAAAAAATTATAAAGACATAAATATTATATTTCTTAGTATTTTATTGAATATTCTTATAAGAATTTGAATTTAAATATTTAATTTTTCAAAAATCAAGTTTATAATTTTAATAAAAACATAATAATAATAATAATACAACTTAAATTCTCTATTAATCCGAATGATGCAACGAGTTATATTATATTAATATTTTTATATAATATATATAAATTTTATTATTTAATAAATAAAAATATCTATAATTATAGTATGAGACAGATTTGATATATAGTAGTTAAATATTAAAAATATTAATTTGATGTGATTCTTTATGTTAAAAATTTAATATTATGATATTTTTAAATATATATTAATATTATAAAATTAAATAAAGATTACTTAACACTTTAATTATATTCTTCTAAACTTCACAAAATAATATCGCTACGATTAAAAGAATTAACTTTAAAAATATACAAAATAAAAGTAGACAATAAAATAGAGGGTAATATTATTATTAAGCAAATAACTAACTTTAAAAATTCCTGAACTTTTAAAAATTAACATATTGGAGTTAAATAAACTAACCAACGAATAACTTATTAAGCACATCGATAATTTTTTAAAATGACAAAAGAAAAGTAAACTCTTTTACAATGAAATAAAAAACAGTTGATACTTGATAGCTTGTTTTGTCAAATTCCTCGTTTACGTGTTGTGCTTTTCGGATCTGTGGGTGGGGAATGCCACGTCAGAAGAGAGAGAGTGATTCTCAGCCACAAGCTGCCTTTGTGGCCTTGAAGGAAAGATTTTTCTTTCTTTTCTTTTGATTCGCTTCAGCGTCTTTCCTTCCTACTCGGCAGCCATTTTTCCCTTTCGTTCAACGACTTTGAATCCCTCCCTCGCCAATTCTTTGATATTTCTTTCTTTTTCTGTTCTTTAACATGTGGTTGAAATTTGAGATTGCCCATACGCTCCACTTGGTGTGCGGATCTCTTCCTATGTGTAAAGTATCTCTCCTCTTTTGTTCATAAATTTAGAGACAAATCATACCATATTTCTCACACTATTCATTTTATTATATCTAATTAAAAAATCTTTTAATATTTTTAAAATTAGATGTAGTGAATTTATATCATAAATTTGATTAACTACTTTTTAATTAATTACATTTCTTATACTTAAATTTGAACTTTACTCTAATAATTCATTTTATTTTATTTCTCAAACTTAGATGTTGTGAACTTATATTATAAATTTGATTAAATAAATCTTCTTTTTATAATAATTAATTATATATTCTTATATTTTATTTAATATCATAAAATCCACGTCAACTGTTTCCACGTGGTACTGGACCCAAATGACTCCTTAACAGCTTATAAGTTCACTGCCTTCCCTGCCACGTCAGAGTAACAGTCATTTATTTTATCCCCTAAAAAGGCCCCACTGCCAAAAGTAAAGTGCAAAAAGTACTAGTGCCTATCTAAACGTCCCACGTGTCCTGAGCGCATCACACCTGTGCTGTGAACCACCCAGTTGAGACTTTCACATGTGAATCTACTTGTAGTGGCTCAGCTATTTCCTTATCAGGTGGAGGTTCGCTTCGCAGCCGACACTTGTCCTCTTAAAGAAGTTGGTGTCTATCGTTTTCTCTAAAGTTCGTGGGAGATTTTGATTCGTTGTGCCTAATAGGATGAGATAAAATATTAGGCAAGGATCGAAAATGGATAAAAAAATAGGTGCTTGGATTTTGTTTGGGACCAGATATTTTATTTCAGTTAATCCATTTTAACTCTATTTTATTAAATTTTATTTACATATTTAATAAAATTATCTATTAAATATGTGTATTAGGTTTTGTTATTCTTTTTTTATTGTTTATTTATAGTTCTTAAGCCTTTTGTGCATGGGTCTTACGTCGTGGGGCACTATTTCTTTTATTTTCATTTCTTCTTCGTGATTTTAATTAATTAAGTTGATTGCTCATTCTTTATCAAGTTAAGCTACCCATTTTTTTTAAATTTGTTTGATAAATTTTTTTTATAAAGGGAAAGAGAATAAACCGGTTACAAAACAAGTCTGGAGAAACAGATCCTCAACATATCCTCTAAAAGGATACGTTGACACTCTAAAGGTGTACAATCAAAATAAGTGACACCGACGTCAGGTAAGGCGACCTGGGTGGCGAGTCAGTTTGCGCATCTGTTACTCTCTTGGTACACGTGGCGATGAATGACAAACCAGTTCCGAGTGAACAGTTCTAGGATACCCATGACTATTGGGTTAAGCGTCTGGGAGTGGGGCGTCCGAAGATGAGAGGAGCTTGTACACCGCAATCGAGTCCACTTCCAGCTCAATCCGGCGCAAGCCCAACCGCCACCCAAGCGAGAAATCGGTGTAGACTCCCCAGAGTTCTGTTGATAACACGGGGCATCATCCTATGTTCTGAGTGAATCCTCCAAGTCAGTTGCTGGCATTGTCACGGATGAGGCCACCTTCTGAAGCCGAAGATTGTGCACGATCGCATGCTCCATCAGTATTCAGTTTAACCCACTCTGGCGACGGTCTACTCCAACCGATGAGTTGTTCTTGGCGAGAACAGAATCCGACAGTAGCTTAGCTCTGCCTCTCGGTAACCTTCTAAATTTGATCTGCAAAAAACAAAATGAGCAAAAGACCTTGTACGGAGGCCCAACCTTTCTGTAGTTAGGACTTGGGAGCTTCTACATCGCGGACTAATGAGCCCTGTATTAACGCAGCAAACCTGGGACTATTGAAACTGTTGAGTTATATTTTATATTTAGTTAAAGATACTAAAATAAAATTTATATATAATAAAACATATTATATTTCAACTCTATTATGAATTTTTTCTTAAATATAAATTCTCTTTATTTCTTTTTCTTTTCGTTGTTTCCACATTTTCGTGCTTTAAAACCAAGCATGTAATGATAATTGGATTTATTACCAACGATCAACTCAATGGCAATTGGTTAGGTCGGCTGTGCTAGGCCCAGGTCCATCTTCACACGTCCATGGCCCGTTCGGCCCATCAGGAGTAAGACTCCCATGCAAACG
>JAOTBA010000008.1:11877075-11888629 GCA_025629845.1 Erythroxylum squamatum | reverse complement strand
TCTTTCGTCATCAATCTACTGACTATTTCTTCTGAAATCTTCATCGTCTTTGATTCGTAAGATTTCTGTCAGTTACTTTTTTTACAGTCGTTCATTCCGCTGCTTTTCATCAGTCGTAGATTTCAGCTGCTTTTCTTTTTATCTTTTTCTTTGTTTATCATCAAAACTATAATCGATTCGTAAAGTCAGTTTTGACTTAACAGTTATGGCCAAAAGAATCAAACATGGTTTTATCCTCAATCATTTTGAACCTGTTTCGGGACAACACCATAACTTTCTCTAGGAATATCGGATTAAGGTCATCTTAAGAAGGTTTCAAAGAGGAAGTTGAGATACAAAACTTTTATGATGACTTCAAAGAGAGATTCTGTCATCTTGAGGGTCAAAAATAGACCAGACGATACAAGATGAACAGTGTCTGGAAGAAGTTTATGAATAGTACACAGACGACAGGTCATCACCGGACGATACGTGTTCACCAGACGATATGACGTTATCACCAGACGATATGACATCATCACCAGACGATATGTCTTCACAAGACAATAAGTCTTCACCAGTCGATATGACGTCATCACCAGATGATATGACGTCATCACCAGACGATACAACTTTACTCCTGAGCATCTTCACTTATAAGGACAATAACTTTCAACTCAGATGTCCAAAAATTTCATACTATATATCATTAGAAAGATCTACAACTTTCATGAAGACAATTTTGTCAAAATCTATCTAAATTAGTACAGTTAATTCATGGAAGTTCATATCAAAATTCAACTCTCTCCTACTATTCATTCCTAAAATTTTTAGACTTCCAAATTTTTTCAAAAATCCAACACTTCTATTTTTATTCTAATCATTTCCAACTCCATTTCATTAAATTCATTCAACACAATTCGTACTACTCCTAAACATGCACTTTAACCAAGAACCATCAAAAAACCAAAAATTCATGGTTCATCCTATTCATGCGTTGTCACCTTGCCTTCATTTTCAACAATTTTCCATATTCTCTATTTTCTTCTTAACCTTCACTTATACACTCACTCCCATCTTAGACCATCATTTTACAGCTACTCTTCTCAACCTTCACTTATACACTCACTCCCATCTTTGACCATCATTTTACAGCTACTCTTCAACTCAAAAACCATTTTCTTGATAATCTCTAAAGAAAACACTTACTCATGTACACACCCATATATATATTTACATGCACAGTGAAGAAACAGAGCATGTCACCTTTCCAAACTTTAATCTTCTACACTAACCCTATACACCATTTCATTGCTATTTCTAAATCCAAAAATCATTTTTACATCACCTAATCACTAACAATCTTTCAAAAAAATAAATTAACACTATAACTAAATTTTTTATCCCAACAACACAGTATTCATGAATATACATGTAAATGCCATTGTCCATGTAGATGACAGTAATCCATCAAATTTATTTCATAAATCCCCAACTCTAAAGGATTTATTCACTACTTACTTGCCGAAAACTCCAAAATCTTCAATTATCTTCAAGCCCTAAACTCCATGCAAATCATGTATTTCACTGTATACAATGACCAGCTTCTGGTTTTTCTTAGGGTAGAAGCCACAAATAGCAAAGTGGGTTTGGTATAGGAAAAGAAAAAACACAGAAACCTCTTAGAAGGTGTTTGATGAAAAACTTTGTTTATAGGGAGGAAATTCGAAGAAGGTGATTATGAAGAAGTTAACTAGACAAAACTTAACCTTTCAACTGTCAGAGAACCGTAACCTACTTCTAGCAAAAGTACAAAAAGTAACTTGACAATTGTCACTTTCCTAAGGTCTAAGCTCTAACCAAGTTTCTTTTGAACTAAACTCTTTAACTCCTATCTTTACAATCCAATTATCTCCAAATATCTTTTGATTCCTTGTTCCCTATTTATTTTTTTATAAAACTCCATAATTCTCTAGAAATTCTGAAAATAAATCCAAAATTCACCAAAATTCACAAATACAATATTTCCACTAATAAATAATATTTCCAATATAAATAAATTCAAAATTCTTAAAAATCACAACTCAATCCAATTATACCCGAAATTATTCATGAATGCATGTACAATTATTTTCATGTGCAACAACTTTACTATTCATGTGTATATGTATGACATTTTATGCATGAGCATGAAAAATGCATTTCTAAACTCTTATTGATCACTCATATTGACTATTCTAACCTTCCCGCAGGTAACGGGATGTTACACCAAACCACACAAAGGAAGCTTTTCTACTACCTATTCTGCAACTTATTTCTGGTTAAAAACTACTTACCTCTCAGCTAAAGTAATGCATTCAAGAAGCAGGAGAATGTAGAGCTCTTTTTAATGGCATATAAGCTCCTTCCTTTAAGAAAATAGTTATGTAGCCACTTTATCTATAGAGAGTTTATATCCTCAATTATCCACCAAATCCATTTAATAGTTAGTGCAAGGTTGTAGTTTTGACATAATAGATGCCTAGCCCTCCTTCTTCCTTTGAGAAACAAATATCAACCTGTTTGATTTTACTAATTCCCCTTTCACCATTAGAATGGCTCCACAATAATTCCTTCAATGGACTTAGTAATGTTTTTGGATAGGAACATATGTGAATTCCAACATATATGGAGAGAGTAAAGGACTAATTTGATCAACTGAAGTTTACCTGTATAGGAAAGAGAATTATTCACCCATGACTTAATCATGCTTTTGACTTTCTCAATAAAAGGGAGACGTTTAATGAAGCTAACTCTTCTTATGGAGATTGGGAGTCCCAAATACAACATAAGGGGCAACTTCCTTTGCATACCAGTGATTGTAGTAGTATATGTCTCCAAATAAGCAACTCCCTTAGTGATCAAGCAACGACTTTTATTAAAATTCATCTCCAATCTAGAGATTCCTTCAACCTCTGCCAAAGCCTTCATTAATATCCAAAATGAATCCATGTGAGCTCTTCTAAGCTCTACATAACAATAGAAGATCATCTATATAACATAAATTTGGTAGTTTAATTTTCCTACATTTATAGTGGAATTTGAAATTTATATTTCCTCCAAATTCATGCTTGATAGCAGATTAAGAGATTTCATGTATAAATGAAGAGGTATAGGGAAAAAGGGTCTCCCTGTTTAAGCCCTCTTACTTCTTTGAAGATTTATAAGGGATTGAAATTCAACTAAACACAAAAAGATGCTAATGTGATATACTCCTTGATCTAACCAATGAATAGTCTAGCAAATTCAAGCACTTCCAAAAGTTTTAGTAATAAATTCCAGCATACACTATCAAAAACCTTATGAAAACCCTCTTTGATAGTGTAATTTATAGTGGATTTTCTTCTCGAATACCTTTTCAGTAATTCCTGAACCATCAAAATGTTGTCATTAATATAATTGTTCTCCATGAATGAACCTTGGTTCTCAATAATCAAATGTGATATAGCACTTTTCAATCTAGTAGCTAGAATTTTGGAAATAATCTTGTAAATGAAATTGGAACATGTTATAAGCCTAAAATCACCAAAACAAGAGGGTAGGACCTTTAGGAACCAAGCAAAGGAAGGTCTTGTTGATCTCCTTCAAGAGAGTACCTTTTACAAAGAAATCAGACACTGCATCTTTTATAAACTAACCTATCACTTCTTAGGATTTATGAAATAAATAACCATTCAATCCATTATGGCCAGGAGCTTTCATTCCATTCATTTTAAAAGCCACCTCCCCTATCTCTTTTTCCTTTACAGTTCTGATTAGGTTTGCAATGTCTTTAGAAAACAATATTTTGAAGATAAATTTCCTCTAATGTGAGATAGTAGTTAATGGAGAACCTTAAGTTCCAAGTAGAGAAATATATAATTTTACAGCTTCTTGTTGGATCTCGTGATGGTCGTAAAGTAAGATTCCATCATTTGAGAGAATAAAACTAATCTTATTTTGATCCCTTCTAGCAATGATGAAATTAAAGACAAATTTGGAACATTCATCACCTTCCTTCAACTAATTCACCCTAGACCTTTGTTTAAGAAGTGAAGAATGATTGCTAAAAAATTGCGGATGATTAGATTAAAGAAGTTTCTCATTGGAAAGTAAAGAAGGATGGATTGTAGAGTAGCAAGCTCCTTTTTTAGTAGAATCTATGGCAGCATGGTGTTGAAACCCTTTAAAATATTGAACAATGTAAGTTTTCTCTTAATAGCTTTTAATTTTTTGACACAAATGAATTGTCTAGTTCCAGTTTAAGAGCGGTCAATTCCTCTCTTACAAGCTTCCGAAAACCATTCTCATTTGTTAAAAAATTTTAAACCAAAAATGTCTGACTACCTTTTGTAAGATTTCACCCACCAAGTTGGAGTATGATTAGACAAAAGGGGATCCTTGAATCTTGCTATGCTCTGGGGAAAATGGTTAAGCCAGTTAGAATTTACAAGAGTTCCATCCAATTTTTCCTAACGAACCAATTAGATATTTGCTTTTTTTTAGGTGAAAATATGTCCTTCATATCTATAGATAATTTTGCTTATTAGAGGTATACCTAGAGCTTCATATCTATAGATAATTGAGTTGAATTCAACAAAAATAAGCCAAGGTCTATTGATTTGATGTTGATTTCTTTATGATTATTCCATAAGGTATACCTCTAATAAGCAAATTTGCTAGCATACACAAAGGAGACATTGAACTATACTTTCTCTTAAAGAAAAAACATACTTTTATATGCATCACTTGGTCATTAGAAATCAATAGATCTGCTTCAACACTGTCAAACTTATAACATATAATTATTCTCCCATAAACATTATGAGTATAGTTACTAAGCAGTTTGCAATGCGGCCTTAAAACATTCAACAATTCCAAATTCTATATTCTTTTTTTTTTTGTTTCAAGTAAACCTACTATTAGAGGCTTTACCCTCTATACAAAATCCATTAAAGCATAGAGGCTATTAGGGAAATTTAGTCCTCTGACATTCCATGCTAATATGGACATGCTAATGTCTTTTACCTTTGGAGCTTTTACACTTGCTCCTTTTTTATTTCATTCTTTCCACAATTTGATACTGCTAAGTGCCTCCTTCAAACACAATTAGGTTTCCCTTACAGCTAGGTGGAGGATTTTCCTCACTAATCTTTCCATTCCTATCCTTCAAACCTTCCGATAGAACAGGATTATCATTAAAGGTTTCTAGAATAGCCTCAATTTTTTAATTAGCTAAAGTTCTAACCACCAACTTATCATACTAACTAATGTTGGATTCCAAATTCGTCACAACAGTTTCTTGAACATTATCAACATTCTCCTTTACTTCACCTTCTTTCAGAATTCCCATCAATTCATTATAGTAACTTGAATTGAATTTCCTACTTTTAGCCTTCCATATTTTACCTTGGACCTTAGGGGAAGGCCTCTAATAATAATAAATAGCTATAGCGTCCTCCCAAAGTTTGTTTCCATTCCCTAGCTTCATAATTGGAATTTCATTTGGGAGATCTTTAGACACATCAGTGCAATGTTTTCATTAAGAAAAAAAATGGTTTTCCTATGTAGCTAGCCGAGGAGCTTAATCCCTGAGTGGTCTAATAATCAAGAGGCACATTATAGAAGTTCATCTATAAAGGAATGCTCTGAAGTTTAACAGTTTCAAAGTTCAGACATAGCTGCCAGGATTGCAAGAATATTGGCTAGTTCCCAATATGTCAGGGACCTTCTTCTAGAATCTTTAGAGATTTAGAGCTAGATGAGAACATGAATAGAATTAGGTTATCTTCAGATAAGAGAATTGTATCCAATCCACTATTTTTCCAGAGCTTATAGTTTAGTTTATGGATAACAAGAAATGGAGGTCTTTGATCAAAGAAAAAGCCAACTAATGTAGATTCCAGATTTGGGCCCATTCTATCAAATTTTCAACATCAAGACACACTATCAGCTTACTGTCTAGCTTTTTAGGCGGTTTAAATAGAAGAGTAGAAGCATGCTAATCTCCAACAACTTTCTTCCA
The DNA here is from genome assembly GCA_025629845.1 of Erythroxylum squamatum. NCBI lineage: Eukaryota > Viridiplantae > Streptophyta > Magnoliopsida > Malpighiales > Erythroxylaceae > Erythroxylum > Erythroxylum squamatum. The sequence continues at coordinate 11,882,607 of JAOTBA010000008.1, read as the reverse complement.
ACTCTTAGTTGGAGGTTAAGATTGAGAAGCTGGAATCAAGGAAGGATCAGGTTCAGATGGAATCTGCTTACAAGAAGAGGACGTTGGAGGTGGCCAAGGTTGAAATTCACCTCCTTCTATGGTTATAGCAGTCTATATGATAATGGAAAGACAATGTTGAGTTTTATGTAACAGGAAGGAAACCAACTTTTAGTTTATTATTGGGAACAACAGTTACTAAAAACGATAATAGATTTAGGAGGGAGGAATATTAAAATTTGAAAAAAACCAAGATGCCACTGAGAAGTTCTGGGAAGTGGATATTGGAACCAAGAAGCTAAAGAAATTAATCCAGAAAGTTTAGTGCAAAGAAGGGGGGGGAAAAAAGGATGTGAAAGCTAAGGAAACAGGAAATAAAGCCAACAAATAGAATTAAGAAGAAGATGAAGAAGCTATGGAAACATGGAGTTAGTCGAGCCCTTCATCCAAAAATCTCCAAGATGGAAGAAAGAACTAGAAGCTTTTCATATTAAACATTATGATTCCTCCTCCTTTAGTTTTCTTCAAAAGAAGATGATAATTGACAAACTAAAAGATAATTGAATTGGGGGAATGAAACCAAGCAAATAGAAGATAAATCTTAATATTTATCACTGTATTAAGTTTGATTTGCAAGTATGTATAAAAATACAATAATAATCTTCTTATATATGTTGAGATAAATATTATTTGGATACTAATAAGTTGTAAGTATTTATTAAAGATTTGTATGTTTAATTCTACATTGGTCACATATTTATATTATAATGTGTCAGAAACTTTAATTTTTAATATAATTTTTATTTTATTTTTAAGTTATTTCTTTTAATTGTATCGTAGTTTTGTAGTAGTGGTAAATTTCTTAGTCATATGTTTGTGAGTTTGTACTAAATTTTAGTTGCATAAGAAAAAGGGAAAATTGATACTAATAAATACTTCTACAACGTAGAAAGTTATATATTCGAGTCTCTTTTATTTCACTTGAATTTCACTTGTACAAAAATAAGGGCCTTTTATACCGTTTCAAGTTATTTGGAGGCACTTCGAACTAGGGGCTTTGTAGCAGTCAGCGGTCTCGATATGGACGTCAGTCAATCAATTGGACAAATGTGCCAACAATCAAAAAGTTAAAAAGAAAAATTGCTCTTTACTCAAATTTTCTTATTCACTTTTATTTAAAAGGGGAAGGAAATAGCCTTTTTAAAATTTTAGATATGGTGTAAGTCATTTATCCATTAAAGAAATATAAATAATTGATTTCTAAGAGATAATTAATAAAATATTAATAAAGTAATACGAGCACTAAATTTCTGTGAAACAAAATCGAGTTTGTAGGATTGACATCAAGTAGCCACTGTACTCTATTGCTAAGAGGGATTTGACCTCTGTAGCCCACTCTATTGGTAAGAGAACAGTGTAGATAATTAAGACATGGTGTCGGTCTAGTAACTATGGATGTAGAAACTGTCAACTCACTAAGAGAGGAGATGAAGGTCGAAAAAATCAAATTAATTGAAAGAAAATGAAAATAATCAGTGTCCTTCGTTAATTTATCACTGCGTAAATGTGGGCTGTTGACATAAATAGCCTACGATGCTTTTTAGCCAGAGAAAAGAAGCCTTACCGTATTGAACTTTTATTGGCTATGTATTGACAGAATATTAGTCGCCAGAAGTACCATGTGAGCATTGAAATAGTATCTTCTTTTATTAAGGATGTTTTCAAGCTGCAGACTTTACCATCTGAGCGTTGAAATAGTATCTTCTTTTATTAAGGATGTTTTCAAGCTGCAGACTTTGTCTTGTGCTCTTTTTCGTTTTCTTCTTTTTTTAATCAACGTCCACTTGCAGCCACTTTAACCCATCGTTATAAAGGAAACCATTAGTGGACTGGAGGCACTATAATTGCATAAGAAGTTATATGAACTTGGCCATATATCGATATATCCAAATTATGAGCACTAACACTACTACCGTCCTTTTAATGAACTTTTTGTTGAACAAACGTACCTAAAAAGATAAAAGTAAAGACAAAAGGCAAAGTACTAGTTATTTCAGATTCAACGATTCTTTTTTCTTGTTATGTAAATAGCCAAATGACCTAACTTTAACAGGACAAATATTTGTTTTCCATGTTTCCACGCGTGAACTTAATCAATAACCAATATCTTGAGTTATGCTCTTAAAGACATAGTTAATTAATACAAAATTCTAATTAGCGTCCTTTTGTTTGTGTACACAACAAAATGTCGACCTCCGTGAATTTTGTGTTCCAAATTTTTACTTTATTTTCATTTTAAGTTCCCATTTTTAGATCACAAATATCGAATCAAAACTAACTCATCTTTATATTCTCCTTCAAGAATAATCCTACATTCTAAACTACATGTACATCTGTATGTATGTATGTAGATTTACATATTCCATATCTTATTTCTTTATAGTGAAATAAATATATTCTTTCATTTAATAAAATAATAGCCTATTTTAAATAAAATAAAATAAAATAATAGCCACCTTACCATGATAGAAATGCCACTTGTATTACAAAATTGTAATAGCATTTGATTAAGATAGAGTTGAAATCCTCTACTCTACTAGTACAGATCAATTAATACATTTATCAATGAGGATGAACTAGGAGAGGTACACCTTTCAGGTCTCAATTATATACACATCTATTCATTCATTTCATACAAATGCACTGTAGAACAATTTAGAAGACATTGGCTCTATAATCAACTCCCTAGGGATCATCTTGGGAGACTTTAATTGCGAAATATAACCGTCAGAAGATCAAGGAAATGTAAGCTCAAGGAATTATACCCAGGATTAAAATGGGTATAGTTATTTACAAGTGACTAACCTCAAAATGGAATGAAAATTTTTCACATAGGGTAACAAGCAGAAGGAAACAAGGTTTCTAAGGAAAAAGCTTCATAAGGTAATTAATGCCCACTGGATCTCAGACTTTCCATATAACAAAGCTTCCCTTTAGAATCCTTTATATTCTAATCATTCTCCAATTTTGGTGCAGAATATCAGTAATAACCAAAGAAGACATTTGCCTTTCAGATTTAATAATTGTTTGGTTAATATTAAGGGGTTTGAAGAGGCAATACACAAGGGTCTTGGTAACTCAAAGGGCATAGGACGTTCATATGCATTCGGAAGTTTTAGCAAGTGCAGGAGGAGTTTAAAAAATATATAACAGTAAGTTTAGTAACACAATGTTGTATGCGAAGGACAAACTTTCAAGAATTGAAGCTCTTCTTTACTTAAATCCTACTGATGTTAGGTTACAAAATGAAGAAATGATTTCTTTGATTAAATAAAACGAGGAAATAAATGATAATCTCTCCATTTTGAAACAAAGATTCAACACGCAATACCTTAAAGAGGGGGATAGGAATTCAAGTTTCTTTTTTCCAATAATTTAGTGCTCTTTAGAAGGAATGTTAGAATTAGTGAATTACCATTCTAACGATGGAAAATAGTTCCGTAATTGACCCCAATGAGAGTTAAACATGTCGAAAATTTGGGATAGGATCTAATCTCACACACAACAAAATAATTATAAGACCTTTTCGTATAATTTGTCAAAGCCAAAATCACTTAAATTCTATAAAAGATTAACACATAAACTATAAGAAAGCAAAAATCATAATTTGTTTCTTATTTTGTTTGTCCTTCTTGTCATTTAACTCAAAATTTTCTAAAATCATATCATCTCAAGCCATCATAGCTGCAAAAGTGTTCAGTCTCTAACAATATTTACAAAACACGTTAAGAGAACCCTATAAATGTTGTAGAGAAGGCTAAGTAAGAAGTATTAAATACCTTAGAGCCTAAGCTTATTTATTATAAACTTTGAACATTATAGTAATTTAATTAAAATAAAATTCTAATTTTAACTAAACTTTAATTAGAATTACATTTAATTCTAATTAAATATTAGTCATGCCCAAATAAGTTCAGTATCTCTGACTCATATTTAATCATAAAGAATTTCAAACTTTACATTCAAGTCTAACATAATTAAAGGACATTTTCTCACTTCAACTCATTCTTTGTGTATGACACATTAGGTTTCCAAATATGTTGGCAATAGTTATAACTTATAACTATAAATCATATTTGAGATTAGATAGATTTATATTTGAGATTAGATAAATTTAACTCCTTAAATTTATCTTTAATTTTCTAATTAAATAATTTATATTCATAAATCAAGATTGGCATCTAGCAACGCATCATGACCACCCAAATTTTTAAAAATGTCAAAGTGATTTTGACTAACCTTTTCATGCATAATCTTTGTATATAATTCAATCCTTCCTTGATGCAATATTTTTATTAGGCATAGAGCATAGAATCAATGTCCACTCTATTTGAGTCCAATAACGTTAGATCTCCACCATTGGTAATTGATTCAATTAACGATATTTAACAGCTATTTTCAAAGCCATCCCACCTTGGCAAATAATTTTCCTTTTTAATACTAATTAAGAATAATGGAACATTGTCACTTATTACTTTAAGGTAATGAATCATATATTGATCACTCAACTACCTCCATATAGTTCATGCTATATCTAATGACTACCAAATAAACTATCATTGACTAGAGTAGGTCATAACTAGTATGAAAACATAAAAATCCATATATGAGATACTTTAGAGACCTTAAGTCAAAGGATCACTTATACAATCATCATAATGAGAATTTTCATACACATACGAATAATGTTCCAAATGGATTTCTCATATAGGGTGTTGGATCCCGTTTCTGGAACCTAACCTACGGACTTATAAAGCGAAAGACAAAGCGAGCGAAATTCGAAAGCAAACGAAAACCAAATCGGATCAAAAAGCGAAGGAATCGAAAATGCGTGTGGAAACCAAAGAAATCGAAAGGCTCGGAATCATAAATCAAAAAACAAGGAAAGCAGAGTCGAAAGGCAGATGAAAGCGAAAGAACGAAGCGAAAGAAACGAATCACAAGAGAAAGTCAAAGGCCAAAAGCAAAACGAATAACAAAAGAACGGATCCTAAACCCGAAAGTGGGCCAAAATAAATGCGAAAACACAAATCAAAATCAAAAGGCTTAGGAATCAAAAGGAAATCGAATTCTTAAGGAGCCAAAGAAATCGAAAGGCTCGGAATCGAAGAAAGATGAATCAAAATCAAATAGCGGAATCGAAGGAACGGATTCAACGAAAACAAATCGCTTAAGAACAAAACTTAAATCCGACATTCAAAACCAAATATTTTAGAAAAAACATCGCATTGGAAACTTTAAAGACACAGTCGGTCTAACCAATCCGAAATCGGTATAATTTTTCTCTTTTTTTTTAATCATCAATCAAAGTGACTTCAATATCCAATTGAAATCATTTACACTCAAACTCAATTCATTTGCTTCTTCATATTCATTTATATCTCATCATTTAACAAAATCTTATTTTTGTTTTTCCATAAGGCACCTTACACACACATATCAATATACCCACAA
>JAOTBA010000008.1:11855395-11867081 GCA_025629845.1 Erythroxylum squamatum | reverse complement strand
GCTGAAAACAAATCAGCTTATTGCGTGAAACGCTCCTCTTTGGAGCTTGTTGAAAAATAGCTGATTGGGTTGAATCACCCAACCAATCAGCTATTTACCAAACAAGCTTATAAATTTTTTTTAGCTGGTCAACTAGCTAAAATGAGTTGACCAGCTAAAAAAGAGCTGATAAGCTTTTTACCAAACACGCCCTTTGTGTTTGTACCCTTAAGAGGGACGTACGAATAAAGCAAGCAGTAGCTTTTACTCAACGGAACATACATGATTCTATATGTACGATGACCAGCACGCCACTTAAACCTACAATAGGTTAGTGAATGAGTATGCTGTATAAAATATTACAAAAGGCCGTAAATATTTTTAATAAAATATTTTAGAAGAAAAATAAGTGAAACAACCGAAAATGGAGCAAAAGAAATGCAAGATGAAACCGGTTTGATCAACCATAGCATGACAATGGTCCTAAGATCCGGTTCGATCTAAGCAGAACAAAATTCTCAAAATCTCGAGCACTGCCCGCAAGAAACACAGAAACAAAAGAACGAGACGCGGATACACGGTGGAGAGAGAAACAAAGTCTTTCGCCTGCGCGTGGGCATATATTATACAAATATTCTTTGTCGAGTTTTAAAGGTCTCATTGATTCCAAATTCCTCTTTCTCCACGCCGACCTTTTACTTGTTACCTCGCCTGGAGCTTGACAATGGATTTGCCAGATTCGTATCGGGTCGACATCTTCCAGATTTACCAGAAATATTGCGGTAACTTGTTGAACCCTTCATTGAAGAATTTGTTCTAGGCTTTTAGATTGGTTTCTGGCTGTTTGATGAAATGGGGTTAGTGTGAAAATCTAACCTTCAGCTGGGTTTAAGTTGATGTGGCCTAAAGTTTGTTTCTTCACGTGAAAGACGCAAATTTTATTACTTTCTGGTTGGTGGGCTTTTGCATAGTTTGATTATAAAGTATGCTGTAATTTATAACTTGCATAGTTTAATTTGACCACTTGTATGCAAATTTCAACTCCATGATGTCTCCCATAAGAAGGAAAGGTGGATTTTGGTTTAAATTGGTTAATGTTATCAGGTTCTTTAGTCCTTATAGGCGGTTGTAACCAAAGCTTTTAGGTCCAGTCGAATAACATATTAAATGATCTACTTCTTTCTCCAGGCTCCAGCCTATGTACTGCTTCTTGTTTTCTTGCTCTCTGAAACTTCTTCTTCTTCTTCTTGTTCTTCTTCCTCTACCTTTACCTTTTCTTTCTTTTTTTCTTTCTTCCTTTTTTCTGTTTTCTCCTTCTTCTTTCTTGATTTCTTGACGCAATTACGAATCAGTCCAGTTAGAAGACAATAACTCAATTTTAACGGCATCAGCCTTTTACATTTCGCATTTGTTTGTTACTTATAGACATAATCGAAATTAATATAGCAGAGTTTTCTGGCGTGACACAGTTTAATGCCTATTTTATGTGTTTCCATGGATTTTCACAGCTTCTTATTACTTCCTGTTGTTAATTCCAAACTTTATTGCAGATATTAGATCAGGAAAAGCATATGAAGAGGCAAGCAATAGTCAAGGTGATGAAGCACAAAGGAGTAAATGTTCAAGGGATGCATTAGTGCAACTTTTGAAGTTTGTTGAGTTAAAGGTTCATACAAGGTATTCATTCATAAATGATCATACAAACTTGTGGAATTTCAAATGCTTTTAAGAAGACCCTAAAGTACACTTTCTTGGACCAATTAAACTTCCCTTTAGTGCTTTTGTCGTGGATTGATAATGTGGTTCTTATAGATTAAGGTTGTAAAAAGTTATTGGAGTCCTTGTCATGCGGAATGATGGGGGTCTTCTTTGTCAATTTTCTCAATGAAGGAGGACAACAATTAATTGAGGCATTAATAGGTTCATACAATTTTTCTTCAGGTTTTGAACAAGTTAATCTCTTAATTGGTTGATTTTTGAGTTGTTTCTGTGGATATCGTAGATTGTCTTGTTAATAGCACAGTAAGTGCTAGTTGGAATGCATGCTGGTTATGCAATATTTCTGTAGTTGATTTAACCAATCCCCAGGTATAGCTTGTCTATCAATCAAATCTTCCAACACGCGTTGAAGTTTTTGTCTGTCCATTTTAAACCTGTTGAACTTGATGTCAAATGCCATGTTGATGCTGAAGAAAGTATCCTTTATAGCTAATCGTTATGCATTAGCTTATTGCCATTTCTGTTTCTCAGTTGTCCTGATAAGTGATATTTTTTTCCTTGGACAGGATTTCGGTTTTTGATGAACTTTTTAAACTAATGTCAAAGCTGGGGTATATGGTATGTTTCCTTGGAATTTGGCATCGTAAAATAATGAATTTTTTTTTTCTGAACTTCAAGTTATAATTGGATAGTGAATGAACTGTTGTATTCATCATTATTCTTTATTGTGTTTTAGGTGGATTTCTATGAATTTGCACGATTCTATGACTTTGTTTTCTTTATGTGTCGTGAAAACGGACAAAAGAACATTAGTAAGTTATTATGGTCTTGTTACTTCTCACCGTATGGCTCTGTATCTGTTACAAGTTTTGACATTTTGATTTTACACTGACATTTTCTACACTCCTTTTCCTTCTTTCCCCCAATCCCCCTTTGTTTCAATATTTTGCAGCTGTAAGCAAGGCAGTTATGGCATGGAAATTAGTTTTAGCTGGGAGGTTTCGATTACTAAAGCAATGGTGTGAATTTGTTGAGGTACCAATGATATCAAACTGACCTATCATGTGTAATTTATGATATTTAGTTGTATCCTTTTCCTTACAGTAATAGGCCTCTCTTTTAAAATTGGCATGTGTTATTTACTATGAGTGCAAGAATTGGTTAGAATTGAGGTCACAAGAATTGTCTAGTTTTGACCAAATAAAGCATCCCTTGGATTTATCTCAGGAAAATCAGAGACATAATATCTCTGAGGATACTTGGCAGCAAGTTTTAGCTTTTTCTCGGTGTGTACATGAGAATCTCGAGGGATATGATCCTGAAGGTACAGATTTTAATTCTTTATTTTAAAATAAAGTGAGATTCAAGGTTAACAAGTTTTCTTTCCCTCCCCCTCTCCTTTCACAGTCTCTTTGTTTGTATTTCTTTTCGACGCATGTTTGATGTTGAAGATATTTTTGTTGTTGGCTTTATATGATTGTAACAACAAATCTCTATTGTTCTAACAAGATGTGTGCTTTTGAAGACTTTAAGGTTATGAAACTGAAATGACTTTGACAACTTGCTGAAATGTTTACGGATGGATTTTGTACATCCAGTTTTATTTGTTTTCCTTTGTATGTGCTGTTGGCGTTTGTGAAGAAAGAAGTAATCTTTTTTCTTGTTTTGCACAACAAGTGCCTTTGAATATATACACAAGTCCTAGCTTAATTTAGGGAACTAAAATATTTCCTATTTACGGCAATCTCCCCTATTTACAGCAATTTCCTAAAGTAAATATCCATGATACCCTCTTGTTTCCTATTTTATGATTAGGAAATAATTTCTCCTAAATCACTGTTATGATTTTCATCACTCCCCCTCAAGCTGGTAGGTGCATAGATGTCTTGCATTCCTAGCTTGCTTATAACATCTTGAAATTGTGCATTTGCCAACCCCTTAGTCAATACATTACCATCTGTTTGGTAGTGGGAACGTATGGGGTGCAAATAAGCCCACTTTCCAATTTTTCTTTAATGAAGTGCCTATCAGTTTCAATTTGTTTAATTCTGTCGTGCTGTACTGGGTTGTGAGCAATACTAATAGCCGACTTATTTTCATAGTAAAGCTTCATAGGTCCTTGCCACCTAACTTTCAAATCATTCAGGATGATACAAATCTATAAGAGCTCACATATACCGCGATCCATAGCTCTAAACTCTGCCTCAGCACTTGATCTAGCCACAACTGATCGCTTCTTACTTCTTCAAGTGATAAGATTGCCCAAAAACATAGTGCAGTACCTAGTGGTTGACCTTCTATCAATGCTTAAGCCTGCCCAATCTGCATCCGTATAAGCTTCAACTGTTTTATTGTCATTTTTCTTAAACATAATCCCTTTGCTAGGGGTAGTTTTAAGGTACCACAATACCCTATACACTGCTTGAAGATGGACATTTTTAGGGTCAGTCATGAACTGACTAATTACACTTACTGCATATGCTATGTTAGGCCTGGTATGTGACAAATAAATTAGTCTTCCCACTAGTCTTTGATACCTCCCCCTGTCAATAGGTTCATCATCTTTGGCCTCACTTAGTCTATGATTCTGTTCTACAGGTGTATCAATCGGTTTGCACCCCATCATTCCAGTTTCTTCTAGAAGATCCAGAATATACTTGCGTTGGGATAGAAAAATTCCCTCTTTCGAACGTGCTACTTCTATGCCCAAAAAATATTTCAACTTCTCCAAATCTTTGATTTCAAACTCTTGGGCAAGTTTAAGTTTGAGGTGTTTCATCTCTTCAAGATCATTACCTGTGACTATAATGTCATCCACATAAACAATGAGGGCTGTCATTTTGTTTTGTGCAGCAAGTTTAATAAATAGAGTGTGATCTCCTTGACTTTGCTTGTACTTCATTTCCAGCATAGCCTTTGTGAATCTCCCAAACCTTGCCCGAGGAGATTGTTTAAGGCCATACAAGGCTTTCCTTAATTTGCATACTCTATTCCCAAACTTATCTTCAAATCCAGGAGGGGCTGTCATGTACACTTTTTCATTTTGATTACTATGTAAAAAGGCATCCTTTACATCAAATTGCTGCACAGGCCAATCAAAATTAGCTGCCAAGGATAACAGCATACGTATAGTGTTCATTTTTACTACTGGGGCAAAAGTTTCAAGATAATCAACCCAATAAGTTTGAGCATACCCTTTAGCTACTAGCCTTGCTTTATATCTTTCCAATGAACCATTTGCTTTATATTTAATTGTGAATACCCATTTCCATCCTACTGGGTTTTATCCTTTTGGTGAATCCACTATTTCTCATGTTTGATTCTTAATTAATGCATTCATCTCATCATCCATGCCATTTTTCCAATTCCTATCCCTAAATGCCTCATCAAGTGCTTGTGGTGTGGAACTTGAATTTATTTTTGTAAGAAAACATTTATGGCTTGGAGAACATTTGTCAAGTGAAGTGTAGTGTGAAATTGGGTATTTAGTGCATGTTTGTGTGCCCTTCCTAAGAGCTATAGGGACATACAAATTATCAAGCTCAGGGTTTTGTATTTCAGTACCTGATTCCGGGTTAGATCCTTAAGCCTGCTTTGGTAACGTTTGGACAGTATCCCTTCATGAGTAGACTAAGAGAGGCTTGTTAGGGATAGCCGCAGTATTTTTTGAGGTATCTGGCTGGGCACTTTCTGCCTTATTTTGGTCAGATTGATTAGGTAGTGTATGGATAGTAGTGGCTGACTCAGTCTGTGTATTTAGGAAAGATAAATCAAGTAAGAAATTAGTCTCCCTATACTTATCTTCCGCAGAATTCCCCATCTCCCCCTGAAGATAAGTATTAGGGAAGAAAGATTGGCTCTCAACAAATGACATGCCCTTGGAAATGAAGAATTTATGTGAGGGGGGATGATAAAATTTATACCCTTTTTGTGTAGGAGAGTAGCCAACAAAGATGCACTTTAGGGCTCTTGGGTCAAGTTTTCCCCTATTGTGAGCATGAATATGAACAAAACTAACACATCCAAACACACCCTTGGAGTTAGACTATTTATATTAAAGCTAGCGAAGAAATTATGGAGCATTTCTACCGATGTTTTGAACCCTATAGGTCGTGAAGGCAATCTGTTTATCAAGTGAACTCTAGTTAAAACAGCCTCTCCCCAATAGTGTTTAGGGACATTCATTTGATATAATAATGCTCTAGTGACTTCAAGTAAATGTCTATTCTTACGCTCAGCCACCCCATTTTGTTGAGGTGTATCAACACAAGATGAAAAATGGATAATGCCTTCCCGTTGAAAGAAAGAAGATAAGGTTTGATTAAAGTATTCTCGGGCATTATCACTCCTGACCCCTTTTATGCTCACCCCAAACAGGTTTTTTGTCATATGAAAGAAATTAGGAAAAATCTCACTGACCTCCAATTTGTTTTTCATGAGAAAGACCCACGTGATGCTTGGGCAATCATCAATAAAGGTAACAAACCATTTAGCTCCTGACACATTAGGTATCCTTGAAGGTCCCCATATATCAGAATGAATCAAAGTAAAAGGAAATTCAGATTTATAATTGCTCAAAGGAAAGGAAGTACGACAGTGCTTGGTAAACTCACACACATCACAATGGAAATTGTTAGGATCACTATTTTTAAACAAATTAGGAAACATGGTTCTCAATAAACTAAAAGAAGGATGACCTAAACGATAATGGTGAAGCCAAATAGGGTTAAGAGTATCTCTGGTCATGAAAGTCAAGGAGGGATGTGAGGTTTTGTCTCCATTATTAGATTCCAGAAGGTAGAGTCCATCCTTTTCCTTAGCATGCCCAATCATCTTCCCCGTTTCTCGATCCTGAAATACACAATAATTAGGATCAAAGATGGCAAAGCAATTCAAGTCTCTGGTAAATCTTTTGATGGACAAAAGATTGGCAGAAAGTTTGGGAACATGTATTTCAAGAGAAGATTAGGGGACAAAGGAATGGTTCCTTGACTTGCAACAGTAGTAAGAGAGCCCTCTGCAACTTTAACTTTTCTGTTGCTAGGGCAAGGGTTATAGAAATAAAAGAATGATGAGAGGTAGTCATATGGTCTGTAGCACTTGAATCTACGACCCAAGAGTCCCTAGGAGACACTAATGAGGCACTAAGAGCATGTGAATTAGAAAAATCACCTGATTGGGCTAATGAGCATGATGCACCAACACCTTCCAGGGAATTCAAAATGCTCTTTAGGCGCTCAATCTCTTCTTTTTTAAGTCCTTTTGGTTCTGATCTAGCTTGATCAGAATCTCCACAGTTTGTAGGTTCAGTGAAGTGGGCTTTAGCCTGTCCATCCTTGTTTGCCCCTTCTTTCAGTGCTTTCTGTGGCTTCCCATGTAACTTGCAGCAGGTCTCTCTTGTGTGGCGAGGCTTCTTAAAAAAATTGCACCAGACAACTTCCTTATTTTGAGGATTCTGTTGGTGGTGGTTAAGGGCTTCTTTGTTGGTTTTCATAGACATGAATGCTGAGTTGTTAGCATACTTGGATTCCAACATCACAATACTCCGGCTCTCTTCTGCCCGGATGAGTGAGCAGGCCTCATTAAAAGACGGTAAAGTTTTTACCAAGTATTTGAACCCGAAGTTGGTCAAATTCAACATTAAGACTTGCTAAGAATTAAAAAATTCTTTCCCTTATCTCCAAACTTCTGTAATTACACTTTCATCACTGCATTGCATTTTAAAATTTTGATAATGATCCAACTCAAGCCAAAGACTCTTCATCAGATTGTGATATTCAGTGACAGAGTGCATACCTTGCTTGATAGATGAGATTCTGGTCCTAATCTCATAAATTAAAGAGGCATCATTTACCTTAGAATAAGATTGAGTAACAACATCCCATATCTCCTTAGCAAATGAGGGGAATATGTAAGCACCTCTAATGTCTGGTTCCGTAGAGTTCCAAAGCCATGACATGATTAAGGAATCCTCTACATCCCAAGCCTCAAACTTGGGATCCAAAACAGCAGGCTTTCCCCTTGCCCTTAAAGAAAGTCTTAAACCATTTGTGACCAGTGAAGGTAGTTTTTACGATTGAGTTGGTAAGATGGAAACAAGGTTTGTAATTCACCAATATGGGTAGGGGTGTAAATTTTGGGATTACCAACAGAGGAGATTTCAGAGAAGGAAGATATCTCCACATTGGGGTTTTTGCTAGCAATAGATTCAGCCATCTGTTTTCCAGAAGGCACTATTGGCAATGAAGGCCAAGTAAATGTTAGAAAAAGAAATCAGGAGTTAAAGCGTCCTGGGCTTTGATACCATAAAGAAGTAATCTTTTTCTTAATTTGCGGCACAAGTTCCTTTGAATATTTACACAAGTCCTGGCTTAATTTAGGTGACTAAAATATTTCCTATTTACAGCAATATCCCTTATTTACAGCAATTTCCTAGAGTAAATATCCATGATATCATCTTGTTTCCTATTTTATGATTAGGAAATAATTTCTCCTAAATCACTGTTCTGATTTTCATCACAATGTTCTAAAAACCAGATCGAAAATTAAACCAATAAGATAAGAGGTTTAAGATTTAAATATTCAACTGATAGTAGACCGTTACAAAACTATATATAATAAAGATTGAAAAATATTAAATATTTTGAAATAGGATTGAAAAAGAAAAATGTTAAATGAAAATTAATTAGTTTATTTTAGTTTAGAAAAACTCGATTCTGTACGAAAGCCAGCAGGTTTTTAAATAATAAAGGTTATTAAAATAAATCGAATAGAAAAATTGAAAATTGAACTAAAAATTTGGCCGGTTTAAGATTTTTATGGTTGAACCAGCATGGTTCAAATTTTTAATTATTGTAAATAAGTTGCTTTTTGTGTTATTTGTTGTGTTCTTATTTTGACAAGAGAAGCTTTGGAAATTTATTTTTTTCCAGGTCAGCAGATAATTCTGTTCGCATGTTTGACCGAAGGAATCTCACTTCCAATGGAGTTGGGTCCCCAGTCAATACATTTGAAGGGCACAAAGCTGCTGTATTGTGTGTACAGGTACTCTACATACTTCAACTTGTATCTTCCTTTATTCTTTTCAAGGTACATCTGTGGCTGAGAAGTGTTTTGCCTGGAAGTCTATAATTCAATTTCTCCACTCTTTTCCAGTGGTTTCCAGATAAGTCTTCAGTGTTTGGAAGTTCTGCAGAAGATGGCCTCTTAAACATTTGGGATTACGAGAAGGTATTGAAGTTAACATCTTAGTAGCTATTCTTGATCTATTAATAAATTTGCAGCATGTGAGATGTTTCTTTGACCTGAATAACACCGTATGTTTGACATAACGAACTTTTAGAAGATTTTTTTGGTTCCTGTTTCTTTTAACCGTCTGAAAAAGGTTGCACATCTTTCAAAGAAGCTGGTGAAAGTGTACAAATATTGTTTTATAATTAGTTAATTGACACTGAACATGTGAAGACCATGCATATTGCTTTATTTTGTAGTGCCTATAGATGGTATTTTGGATGGGCATTTGCAGAAGTACCATATGAATTTAATTTCACATTGAGTAATTGAAAAGCATGAAAACTGGTCAGGCTGCTGACGCAGCCATGCACATAACTCATCCCCATCATTGTGTCATGTTTACAAAAACTTGTGGATGTGTTTAGTATGAACAACAAAATCACCATGAGCTGATAAAATTTTGGGATTGTTTGGCATATTGAAAAATTTTGCAGCTTTGACTATAAGCATTGAAAAGTCTTATTTGGCTGCTCTGCTTGTCTGGCTTAGTCACGAGTTTGGTCCTCATCATTTACAGGTTGGTAAAAAGAGTGAGCATGCAACTAGAGGCGCAAGTAATCCTCAAGGATTGTTTTTCCGGCATGCAGGGCACAGGTTAAATAAAGTTCATTTTTTGTCCTTTGATATTAAAATGTGAAAGATGTTAGTTAATTGCACAAACAGATGGTTCTGCAAAGTGAGTTCAATATATTTGTTTATCTGAGTTTTTCTATCAAATTGATTTGTAGGAATGACAGTTTTGTTTGCAATTATTAGCATATTGTGTATTTTTTAGCCTAGCTGTAGCTATTCTTGGAAAATAAGTAACAACTTTGAGGGAATGTCAGGCCCTATCCTATGAGCTTTCTTTTTTCACATTAACAGAATTTATTATCCAGACTTGTTTTTCTCTTTATAGCTATTGAATAAAATTATCCACCTTGCCTCCATGAACTTCAACCTAAAACAAAATTAACTGTAGTTCTGCAGTCTGACTTAAGAACCAAAAAAGATTACTAAATAGTTCTTAATTCTCTGAAAATAAGTGAAGTTGTATTGTGTTTATTTATCATATTCATATTTGATAGTGTTTGAAATAGGGCAGATTATGAAGTTTTTGATCTGGCTGCATATGATTCCAAACTTTTTGACTCTTGTATACAGGGACAAGGTTGTTGATTTCCATTGGAACACATATGATCCTTGGACGGTTGTCAGCGTGTCTGATGATTGTGATACAACTGGTGGAGGGGGCACATTGCAGGCGAGTAGTTTTCCTCTCTACTTGCTTTCAATCTATCTAATTACTTTTTAGAAGGTTTCTTGATTTTGATAAGATGAATGGCATAATAAAGATAGATTCTTAAAGAAAAAGGTTTTATTGGTAAAAACAAATATGGCGAATGAGTGATTTACTCTATCGGCCAGAGGATGAGGTTTTGACTGAGCTTGAAAAGTTCAAGTCGCATGTTGCTTCATGTGGTTCGAAGGCGTGAGGAGCCAAATATGTATTAACCGTTAGGAACCATGCAAAGAACTCTAGCAGTGAGTTCATATTGTGATTTAGTTGTGTTGTATTTTTCAATTTGAACATATATGACAGAAATTAGTAGGGATGCTGATGCATGTACTTTGTGGATGTACATCTCTTATTTGCTTGGATAATGCTTTGAAAGTTAGTCTACGAAAAAACTAAAACCAAGTAGAAGTTCTTAGAATGGTTGTTTCAGATTGATTGTGATGATATATGTTATGCCTTGAAATTAATGGGTGTAGGAGTGGGTCGTTCGTGTTCATGAAGGTGGATTTAAAAAAATAGTTTTTAGTTATTTATCGACGAAAAAATAAGTCCATCGGTAAATTTATTAAATTTACCTATGAAAAATCCATCGGTAAATTTACTGACCGAGCACACATCGACGGTACAAAATTTTCGTCGCTAAATTTACCGACGGTTATTTCTCCGACGTCTTTTTTTGTCGCTAAATAACCTTTCCGACGGAATATTTAGACTTCCGTCAGTAATTTTCTGTCGCTATTTCCCCCTGTCTTGTAATGGCTCAATATAGACCAGGAGATGACGTGATTGTCTGAGTTGGAACTTCAAAGTAAACGACTTAGTTTTTTTGGACATAATGATGTTGGTCCACAAATTTATAGGCGCATTGTACTATTTGAAGATAGGAAGCTATTGAATGATGATCCTGGGAGATCATCTAGCGACATTCAAAGCAGTAAATAGCCAAGATAAAAATCATCAGTAACATTACTTATGAATCCTGCAGGTCTATATGAAAGCTAAATTTTTTGTGTCGTAATGCAGGCGATCAGCTTAATGGTGATCTGCAATGAGAGGGCTTGCCTAGAGATCGATAGACTTTCATGGAACAATATTGAGCTAATAAAGAAGAATGAGATGCTCTTAAAGTAGTTTTCCTTTGTGAAGTAAAATATGCCATAGCCAAGATGAGTAGGTGTAGCACCCCACTCCCGCGTGACCCGAACCCGACATCATTGGTGATATCCGAGTCCGTACCCCGCGAGGGTGGCGTACTACATCAGTCAGTCACAAACTCAGTATACATTTTTTTTCAACATTCATTCACGCGGAATAAACAGTAGATAATTTAAGCCCACATTAAAAGGAAACAGTTTCAGTTATTACACACAGTTTCAGTTATGACACTCATTCTACAATAATTTACAAAAAAAACCA
>JAOTBA010000008.1:11799757-11816406 GCA_025629845.1 Erythroxylum squamatum | reverse complement strand
CTTGTGTTATTATTTTCTGATATTTTTGTCTATTAAATATCCTTGGGTGTGGGTTTGGGAGGTCTAAATTCCTAACATATTGGTTTTCTATTTATATATTAATTATAAAATGTTGTTGAATGATTGCTAATTTTTTTTATGTAAAGTAGCTAATAAGAACAACCCTTTATCATACATTTAGTAGCTAGCAATAACATGTTCTTATATTGCAATTTATAGATGAGGCAGTTCAATATACAAAATTCTCTAGTTAGAATAGTACAAGTCTATAGGGTTATCACAGGGACCCATAAGAGTTATTTGTTGAGTCAATTGTAAAAAAAATCTCAAACTTTACTCGATTTTGTAATACTAGTCCGAATATTAAAAAATAATGTTAAAATGATTCAACTTTCAATTTTTTTATAAAACTAGCCAAGAGTTAAGTTCTTTATTAACATTGATGACTTAAATGTCACGTTAAATTGTTATTTTTGACATGTGGCTACCACGTTAAATAATAGTACCATATGTAAAATTTGTTATTTAGTAAAATAAAAACATAGTAAATTAATGAAAATATAATTAATTTGATAGTCTCCTCCTGCTCCCAAGTTTCATCTTCCTTGTTTTTGGTCACTACACTTCGCAGAAGAATTCTGCTGCTATAGAACTTGATGTTAAGGTTTCTTCAAAATATAAATCCCTAATTTTGTGGGTTCTTTTCTTGTTTGGTTCTTGAATTTCATTTCTTTGATAGAGTTCGCTAATTTTTTATGTTTTCTTTGTTGCGTTGCAGAAACCTCGCATGAAGATATAACTCTTTTAACACAAGGATTTAAGGATTGAAGATCGTATCATTTTAAGAATTTGCTTTCATTTTTAGGTTTTACATAGTTTTGCTTATTATCTAACTTGGAAGCTATTATTTTACAAGTATTGATGAACAAGCTATTCACTAGGCCTTTTAGGGCTACAATTATTTTAAATGTTCTGTTTGCAAATGTTGATGGATGGATATTTATCTTTGTGTGTGTAGAATTTTTTTATTTAAATATCAAGTTTTTATTAATTTAATATATTTTTATTCTATTAAATAACAAATTTTATGTGTGGCACTATTATCTTAATTGACAGTCATATAATAAAAATAATAATCTGACTTGGCATATCATATTATTCACGTTAACCGAGAATTTAAAATCGGTATATTTTTATAAAAACTTAAAAGTTTGAATATTTTAGTGTTATTTTTTAAAGTTTTAATTGTTATTATAAAATTAAGTAAATTTGCAATTAGAAATCCTCCACTTGGCACTAACAAAGTTGTATATATAGATATCCATACTTCTGCATTAAAACTAACAAAAATACGGATGCAAGCTAGTTGGTAGCTGTTGATAAATTTGTATGTCGTTTCCTTCTTTGATGCTATTCCCTTGAGCTTGATCATCTACGGACGAACACAAACTAGAAAGATACAGGAAAAGAGTATATCGGTGAAGGTATACTTACATATATATATATAAACGCATCAGCTTCTGCAACTTGGGAAAGATTATCTTTATGTTTGATGCTCTCTTTCACATTTTCAGTACGTACAGTCTCTTTATACTTCAGAACCCCTGCTGTGTAGGTTCTGTCATCCAAGAACATGGCGACAACAGATCCAAATCCCAACAACTTAACCTCCGGAGGAGAACTGGCTTCAGTGGGCAATCCCAAACCCTTAAACCCATTTGTTTTTGCTGCTAAATCGTTTGAAGAAATTTACCCTCCAGGATTTCTCAAAAAGGTACCATTTGTGCAGGGCACAGTTTAGGCAATGTTTGCTTAGATCTAACTCTTTAACTACTTTTTCTTTCACTGTTTTCCGTGATCGTGTTCTGTAAAAGGTTAAAAATCATCATGCATGAGCAGGTGATGGCAGAGGTTATAGCGACCTACTTGTTGGTTTTTGTGACGTGTGGAACCGCAGCAATTAGTGCAGACGATGAAAGCCGGGTTCCAAAGCTTGGAGCTTCAGTTGCTGGAGGCCTCATCGTAACGGTGATGATCTATGCAGTAGGGCACATCTCCGGTGCACACATGAATCCTGCTGTTACCACAGCTTTTGCAGTTATTAAACGTTTTCCATGGAAACAGGTACTAAATTGGATATTGTTCACAAATTACTATGTTTGGGACATAGTTAAGTTCGGTTATGTTGATTGTTTGCATTATGCTTGGTTAGTTTTCATCGACAAACATACAATGTCATGCACATCTGGTGATAGGCACAGGTGACCATAGTGGCATATATAGCCGCAGGACATTAGACCCACAGACCATTAGGTGGCCTTCCAACCAGTAGTCTGGTATCTTTATGAAGTACTATAGGTCTAATTGGAGAGAAAGGGCAACTGAACTAGAGAATCATGTCAAATCCTCTGTTTTAGTTACTCTGTTCCAATCTTATTCTATTAAATCTCATCCGTACATTTATATAGGGTCCACATAAATGTGTGGATAAGATTTAATAGAATATAATAGGAACATCATAATCAGAACAGGGGAAAAAAAAAATTGATAGTTACAAGATGACGGATATTTATGAAAAGCACATGCATAGCTTCCTAAGTCCAGACCTTTTCTCCTTTTCTATGTTTGTCTTCCCGTTCTATATTAGCATTATATTCATTTAAATGCCAAACTCTAGTTCCCTAACACCCGTTAGCTTATAATTAAATATCATATCTACGTGTATACATATATGTCCATATATCCCACTCAGTCAGCCAATTGCTTTTATGATTTTTAAATTATGAGAAAGAAACTGAGTAATAACTTGTCAATTATTGTCCTCTAGTATGTGGACTAAAATTATTTTATTTCTTATTCGGAGGGAATGCGTGAAAAGAGGCTCAAGCTCAAAGAACCCTTTATTTAAAGATGCAACAAATTTTCAACAAGATAAAACTACAAAAAAAATATGAAAGAAAAAATGGATAGAATACGCAGCTTTATGGACTGTCTTTCAATAGAATAACTATTAACTCATGGGCAAGGAGTAGATTTATCATGAATTATTAACCTTAAGTTAATGAAAATATCTTCTAATTAAACTAGAAAAATAGTGCCAGGATCCTTTTAAAAGAAAAAAAAAAACACTAGCAATGGCACTGATATAGAGTCATAGTTCTAAGTTCCAAACTCTTCTGCACCTACTGGGAACTCAAATGGTGGAAAGAAGAAACAAAAATTGATGGCATTGGAAATTTTAATGGCAGGTCCCACTTTATGCAGTAGCTCAGTTAACAGGAGCAATAACAGCATCCTTTACACTGAAAGAGCTACTTCACCCCATAAAACATTTGGGTACAACTGCTCCTTCTGGAACAGATTTTCAAGCTCTCCTTATGGAAATTGTTGTGACTTTTTCTATGATGTTCGTCACTACGGCGGTGGCAACTGATAACAAAGCTGTAAGGGCTCACATCATCATTATTCACTAGAAATTGGGATCTCTCTATCTAAGGTTATAAGCCAATGCCATGCTTATTTCAATCATCTCCTAACATACAGGTTGGAGAGCTAGCAGGCGTAGCAGTTGGTTCTGCTGTTTGTATCACGTCCATACTGGCAGGGTAAGTCAGTTACATCAAAACTCTTTCTAATCCTCATCACTAAGTCATAATTCAGTCGGCACATCAGTTCCATCAAAACTCTTTCTAATCCTTGTCACTAAGTCATAATTAAGTCGGCACATTTCCTCTGCTTGTTTATATTGGAAGTCGAAAGCCCATTTTAGAGCCTTCTTAATGAGCTTTAGTCATCAACAGACCAATATCTGGCGGATCCATGAACCCAGCAAGGACACTGGGACCAGCAGTTGCTAGTGAGTACTACAAGGGGTTGTGGGTATATTTCATTGGACCAGTGACAGGAGCAGTGCTCGGAGCATTTTCTTACACGTTCATACGAGATAAACCAGACCATCCCATTTCTCCGAGTTGTGCTCCACCAAAGGTTCGTAGACAGAGAGCCTATGAGGAACAACTCTCCACCAAAGACTATCTCAACGTTGTGTAAAAGGCCTGGCCCTGGAGAGCGGATGTGTTTGTAACTTCGTATCAATCATTTCCTTAGCCATCATGTATTGCTTTGCATAGATTAGACTTGTATCAAAGGTGCAAGTAGCTATCTCAGTTACAAATATATCAAAATGATTCACATTTAAATATCGAGTTGATATTTTATAATATCCTTAGGTATGGTGGAGAAAGTTAATTAATCGAAGCAATACAAAATTAATGACAGCAACATTGGTACAATTCGACTCCAAAAGATCCATCAGCGCCATCAAGCAGCTTTTTCACATACCACAAAGCTTCCAGGGTTAATGGTAATGCTCTTGGTGCAGTTGTCAGTTTTGTAGATCCCAACAAGTCGATCAGCCAACTCAAACATGTTGTTTCTAAGGCTATATGGGACACAAACAGTAAGAACATGAGTTATGACTAGCAGCTGAAGCATAGAAGCAACTATTCGATGACATTACCTTATAATTATGAATTGAGCATCCTTTGTCCTATCCTTCACGTAATGTCCCACAATTGAAACATTTTTGAAATCTAGTATTCAACGTGAATTATAAGTAAAGAGAAGTAAAACAAGGAGCAATCATGGCAAGAAGATAATTGAGTTTTTTCTAGTCATTACCTAGAGCAGCGTCAATTTCATCCATTACGTAGAGCGGTGTAGGCTTGTAGTGATGAAGCGCAAAGACAAGCGCTAGTGAGCTGAGAGTCTGAAGACGGAAAACACACAAATGTCATATATCCTAATAAAAAAGGTTCTTGTCGTGTCTCATGCTACTTTCATGTACAACTAAATAATGGAAGAGTCAATTATGTATTGAATCACCTTTTCACCACCAGATAAATTGGCAATGTTCTTCCAGCTTTTCTTCGGTGGCCTCACACTGAAGACAACACCTTCTGAGAAGGGATCTAAAGAGTCTACTAGCTCAAGTTCCGCATCACCTCCGAGTGTAATCATCTAAATTTAAATCACTCGAGAAAAGAATAAGGAAAAGAGACTAAACAGGTGAAAAATGTATGACCAAGTGCAAACTTAGGGTCTGGCGTGAGAAAAAAGACACAAAAGGAGAAATATCTAATCCACAACCAGAAGAATACATCTAACCACTGACCCACAACCAGTCAAAAGATGCAATATACGAACCTGATACATTTCCTTCAGTTTCAGTGATATTGCGTTGAATCCTGTCATAAACTCATCTAATCTGCAAATAAAAAAAAAATCAATAAATCAGAATCGCGCTCTAGAAGGACACAATGAAGACCTAAAACATGGACATAAACAAGAATAGATATGCCTGCCTTTTCTTTCTCCATTCATCATACTGCTTTTTCATATCGTCACGTTGTTGAGTGATCATGTTCAACTCCCCTACTCGATCATTGTACAATGAAACTTTTTTCCGGTATCTATTAAAGTTATATAAGATAATATCAACATACAATTAAAAGTATGCATAGTTTCAGATCAAGTTAAACAAGATTATTCGTACTCTGAGATCGAATCTAGATTTGGGTTCATCTCCTTTAATTGTGTTTCTAGGAGAGCTACCATTTCAAGAGCCCTTTTGAGGTCACAAGCATCGGTTAAAGTCCCGTCTGCAAGCGTTGCTTGAAGTTTTTCGGGGTCAACTAGATCTTTCTGAATTCTGCCATAAACAAGCATACATTTAAATGTTCTTTCAAAAATGATCTGTCCACAATAACGCCTATTCTGGATCCTAGAAATGGAATTAGAATTACAACTTTAACAGAATTTGTATGTAACTAATGAAAATTTGAGTTGTTTAGAGATAAAAGTGTTCTACATCTACTTTGGCAACTGAAACTGGGTGTATGACTGTCCAATTTCCATGCAATAGAGTATGGAATATAAACTTCAACTTCAACGACAGATAAGCCACGGAATTAAAGTCGACGATCTGAATCAAGTTCTGACGCTCATAGCTCAGAGTTAAAAGTTATTTTGCCACAAACTCAACTTACTGTTCCATATGATGCGTAAGAGCAGTTTGCAAATCATCGAGCTTTTTCTTGTAACCTTTCCCCTTCAATTCCAACTCTTTGTAGCTTTTTTTCATGTCTTGTAATTTATAATCAGTATCAACCTTCAAAACAAGATTCAATTCTCATATTACACGAGTTTAAAAAAAACATACGCACTACAAGATAAGGGAAGGAGAAAACAAAGAACCAAAAGGTATAATAATAAGATAATCCAGGATACAGTACCTCTGATGCGCGCAATTCATCCACGACCCTCTTAACATTTTCATAATCCGACTTTGCTTTATCCAGCACCTCCTTGTGTTGATCAATCAACTGCATTAGAGACAACGGATACTGTAAGAGTTTACCAACCCGATTCCCACCAGTGAACCATGTGGTCAAAGGTAATCGAAAACGTAGAAAAAGCAGACCTCCTGTGTTTTCTTGTAGCTCTCTTGAACTGTGAATGCCTTTTCTTCTATTTCTTTGAAGATCCCTCTCATTTTATCCCTCTGCTCAGTTAATCGTTCCTTTTCCTTCTTTGAGTCTTCGATCCCTTTAGTTAACTTTTTTATCATTTTCTGCCCGGTCTCTGTTTGAACTTTGTGACGATTGATCTCCGAGCTATTTTTGTCAATATCCTATACAGTGAAGAGCAGCATGGATTAAGGCAGACACTGCAAGACAATAGCTTGACAGTTTAAAGTCAAGTCATTACTTACTGACTGAATCTTGTTGACCTTTAACTTCTGAGCCTTCAGCCTTTCACCACCTGCATTTTCTATTTTATTCTGAAGCTCCGAAGCCTAAAAGCAGAACTCAATGTAGTAAGCAACCAAAGAGAATCATCAAGGCAAAGGGATTTGTTCTCCAGTGGGAAAAATTGGAATCAACTATACTTGGAAAAGAATATTCACAGCAATCTAAAGGAAATAAGAACACTGACCACAACTGCTCCTCCACCATAAACCATTTTATTATTTGGAGCCTAGAAAAATTGGTTAGGGACATATACGGAGAAACTCAATATAATTACTTAACACACCTTTTCCTTCAACCTTGCAGACCCTTGAATAAGTCTATCTATCTCTTTTTCTTCGGTACAAATAATTTTCTTGAGCTCCTCCAACCTATCGAGCTCATCCTTCTTTGGTCTCGATGCAGCCTCCAAGGAACCAAGTTGCTTTTCAAGATAACTATGTTCTGAGTTCATACTGTCAATCTGGTTGCGAGGAAAAATTCACAGAATGACTTTCCTTGTTACTCACAATGACAAAAGGAACGTTAGATAAAACATGACAACAAATACCTCTTTCTGACTTCTAGCCAATTCCATTTCCAGGTTTTCAATTGCTTTTTCTGATGTCCGATAACACTTCACTGCATTAATCATTGTTTCACGGATGGCATTTAGTTTGTCAACAATGGCAGAAAGCTCTTTCTCAGAATTTAAAACAGCTTCTCCGGTTACACTTGCAGGTCGAACAGAGGTTCCCATCTTACCACCACGAGGCTTATTGCCACCACCACTCATTGTGCCAGATTTCTCAAATAGTGCACCATCAAGTGTCACCACACGTCGGAACTCTGTGTTTCCACCATATGCAATTCGAGTTGCCTGTGCATTCATAGGACCCGCAATCAATCTTCTTCTCTCTATGAAAGACCTCAAACAGCTGTTAGAAATATAAATCATATAGCACATGAATGTGGTGTATCTTCAAAGATGCCATAAGGGTAAAAAATATATAATCAAATGAACACTAGGGTAGGCAAGGAATTGTCGAATTCCAAACTTCATCATACATCATCTTGTCAGAAATCCAAGGTCAGATTTTGTTCCAGTGCATTGCTGAATATAGCAAGATATTGCGGCATAAAGAGTTAACAAGTGTTTTAATTCAGAAAGAGTGGGCAGCTGTACTTCAACTTTCTCAGCAACATCATTCCTGTTCCTTTCTAGATCTCTGACAACAAGTGCTTTTCACCTAGAATCTTGCCAGTGAAACACAGGTAACCAAGGATTCAATTCAGGAAACTATAGATGCACAACTTGGAGGACCAAGGAGAACTATATCAGTTCAAGAATCTATTCCACAAGTTTTGAGCATAGAAATAATTAAAACAAATGCAAGGTCATTTTTGTTTCCACCATTAAAGCTAAAGAGCAAAGGTATGCAACAATAATAAAATGAGAATCAACCTGCTCAAGGTCCTTTGCTACTATGGTGTTAGTCAAAGCTGCATAGAAAGCAAGCTTCATTCTTTCATCTTGGACCCTGACTAGATCAAAGAGACGTGGAACTCCCTCTGGAGTTCTTATGTTCTCCTTCAGCTTTGGCAAAAGGTCAACCTGTTTCTCCTGCATTAGTAAAAGAAAAATGCAATGCTGGAATCAAGGTCTCCTAAACACAAATAACAGTAGTCATTTCACAAGAATGTTTGGCATCCACGCTCAAGCATCTCATCGCAAAAGAAAAACTTCATGATGCCAAAGCATATAAACTTTATCAAATCCAAAGCTCAAAATCATGTTTTTAGAGAACTTAAGAACTTAAATCAGAACACCTTTAATATAAACAATTGCCAGGGTTGGCTCAAGTGTGACAAAAACTCGGTAAATAAGTAGAAGATGCCATAATTGGATCATGAAAAACTTGCAACTTGAATTGGATCTCTAATCCGAGTTCTGTTCTTACTATCACCAACAATTCATTTAACTATTTAGCATCTAACTCATCAATCAGGCATATTTTCAGGTTTTAAGTCAATTTGAAGTGTAGTAATGAGACATCGTTGATACCAATATCATGAAAGTTGCAACTCCAAGTTTATCCCTTCTGAGTAGCTCAACGCATGCTTGGGCTGCAGTAGTTGTTTCCACTACAATGTAATCAAGTCCAGGACAGGCTGTTGAAATCGCAACATCATATTTTGCTGCAATGACAATCAATTCAACAACAAAAAGTGATCAGACAACAGAAGATTGTATCACTTAACTTGTTAATAAGAAGAATGGCATGAACATGAGCTTATCAAATACAGCAAGGATGTTATAAATGAACGTAAAAATCTACAAATACCATCTAAGCAGCAAGCACTGCCTTCAACATATAAAACACAACTTTGAATTTATTGTCCTTGAACAATAGGAAAATATCAAAGTGGATCACAACACAATAGAATCCAAACATGCGATTCAATATGATCAAAACAGAAAAAGAAGCTTGCTTGTCACATTTTGAATTCATAAGCAAACTCACCATCAATAGCACCCAAATCCCCCATACGACCATAGATTCCCTCAATTTCATTAGATTCCTTGGCCCGAAGAATTGCTTTCAAAACTGATCCTTGACTTCTTTCAGAATCAACAACTTGTTTAAGTTCTGCAACCTTCTGTTGTGCAGCTTGTTCAAAAGGCATCAGTACTTCTTGCTCTTTGAAGCAGTCCTGTAAAAGATTGTTAACATAAGATAGCACCAAGGCAGTAGAGAAGATAAAAGCATGGTTTCGGTAATCATCATAACAGGACATACTTGCTCCACTTTATGTGCTTCTGTTGCTTCAGACTTGTGCTTTACAATATCACTTTGTATTTTGGCAATGGATGCTGTTTTTGTTTCAATTCTTCCCAATATACTGTCCATCTGCTTGCGGGCATTGTCAAAAGCTGCATAGCCAGCTTCATGCTGTAACAGTGAAAAAATATTCAACTAGTGTAAACACCCTTCGTTAAAGAAATTAAGATGTTTTCCGAGTTCCTAGTTTTGTCTCAAGGTATCTTTATAACTTCGAACTTTCAAAATCCATAGAGTAGTACAGAGACACCTAGATGGATCATACCAGGACAGTAGCAAAATTAGAAGACAAATACGTTTTAAACAATGAGGATAGACTACAGGCACTAGAACATTTGTTATCCATATTATCATCTTATAAAGAGTTAATATAACATGAGAGCCCCACCTTCTCAGTCAAAAGCTTACTCTCTGTGCTAGCAACTTCAAGTTTACCCCTGTGATCAATCAATTGTTTTTCCCATGGTTCAAGTTCAGCACGAACTGTGACAAGCTCAGAGCGATATCTTTCAGTTTCAACTGTTTAAAAGACAAATTACCAGTGATAAATTAGTAGAAAAGGAAAAGGAGAAAATGACTGCTGATAATGGAACGGGAATCAATTCTAAGTAACTTAAATTGATCCTTTTAACTTGCAGATCAATTATTTGTTGAAATGTTGAATATGACTGTCTAGATTAAACAGAAAAATATATTTACAAAGAAAAGAAGATCAACAAAAAACTAAGGTTCACAAGTTTAATTCAAAAGCCACCCTTTCACTCCAGAAGATGAGCCTTTATTAATCTTATTCTCCAAATAAGTTGAATCATACAAGTTCACATGGCCAATTCCTTTGGGTAATAGGTAACCTTCCAATAACTTGTGTGCTAAAATTGCACCTAAAAGGAATCAACTTTTTTTAGTGAAATGAAAACAATTAAACCTTTTGAATTCTCCACAATATCCTCTAGCAATTTCTCCTCATCCACCAACATCTGTTGCAGCCTTGAAATATTTTCCTCAAGTTTCGGAAGCATGATAGTGGAGTCCTCACAATCCTTCTGTAAGTTTTCAATCTTAGATGAGTCCTGCCAAAAACAGAGAGAAGTGAATCGACAGCACAGAAACAGGTTATTCACATTTTTGCTTACCTTCTCAAGCTTTTCCTCGAGCTTCTTGATCTTTTGCTTCATGTGCTTCAGATCCTCCCGGTATTTAACATCCTGTCTTTCAAATTCCTTAAAATCTTCCTTACAATTTCGAAGGTCATTGTCAAGTTCCTGAATTCAAGAGTTGCAATTGAATTGCCACTCAGTTTGTAAGAACTCCGAGAATTTAATAAGAACAAATGAAAAGATCCATGATGGATAATATGCGATATGAATTCAACCATCATTGTAAAATATTATGCATACAAACCTCCTGTTTCTTCATATATTTGTTGTGCACTATCTCTAGATCCTTCAATGTTTTATGACTGTTTTCAATCTTCTCTCTGAAGAAAATGAAAAAATGTTCAGCATATGCAATTTCTGACAATAAAGAACGTACAGTGAAGAGTCACAAAAATAACCTTTCAGCCTTCAAACTTTCTTCTAAGCTAGATACATTTTCTTGAATTTTACTCATTTTTGCTCCAGTATCTTCACAAGCCAATTTAGTAGCTTTCTCTTGCCATTTCAGGTGTGATAACTCTTTCAGCATGTAAGCCTCTGCCTCATTCTTGACATCCTATTCAATGAAATAAACCAAAATGCTTTGCAAACATTTTTAAAAATCAGCAACAAAGTGCAACAAACTAGACAGCACAAAAACCTCTAAGCTATCTCTTTCCTTCTCGGCTAACTTAACCATCTGCACCACCCCAGATCGTTTCTCATTCAGGGACTCCAGCCTACGGAAGAAAGTATCGTATAGAGTGAGATCTGACTTTAATCTAAATCAGATTCATAA
Source organism: Erythroxylum squamatum (assembly GCA_025629845.1). Lineage (NCBI taxonomy): Eukaryota > Viridiplantae > Streptophyta > Magnoliopsida > Malpighiales > Erythroxylaceae > Erythroxylum > Erythroxylum squamatum. The sequence continues at coordinate 11,804,840 of JAOTBA010000008.1, read as the reverse complement.
TGCAAATAGTCTTCAGCAAAATAGCAATGTCTGAAAGAATGGAGACAGCAGTGGTCACAGAGCACATAAATCCATAAGATTCCACCGAGTATTTCTTAGTGAGGTGAATGCTAACACATGATAGCACCATTAACAGCTTATTTGGATTGAAACCTAAACCAGAATCACATAACATTTTTATGATACATCATCCTTGGACAAGTAATAGATCCTATTCAAGAAGTGTCATTATGATCCTAATTACCAAAATTCTAAACTTTTATATTAGGTTTTGAAGGATAGAAAACATATATAAGCACCGATTTTACCCCTGGATTTTGCACTCGAACAGATAATAAATACAGATGTAACAGATTGCAGCAAGGATGTCAACACAGAAACAAGAGCAATTCAGCTTGTTTATGAAATTAGAAAACAAAGTCCTCACTCCTTAAATGACTCGTCAATTTTCTCAACATATTTGTTAGTCCCAATTATATCCTCCAGATATTCAAGAAACCCTTCATCATGGGGTCCTTGAGCCTTTGGCTTCATCAAAGAAATCTGCTCAACTTCACCCTAAAACAAAAGAAAGAAATGAAGGCATTAAAACAACATAATGTCATTCAAATTGAACCACTGAGTTACAATAACAAACCTGAAGAATCAGAAAGCGGTTATTGTCCAGATCAACTCCTTTCCCTTTGAGCATCTTGGTGACCTCAGTGAAATTACTAGCACGGTTATTGATGTAGTACTTGGAAGAATTATCCCGAAAGGCAACCCTGGCGATTACAAAATCTGTTCCTGGAACAGCTTCATAGGTTCCATCATCCTAAAAGGTTTTGGAGCTTTAGTATTGAGTATTTCCCTTATTTTCAAACTCTTTCTCATTGTAAACATAACAGCATAAAATGTGAAAGCATGTATCTTTTTTCTCCTAATAAACAAACCCAGCTGTAAACAAAGGGAGTAAAGCCCTTTAGGTTACAGTAAGAAAAAAAAAACAAATTTCACATCCAAAAGAGTTACCAGGTCAATGATTTCCTGAAAATGAACAGAAACACCAGCACTATCAAGATTCTGGTGATTGGTAGAATTGTGAATAAGCTCCGAAACTTTGTTAAGCCTCATCTGCAAATTCAAATGGGTGCATGATAAGTAATAGACTAGAAAAACTAAAACTAAAATAGAAAATCCCAACATTTCACCCTGCCTGTAATCACCAAAAGAGCACATTATCCTAATAATCGAAAAACCTGCTTCGCTCGTTTTCCAAATACGAACAGCATCGCGTCTATTACATTGCTCTTTCCACTTCCGTTTGGCCCGACAACAGCAGAAAAACTCTGATACCAAAGCAGAAACCAAACAGATTAGAGAAAGAGAGAAGGAGAATACAAACAGATTAGAGAAAGAGAGAAGGAGAATACATTCTTTTAATTATCAACTTCGGGAACAGTTCATGTTTGTAAATGAGAAACAAAAGAGAAAAGAAGCAAGAAATTTCCAGAATTTAAGAATTTACAACAGGGATGAGCACAGTTGCTTGGACCCCGAAATCGGCCTCGAGATTCAAAATTTCAAAACGCCAACACATTCAATCAGACACCAACAAATTGGACAAAGTTTCGCAGTCAAACCTTGTGAAAAGGACCAACGCGCTGTTCACCGGCGTATGACTTGAAGTTCCGCATCACCATTTCCTTGATGGCAAGCCTCGGGGCGGCTACGCCAGATCCGGCAGGGCGGGCCGTGTCCGACTCGCTGGCCATGAACTCGTCCCCCATTGCCCAAGTCAAGTCAGCTCCTTGTCCTTGTGCTTTACTTGTAGCAGATAGATTGCAGTTGAAGAAGACTCATTCGCTTTTCTCTCTTTCGCTATTTGAAAAGATGGAGAATTTTTTAGGACTGATGTGTCATTCGGGAAAAAGGAAAATTTGGAAATGGTTTTGGCGGGAATAAATTAGTTTGGTTGGGCTATTACTAAATGGACTATATTCAACTTGTTATGGCCCTTTGGACGCGTCTTTTCTTTTTGAGTGTGTGGTGAAGTAAATTGATTCATAAACATACCTTTTTATCTTAACCACATCTTTTTACTGTTAAATTAAATTTATTACGTCGTTAAAATGTATCTGCTAAAATATATATGTCACTTAGTATATAATAAAGGCATTCTATTTATTAAATTTGTGGACACCGACAGTTATTTTAAGAATATGTTCTATTAAATCATACATCGTTGTTTTTTGGATTATCTGATGTCCACATGTTTATGTGGAAACGAGGGAAGTGAAGTTTGAGTGAATGGACGGTCTGCCTGCCATGCCAACATAAATAGAGAAGAAGTTCCAATGTAACATAATTATCAAGGGATTACTTAGCAGGAACAATAATATTACCTTTGACATTTTAATCCAATAGAATCTAATTTGTATAGAAAAAGAAGTAATCGGTCAACTAATTTCGTCCAAAGTCCAACCTAGCAAAGCTCATGATAAGGTGTACAGCTCATCACAAGCATGGCAACTGTTATGCCATCACCTTGTATAGCTAGCTCGACAATTAATTCGTCTTAGCTAAAAATGAAGTACGTATAAATAATCTTCAAAAAAAACTTGGGCTCTGTTTACTCTCGGCTTTCTCTTTTCTGTTTTACTTTAAACGTCAATTATGATGTTTCACTTTTATGCTTAATTACTTTATTATTTTTATGTGAAATTTAGCGTAAATGAACTACCAATCGACCTTGAGTGATGAATGGTCTGCACTCTGGAATCCAGAGTCTCTTCTCTGAAATCCACCATCAGCTTTACCATTTTAAAGTTAATAATATTGCAAGCAAATTCTGAATATCTTAAAACTAAATAACTTAACTCGACTAATTTACGTCCGCAGCAATACAAGAGATAGAACATATCGTCGTATTAGCATACTATTTGTCTCTTTACACAAATTATCTGAAATGATTGCTTCCAAGTTCGGAATTGAAAGACACGTACAACATATTCCAGTTTGCCCACAAAGATAGAAGATATCGTTTGCGCAATCTATTGGCAGGTACTCGTATAGCGAATTACTACGAGTAATGCGGAAATTGAGCAAAACTATCCTTGTTCACTGCTAGGATTTGGTGCAATCAACTAGTCTGCGCTCAAACATTCCTCTCGCCGTCTTCTTCGCAAATTTTGTCGAGAAAAATTTGGTATTGCTAAACTCTGTGGAAGTGTAAACACACCACCAAAACTTTCCAAATCTATTTGAATAATAGGAGTAAGTAAATATTAGCAATAATTCGTTAACAATGACAACAAATCAAACACCAATAAAGACACCACAATTTTTAATGTGAAAAATCCTTCAAATTAAGGGTAAAAATCACGAAACCTCCGGTCCGAAAAATAGCTTCACTAAATTAAAATGTATACAAATATTATCTTTTCAAAGACACAAACTCAACATCAACAAGAGGAATAAGCAACTATACAAGATAACATTGTTAGGAACATAAAGGGAGAGAAATCACCAAAATGCGTCAATGTTCCGAGGCTCCGATCTGAAAATCCAATGCTCCAAACAAAAAACTGGCCTATCAGAATGTAGAGGACTGTCTCAAGAACACACTCCTAAATTTTCAACTCGATCCAATGGTAGATGAGTGCGGATCGAGAAGAAAGGTGAAGCTGGTCATCCAAAACTCCCCTGCAACTTTTCTGCACTATGTTCCCTCCTTTTTTTTGCTTTTTGCCAACTCTCATTTTCGAAGAAGAGGCTGGACACTATAAGCCAACAATTAATTAATATAGTGGGCCAAAGACATAGGTTTTCCATATTGGAAGGGACCCAAAGCTCAACAAATCTCCCCCTCCTGGCTATGTGGAGGTGCTTGCCATCCCGACAATCAAACAACATGTCTAAAACTTCCCTCTTAGCAAAGACTTGGTCATCATATCAGAACAACTATCATATGTATGAACCTTTCGGAGCTCAATCAATTTAGAGAATCCAAAACATCTCTAACCCAATGGTATCTAACATCATTATGTTTTGATCTACTATGGAATGTGGAATTCTTAGCTAGTTACATTGCACTTTGACTGTCACAGTGTAACAGATACATCTCGTGAGTAAATCCAAGTTCTCTCACAAATCTCTTCATCCATAACAATTCTTTGCATGCTTCAACAACAGCTATAAGCTCTGCTTCTGTTGTAAATAAAGCAACACTTTTTTGTAATCTAGATTACCAACTTACTGCTCCCTTTGCAAAGGTAATCAAATAGCCTAAGGTAGACTTTCTTATATCAACATCTCCTGTCAAATTAGAATCAGCGTAACCTGAAAGAATAGGCTTCCCTGCTCCAAAACAAAGATTCACGGTAGATGTCCCATAGAGATATCTCATAATCCATTGCAAAGCATACCAATGGTCTATTCCCGAATTAGAAAGAAACCTGCTAATTGTACCAACAACATGAGCAATATCTGGCCTAGTGTAAACCATAACATACATTAAACTACCCACAGCCGAAGCATAAGGAACTCTTTACATATTTTCCTTTTCCTTCTCATTTGAAGGATACTGCTTTCTACTCAACTTAAAGTGTGTACCAAAAGGTGTACTTACAACTTTAGCCTTATCCATGTTGAATCTCTGAAGTACTTTTTCAATGTACTTCTCTTGTGATAGCCATCACTTCTTGGCCTTTCTGTCACGAATGATCCTCATGCCAAGAATCTGCCTTACTAGTCCTAAGTCTTTCATAGCAAAAGACTTACTCAGATCCTACTTCAACTTAGCAATCTTGCAAGTATTATAACCAACAATAAAACTGTTAGAACCCGTTACCGGATGTCCAACCTCTTACGAAAAACCAAACTGGAATCCGAAACCGCGTTGGAAACCTTAGACTAATCCGAAAAACCCGATATAATTTTTTTTTCACCTTAGATCCATTTCCATACTAAGAACTTAGCTCGGTTCTTTAAAAGGTCCAAAGTTGCTTTCTAGCTACTTACCAAAAGAATAGTGACTTTTTGACCAAATGAATAGTACTTTTACCAACTTCCGACTCTCATAACTTTTTACTCCTAACTCCGA
>JAOTBA010000008.1:11772468-11790747 GCA_025629845.1 Erythroxylum squamatum | reverse complement strand
ACTTTTAACGACCATTTTCTTACTTTTAGCAACCATTAATAATAGTTGCTGAAACTAATTTTTCTTGTAGTGTTAATACTGTTTTGTTTCACTTATTTTTTTGCCTTTTTTATTTTTTGTTATCATTTTTAAATAAAAACAAAAGTTATTTAATTATTAATAAAAATATAATTAAATATTAAATAAAGATAAAAATAAATAAAAACAAATTAATGTTATCAATTAATTAAATAATTATTTTTCTTTTAATTTCTCATACAATATCTACTAATAAGAAATTTAATATAATATATTAAAAATAAACAATTATATGTAGATAGTTTGTAAAATAATATTTATTCATTTTAATATTTAAAATTAATGATGTTAATTAGAACTAAATATTTAATATATTATTCATAAGTTACTATATAGTGGAACTCTGTAATTGCAATCAAACTTAAGTTAATTTCAAAACTAATTACTATTGATTTTGATTATATTTAATAAATAATAATCTAGTTAAAATAATCTAACTTAACTATAATTAACCTAATTACTATGAAATCTCAATTTAATTTCTTCATTCTAGATGATATAAAATAAACAAAATCTTAATCTCTAAAATTTCATACATAAACCATAATCAAGCGGCCTGTAGAAAATGTTGGTCACCATATCCAATTTATGCGACTTCTCTATTTCATGTGACTACTCATTGTTTTTTTAGTCTTTATCCTTGGTAGAATTCTTCTTTACGAACTATATTCACCGTTTTTCTTATAAGTAGACATTTTTTCGCAACCTTTCTTTGTAAGAATGCAACCTCTCTTTAACGAGTTCTCTTCTTTTAATCACGTGACTTCTTTTTTTCTCGAGGAGTCCTCCTTTGATGTTGTGTATTATCTCTAACCTTTCTCTTCATATTGGCAACCATCCTTAACTTTAATTCTTCTTTTGCTATTTTTGGGATCGATTGTAACTAAGATAATGCAAGTTCCTCAGACATCAAATCTCCTTGGTTTGTTTACCAGGTTTGTTTAAATGGAGAAAAAATTGAATTTTTTGTTGTGACATGACTAATAACAGAAATTTGCATCTTATGAATGGTCTATATGTTAGTTGATAACTTATATATCCCGGTTCTTTTCTCAAATTAATCTTTGTTAAGCAAGGTTGTTTATAACGTTTTATAGATTTTGGGTAAAGTAAAAAATAGGTCTTTATGAGGGTTAAGAGTATATCCTATTTTGTCTCATTTTGTTCTCTACGAGGATAAAAAATGAGCCTTGTCTCATTTTACACTTTGTAAAGATTAAGAGTAGATCATATTTTGTTTCATTTTGTTCTTACGAGGATCAAAAGTGGGTCCTATTTCATTCTTCATGAGAGTGGGCCTTTCTTGCCCTTGCCCAGGATTAGGCCTACTGTTGAGCCTAGTCAGTGTTTCATCTTTTAAGTTTTTTTTCACTCTTTTACCATTTATTTCAATGAGTAATTTTATCTGGTTTTATATATGGGTTGAGGTTAAAAGTTTTAATGGATTAAATTTGATTAATATATTAAAATTGTGATAGTTGACAAATTTGTTTCTTTTGATCAATATAGGTTGTGAGTGTAAATAGATTTGAAGATATTGCTATGCTAAGTATGCAAAGCAATATTGTAAGTTCTATCCATCATATTCATTCATTTATTATTAAAGTCTATATTTATGATAGGTCTTCATATGCTAATAAAAAGAAGTTCGGAGATGTTTATATTCAAGTTGTCCTTTTGAACTAAGGAGTCTAAGGTTTAAATGTCAATTTAATGTCACTTCACAGTAGTTACAAGTCGAAACAAATAAGAGGAGAGTATCATTGTCAAGAAGTACATAATAATCATAGGAACAAGTTTCCTAATCCAATGCAAATAAAGGATGTAATGTGGGCCAAAATATGATTACGTGACTACTAACATAATAACCCTTGGCATAACTTTTCTCACATACATTTTTAACATAACTTTTGGCTACATGTTGCCATATTTAAATTAATTTTTGTATATAAATTCTAATCCTATATAGTTTGGTTTATATGTTATTAGGGTAAATTATAAAATAAATATTAAACTTTACTAAATTTTTCAATACTATTTTAAACTTTAAAAGGTGATGTTAAAATATTAGAACTTTCAATTTTTTACAAAATCAATTCGTTGTCAGATCTTTAGTTAATAGTGCTAATGTGACAAATCACGTCAATAAATGTACTTGCCATATGGAACACATATTGCTTAAGTGTTACACGTTATAATTAATACAACAACAAAAATAACAATTCACTGAAAATCTTGCTAATACCCGGAGTCTGGAGAGGTCTAGTAGTACTCAACTTTATCCCTAACTGGTAAAGAAGTTGTTTTCAATAGACCCACACAAACACGCGCACATGCGCACACGCACACACACATATTAAAATAATGAAGTAATAATAGTTAAAAACAAATAAAATAAAATAAAGTAAATAAAAATATAAAATAAGTAATAAAATAAATAATACAATACATATAGAACAAAGTAAAAAAAGTCATTATAAGAAAATATTTAGGTTAAGTAAGAAAATGTTTACACTAAATAACTAAGAAGGAAGTATAATATATTAAATGTTTAGGCTAAATATAAGACGTAAAACTTAAAAGAAAATGAATAAAAGACTTATAAAAAAGAGAAGGACTTCTTTATTGATATCTTTTGCTCGTATTCTAATATGTCAAAGTTTTCTGTTGAGAGCCAATCATCAGTAAGTTCCAGTAAAGTCACAGCATTTTTAATCACCTTTCTCTAGTTCTTCTTAGACCTTTCTTTTTTTTCTCATACAGGTTCTAAGTACAATTTTCTCGCTTCTTTTTACTAGAGCGTCAGGGTGTCTTTTCTTAACATGTCCTAACCACCTAAGCCTTGTCTTTCTTAATTTTTCATTAATATTGTCACCTTTAATTAGTCTCTTATTATTACATTTATGACTTTATCTTTTCTAGTAAGATTACACATATAATGGAGCATCCTCGTCCCTGCCACCATAACCTTATAACTATGCACCTGTTTGATGAGTCAATACTCCATCTCTTAGAGCTTGTCTGACCTAATCGCTAAATAATAAAATTTACCTTTGAACTTGAGTGGTATCTTCTTGTCACATAAAACTTTTGGTGCACTACTCTATTTAAGCCACCTTAATTTGATACGGTGAACTATGTCTTTATCGATCTCTACATTGCTTTAGGTGATAGATATTAAATACTTAAAATACTTTTTCTTTGCTATAGCTTTTGATCCAACCTTTACTTCCACATTAGAAGTCACCCCTATGGGCCAAAAAGTTACACTACTCAGTGTTAGTCTTGCTCGATTGAAAGCCTTTCCACTATAACATGTCCTTATAAAGTTCTAGTTGACATTGACACATTTCTTTCTCTCATCCATTAAAACAATGTTATCAACAAATAACATATACCAAGGCACATTCCTTTAAAAATTCTTGGTGAGCTCATCCGTCACAATTATAAATAAAAAGGGGCTTAAAGAGGAACTTGGTATGGCCAATAACGATAAAACAAAATGCTTTTATCTCTTACTATTGTCCTTACTCTAGTCTTTACACCTTCATACATATCTTTAATAACCTGTATATGGCTAATAAGAACTCCCTTAGTTTCTAAACACCACCACATGATTTTCCTAGTTACCCTGTCATAAGTCTTCTATAAGTCAATAAAAATCATGTGTAGGTCATGTTGTCTTTCCATGTAATATTTCATTAATCTTCTGAAGAGATGTAAAGTTTCTATTGTGGACTTGCATGACATGAAGCCAAATAGGTTCTTCGAGATAGGAGCATCTTTTCTCACTCTCTTCTCATTCACCTTCTCCTATAACTTCATAGTGGTTTGATGCCTCTATATTTTTTACAACTTTAGATGTCCCTTTTATTCTTATATAGAGGAATTAGCATACTAACGCTCCACTCGTCTAACATTCTGATAAACTTAAGGATCATATTAAAAAACTTGGCTAGCTAAGTTAGACTCTCTTTGCCTAGGATTTTCCAAACCTTTATGGGTATCTTATTAGGCCCTACTGTCTTTCTACTCTTCATTTCCTCAAAGCTCTTTTAATTTCTTTCCTTATAATATGCCAACACCAAGTAAAGTTACAATACCTCTCAGACATGCTAGGATCACTTAAAGAGAAGTTTTCTTATGCACCTTCAGTAAATAGGCTATAAAAGTATCTTTACTATCTTCTCTTGATGTCATTTTTTGTCACAAGTACCTACCATGCTTCATCTTTTATACAGTAAACTTGATCTAAGTCTCTCGCTTTCTGTTTTCTAACTCTTGCAAACTTAAAAATGCCTTTTTCTCCATTTTTAGTTTCTAATCGTTGTTATAATTCCTCGTAAGCTTTGCTTTTAGCTTATGATATTATCTTCTTCACCTCTTTCTTTGTCAGTTTGTAACTTTCTCTATTACGTTGTTACTCTCTCCCACATTTGGTTTACACATTAGAGTAATGTTTAAAAATTAAAAAATACTTATAATGCTAAACCCTAAAATTCCTAAGTTTATAGACCACCCGCCAATGATAAAAGTGATAAAAGCTCTACTATCGATTCCAAGTATTTTTCTTTCTGCTAAGGGCTTTTAAGTTTTAATATTTTAAGTATTTTTTTAGTTTGTAAACATTGAATTTGATGTCTAACACTTAGGCCAAGTGTGTTAACTTGGGGTTTGATGGTAGGTTATTTATATGAAAAATTATAAGTTAGAGCATTTTAATGCATTTTTTAAAGGTCTGAGTTAGTATTGAGTAAAGTCCATTTTTTTTTTATAATTTACCCTATGATAATATTTTAAGTGACATATGGTAAATGATGGGGAGTCTTTTTGCTCTGGTATTATTTTTATAAATATAACAAGTTTGATATAGTTGAATAGAAGTCAAGTTTTATCTTTTTTTTGAAAATTAAGTTTTATCATTAACATAATCATAGACTGTATAATTAAATTGCACAATCATTTACATTCAATAAAAGTCAAGTTTCAGCTTTAACATTGCAATTTAACTCTATTTCTCCATAATATAGTAAAAAATAACAACCAATATAAGCATACCAAATCCTGTTACAATACTTATTAATTTAATTCTTTTTTTCCTCATTTACCAACATATTGATGTCTTACTTTATGAACTTCGTTTACTCCTCATTCTTTCAACTGTTTTATTTAATATAAATTGTTATGTCCTTAACTTATGAATCATTATAGCAATCCACATGGTAAATTTGTCATGTACCACGTGAAAAAAAAATACATCTTTAACTTAAAAAAAAATTCATAGTTCAAATATTAATCACAAAATTCTTTAAATTAATTAAAATTAAAATTCACTAGATAATTGAAGCATCCATGAATCTCCTTCTTACATTATAATCACTCCATAAAGTTCTTAATGAAGCCTTTAGCTGAAAATATTAAACCACATTTTAAGCATTTGAACTTAACGTTGTATTAGAAGATGATGAGGATTTTATAACTTTAGGAGCTGCAACTATAACTATTACACTAATAATACATATGTAAGTTTCATACACCTTCATAAAGACCAATATTGCATAAAAAGTCTAAATGTCCTAAAACTTCAAATAAAAGTTCATATTGGATCCAACACTAAACTAATTTGAAGCATATAGCATTATACAAAATGCTAAAAAAACCTAAATGATGGAAAGTTTATCAAATCTTATCTCTAAGATGCCATTGAGCTTGAAGTATATTAAATTTAAGCCACATGTTAGTAACTAATTGACTTGTCCTTTTAATTAGATGCATGTGTTAATGTAAATGAACATCACTTACAAATTTTAAGAATTAGAGGGTGTAATTTCTTGGTTTTTCCTTTTTACCTTGAATGATATCATAGTTTAACATTAAAACCTTGATGGTTACACAGACACGTAATGCTGCAATAAGTCTTGCAGTTAATTAGAGCTTACATTATAAGAAAAAAAATTAATTATCACATATTGTCTCATTTGCATGTGGGTCCACCGGAAACAGCCTCTCTATTATGTAGGGGTAAGGCTGCGTACTATCGGACCTTCCCAGACTCCATTTCGTTGCGAAATTTTAGACTGAGTGGTGATGATGATGATAATGATGATATTGCACAAAAGGCAATTTTGAAATTAAGAGAGACATGCCTTACACAAAGTTGTTCTTCTCTATTCACAACGTCATAAAAGAATGAATAATGGACACAATATCTGCCAGCAAAACAAATTAAGGTACCCTTTCCTTCTCCTTGACTCTCCCACCACCTAACCATATTATTGTGAGTACGAAATTAAAAATTATATCACATTTTTAAACCATATTATTGTGAGCAGGAAACTAAAATTATATTACATTTTTTTATTCAAAAACAAGCTTTAGAGTCTAACCAACTTAGAGCCTCATTACTTACTATCAACTTTCATTTATTAAAACTTTTAGTTTCAAGCCATATATAAAAAATTCGATAAAATTGCTTAATTGAAATAAACGATTAAAGATGGAACGTTGACAAGGCTTAATAGAAGTCAATTTGGGAAATAATTTGTGATATGTAAGTTATCAGTTAACCCACATACCATTCAAAAGATGGAAGACTCTATTATATATTAGTCACAAATCACAATAAAAAATTATGCTTCTTTTTCTCCAATTAAATAAACCTGGTAAGCAATCCAAAGAGATCCAATGCCTAAAATACTTACATTGCCTTAGATATCAAAAAATCAATTAAAGCTAAGGAAGATTACCATTAGGAAGAAAAAAGTTAGAGACCAACTCCTACACACGTAATGTCGAAGGAATTCAGTGTCTAAGAAGGCATGGTTAAGAGATGAGAAGCCATCAAGGAGAGGTCACGATATTGATATAAGGAAGGAACGGTGTTTGCTTGACGAGGGAGATAATAAATATAAGTTGATAAGGAGAAGTCTGCCAAAGATGAAGATGATGGGGAAGCGTGTGAAATTAAGAAGTCATGTGAAGTAGATTTGGTGGCCAACAATTTTCACATATATCATTTGATTATGGTTCTAATATGAAAATTTCGAAATCAGGAAATTTTCTGATTCAGATCACATGGAATGAAAAAACCAAATTCAGAGTTTTTTTTTAATAACTAGTATTTTTAATTAAAATTAGGTTAATTAATATTAAGTTAGAATATTTTAGTTCAACTAAATTTATTAATTTTAAGTAGAGTTATTATCATAATTAAAAATAATTTATTTAAGTTTAAGTAAAAGATATAAATTTTATTAATTCACAAGACTTTTATGTGACATGGTAAAATCCATATTATTATTTAAATATAAAAAGTTTATACTATATCAACGTTGACATGATATATAATTGATGGATATACACCGAGTTAAAGGATTCGTCACTCTAAATTTTAGATTGAATGTCTTGAAAATATTATATTTTAATTTAAACACTGGCATATTATTTTAGTAAAAATATTAAAATTAAAAATGCAACTTTTATTACATTCATAGTGGTGAGGAAGCTATTTTCTTTTGCAATGTAAGCTAGTTTGGCATAATTTGAAGTCCACATGACTGGGTAAATAGGTGGAAATAATTAGAACCAATTTGATGGATGCTTTTGTCTTCTAAGAATGCTTGAACTAGAAGCCACATATCCAGTTCTGTTCGATTCAGTATATAACTAGAAATGAACCAGTCGATGCATACCCTGGAAGAAGAGAGCAGCCCCATTATTGCAGAAAAGCTTTGCTGGTCGTTGCCTTGATTATCACTCCTCATACATATAATCTTTAAGGAGACACGGAAAGGAATGGATTTGCATCATGCAATCTCTTACCCCTTTATGTCATAATGCCCACTAACTGCACACACTGTGCCCATAATGCAACGGCCTTGTTTGAACATGACACATCTTTAACCTCACATGACATGAATCTATACTTGCAACCAAAAGGGTAAGGGGAACCAATTACTTCAACTTGGTAATTAAGATTCATCATGAATAGAACTAAGTTGAATGCCATCGTCTTTTTTTCTCGGGAAGAAAAGAAAAAGCCTGACCAAAAGCCAGATGGCTAGTCACGGGAGTGAGGACAAGTACAACACCAAGTAGCCCATCATCGTTAACCATTTCTTAGCCTTTTTGTGTAACTGTGTTGAATATTTTGATATTGGTGTCACTTTTTTTTATAAATACACTTATTGGGTGTCGTCTTTTCCTTATGAAGGATATGTAGGGGACGAGTTCCCTCGCCATCTTATGTAACTTTTTTTATTTCCATTTATAAAAAAAATAGTTAAGATTAAAGAAAGGGTTAACATTTTCTTATTTTGTTAATTAGTGAAAACATTTTTTAATGTAATGTAATTTTCCTTAATATTAGCATAATGTTTACTTAAAAAAATATAGGGAGACTGCTTTATGGATTAGCAGGAGCGTAGAATACATACATTACGTATTTCTAATATAGGAAAACAGTTTCTAATGTTAATTGTAATGCATATGATTTATCTTCCTCTTTTGAAAATTTAAAATTAAGAAGTAGCTAGCTAAACAGAACTCGTTGGTTCTAAAGAACAAAACAAATATTTGATCTTTCTTGCACTAGCCTTTATCGGATTTAAAGATACGGATATCAATGAAAGTATGATATTCTCTTGTGTTTATTGAAGCCTTACTTTGATTAACTGGACGCAACCTGAACCAAAGCAAGTACAGCTCTTGAGAGTGTCATAACCTGAATTACGGATTACCCCACTGTTTATAGAATGGAAAGAATGAAGAGTAAAATAGAGAAGAAAGCAAAAGTAGCTGTCAATGAATACCCTACGGACCTGTAGAAAACATGATCCTTGTACCTAAAAATGTGCAAAGTCTTAGGTGCAACAAGGTACGCTGTCCTTGTATAAGAACACACCATATCCATCAAATTATGTAAACTTTTGGGACCCTGTAAGCCTCAACTTAATCCTTTTTATTTTTTTTTACCGTTGGACCATGGCATTTTCTCTTTTCAGATGAAAGATTGGGAACTCCAGTAAAAGTTGTCTGGAGAAGTACATTGGTACCTCCTCGTAATCACGTACCGAAACAATTCATGTCTATTTCAGCCCAGGCAGGTGCATAATAAATTGCCTTTTTTCAAATTCAAACTCCTATAATGCTTGTCGACTGGGCTAATTCAGACGGTGCTCAACCAAATACTATCTCATAAAAACAGATAGCTGGATCTACTAATTCAACTTTGATACAAAATTAAAGAGGAAGTAACTCATTGAAAACCTCAACTTTATTACTTTGGTAGCAAAACTTTAAAGGAAACTAGCTCGTTGAAATATAAATCAATTCAAAATAACTAATAATTGAAATGAAATTGAATAAATAATAAAAATAAAAGAGTGAAATGAAAAGCCACACAATAAATACATAAACTAATAATAAATTCAATTCCAGGTTTGTGAGTTTCAATGCAACGGTTATGTTCACACACACATATCGATGATTAAACCTTAGCTGCTACATGATTGGTCTGATGACGTCAGTCATCTTCGCCTCGTTACGACCCTTTGATTTGCCACTACCGGATAATTTGCTTCACAAAATCAGTGCCATGCACCTCATCATCTTTACTGTAGTCCTGCAAGTACGCAACCATCTCTCTCTTCATCTATATTTTATTCCTACTTCCTAAGGTTCGACAAATTATAATTATCGAAAACTTGACTTTTGAAAAGAAAGGAGGATTTACTTTTCGGACGTGGGTACTCCACGTGTCAACGTGTCCAATGACAATTAACACGTGTTATTATCTTAAAGCTCTGAAATCTTGTTTTACGTGTTAATTGTGATGATTTCTTTTAGAAGTTGTGTCGAGACTGGAGACTGGAGACCTATTTCTTAACATCACTAAGGCTAATTTTGTCCAAAAGATTGTTTCGCGTCTCCCTGTGACCCTACACAGGGGTTACACTTACAGGTTAGGGTTACCCCGAGAAAGGGAGGGCAGGAGAAAACTGGAATCGGTGTCGTTTAGCTTAAAGGGAAGGGAGAGAGAGAGAAAAAAAAAAGAACCTTTTCGGGTAGATGTAAAAATAAAAGTACCCGAAAATTCTCCCAAGTCGACAAGAATACCTATAATTTTTAAAATTTAGGAATGTAGCGTGACTTGCACACTTGACTAAATAAACCTAATTTACCCATCTACCCTGATTGAAGAGTTTTAACTGGGGAGTGTACCAATTTTCATTAGCTTCTTTGGTTGCATGTAACGAATATTCCATCTAATCAATATAAGGATCTCCTGATAAAACCTGGTGTAGTTTTTCTAATTTGATTAAATTATGGTTGTAGCTGAAAGCAAAAAGCAAGAGTGAAGATGCTTATGGAAATGGTCCACACGATTTGCAGGACAGGACCGAGTCATGGTTAATTTGGGTCACAGAAATTCTCCGACAGACTGCAGGAGGAGGAGTTTCAACTCCTATGATTCTACGTCATTACTATTCAACCAACTCCTCGTGTCAACTCAGTCGTAACCACTGAGTCCCTATCCTAGAAATTAAGGTAATTCATTGGACAAACTCGGACAATAACTATGTGGATTTTTGTCTAGAGCTGAAAAACAAAGAAAAGTAACACTCGTATTCGTATATACTGCTGCAACTAGGGTCAATGACTAGTAGACCTACATTTATTACACACAAAAATCTAACCCATGTAGAGTAAAGGACTTAACCATAGAATTACAACTTAGGGTTAGAAAAAACCCAAGTGAGTTAAGGTTAAGAAGGACAACCACAAAACCCAGATTTTTTTTATCATCACTTTGTTCTTCCAACAAAGAACTTTTCCCCCTCCTCCTCTACCCATCACCACCACCATCATCTCAGCCACCCCCTCCATTTCATAACCACAACAGACGAAAAAACTCAGAATCTCCAATCCATTCTCTCCTGTACCAAAAATATCCAGTCTTTAAACTTGGTAAACTTAATGAATCTGTCATTTCTCTTGTAGAGTTACTTTGTAGGTTGAAGCTTCAGCTATGGACTTGACCCCAGCTGCAACCACCACCACCACCACCACCCCACCCAGAAAATCCCCCGAACCAGACACCGAGACCCCAACTCGGATCCAGCAGGCGAAGCCCTTATCTTTTACCAACGGAGTTCTCAAACGTCACCACCCTCACCACCACCACCACCACCACCATATTGCTCAGCCAATTGTCATAAGCTACAAAGAATGTCTCAAAAACCACGCAGCCTCTTTAGGCGGCCATGCTCTCGACGGCTGCGGCGAGTTCATGCCGTCGCCGACTGCCACCCACACCGACCCGACTTCCTTAACGTGCGCTGCTTGCGGGTGCCACCGCAACTTCCACCGCCGCGAACCAGAGGACTCCCCTCCTCCAGCGAACACCACCACCACACTCGAGTATCAACCCCACCATCGCCACCACCCTCCACCGCCGCCTGCACCACTTTCCCATCGGAGCCCCAACTCCGCCTCTCCCCCACCCATATCTTCCTCCTACTATCCCTCCGCCCCCCACATGCTTTTGGCCCTCTCTGGCGGCTTAAACGACAATGCAACGTTGAGCGTACCCCCAGGTTCCTCTTCTGCGAGGAAACGTTTCAGGACCAAGTTCACGCATAGCCAGAAGGAGAGAATGTTTGAGTTCGCTCGAAGAGTAGGGTGGAAGATGCAGAAAAGAGACGAAGACTTGGTTATGGAGTTCTGCAACGAAATTGGGGTCGATAAGGGCGTTTTAAAGGTATGGATGCATAACAACAAGAACACCTTTGGGAAGAGGGATAGTAACAACAATAATAATGGGAATGGTATTGCAACCACTGATCTGGAGACCACCCATAGTGACATCAACCACAATATGAACAATAACAGCACTGAGAACATGAATCACCATCACCACGATCTTCAGCTTGATAATGATAGCCTTGCACATGTTGGGACTAATGGCTCATCTTCATCTTCCTGATCTTTGAACTGGGGATGGGGATGCATGGTGGCCAGAAATTGGTGGGTGACGATGACTACTATAATAAGTTTTTAGCTAGATAGAGTAAGCATGGTTTTAGTTGTTCATTTCTTTCATAGTTTCCAGTTCTTTCTTCCTCATCCAATCCCTCCTCCATCTTCTTCTTCTTCTTCTTCTTTTTCTTTTTTTTGGGTTTTCTTAGTTTAATTAATGGTGATCACCAACTTTCTTGAGATAACATGGGAGAGAAGAGATTGGACCAGAGGCAAATTTGTTTTCAGTTCCCTCGTATCTAATTACTGTCTCTTTTTACGTACTTAATTAGACTTACTTGGGTTGGATGCACTGTTTACTTGGCTGTTCTGCTAATTAATTTTATTAATTCTTTTTATATGGAGGTAGGTAGCGCTTGGTTGCTGTTACTTCTTGGGATCATAAACTTCTCTTGTCTATTGATTGATAGCTAGGTTCCGATTTCCATCCATTCTCAATAGATTGAGCTTGAGAGAGAGAGATATATATTCTTTATCTTGTGTCTGATAGAAAGAAGCAAAAAGTGGTCACACACACATACACTTCCTTTGGTTACATATTATTCTAACATATCTTGTTATCTTTTATTCTTTAGTATAATCTTGTGTAAGAAGTGGAATAAAGTCGATTTAGAAAGTGTACTTGTGTTATGGGCTGTGTAGTTTAATTAGTTGATTAGCAATGTATGAGAAAGCTTTTCAGTGATCAGTTTTGAATATTTTAGCGAGGATTTGAGATTCTAACTTTGTTCTTCTCATTGGGTATTGTTGTCTACAATCATGGGATAGAAAGTAGTTCTGAAAGGCCTAGTGGTTTTATTAAACAAACTTAACTATAATTAATAGTGGCTTTTGCCTTTTGAACTGTGCGAATCCTAAACCTAATACTTAATTAGGATAAACCCATTCTCATACATGGAATTGGATGGCTCCAAGGATCTTATAATGGCTACGCATTAGTTGTTTCACTTTCCTTTTAAGGGAGGCAGAGATCTCATTAAGTTGGTGATTACTGATTATTAAATAAGGTAGGTGATGGTGCGGAAAGCAATACTTGAATGATGCGTGTCTTGTCTAGATTCTATATAATATGAAACTAGCTGGGGTCTCTCTTATCTTCTGGAATTGTTGGTGGGTGGTTTGTTTTGAGTTTGGTCATTGATGAAGTCAGTAATCTTTGTTTTGCGACTGCAAGTCTTGTGGTTGAGTTTTGCAGGTCCAACTGAACTGCCCTCTGTATGGGTCAGGTCCTCTCTCTCTTTAATACTAATAGAGTCCTTGACCCTAATACCAGCTATGTTATGGATGTGTGTATATGTATATGTTATATATAAGAATTGGTCTACAGATACCAACCAACTCAGGAAGGAAAAAACAAAACACTAAATTATACGGATCAAAATCCCGTGGCAGCCTTACTTTGATTTGCTTTTTCAGTAAAGAAAGGCTTAAATTTGTAGACCATGCATGCGAGTTGTTTGTGAGGTATGGAGAGGATCACCTCTTTTGGACTTTTTTAAGCTCAGATACATATGCAGATTAGTATATATACGTGTTAGGTTTTTGTCAATTAGGAATGTAATGATTAAGAAAATGATATAATATGTCACCTTTAAACTAAGCATCTCATTATTAGATTCAGACATAAAGAGTTAAATATTGTGTCTCGGCTCTGCAACTGCAAGTAGGCGGCTAAACTTGCTTAAGAGATGAAAGCAAGGTGTGGCGTTTGTATCACCCATCATAAAATATAGAATGTTTGCTTAGGCCATTTGTCCTAAAACGGTTATCCACCTAATGTGTGGTTACCTTACCTGATGTTCCGTTGGTGGTAATTAACCATCAAGAATTGCTTACGGAGGGAGCCAACTGGAAGTGGTTCCTTAATCATTGTTTTGCTAGTTCGTGTCCCTACACTATAATGAAAATGGCCTATATAAATTAATATATCAGTAAAAGCTCCCAACAACAACTTCAAGTAAATGAATGCTTTATGCTTGTATAATTTGTTATTTTCTATCTCACCTTCAGAGAATTGTTAAAATGATGCCTTACTGGACGCAAACTTTATTTAAAATACACCAAGTTATGGTGTATGACACTCACTTTGTCGTTAGGACCGATTAAGACTCTCTTGGTGGAGGAGTAACATATGCACCAATTGCCGTACCAAAATCCCATATGCTTGCACATGGCTAAGTTTTGCTCTTAGAAGTAAACAAAAGTTTCAAAGTTCTTAGTGATCTCATGATCGCATCAGCTACTATACGATTAACTCAACAATTTAAAAAAAAAAGGAAAATTTATATGTTTCTTCTAATCGTCAACAAACTCGAATAAAATAAATTATATTTATGTTTTTTCTATTATATTAAACAAGACTGATTAGAGGAGAAGAATGTTGATTCGAAGTGCAAGTTCATTTAGGCAATGGCGAAGCCACACATGGTTAAATAGGTTCAAGAAAACGAGGTTGCTATCAATGAAGGGTATGTATGTAATTTATCACCTTAATTTTCATTATATAAAAAGCTTCAACTTAATGACATTTTTTTTTCTTCATTCAGGTATCTATCATCTCTCAATATAGAAGTTGAACCGAAAATGGAAATGTTGTGAGTTGTTTTAACATGAGAAAAAGGCATGGCATG
Organism: Erythroxylum squamatum; assembly: GCA_025629845.1. NCBI lineage: Eukaryota > Viridiplantae > Streptophyta > Magnoliopsida > Malpighiales > Erythroxylaceae > Erythroxylum > Erythroxylum squamatum. Next base: position 11,776,000 of record JAOTBA010000008.1, on the reverse strand, counting down.
ATGGGTCTTCCTAATTAGATGGGGGCTTTCCTTAAAAGTGTATTTGGAGCTATAGCTAATCAGGTCCATAGAGACGCATGCAATGCAACGCTGAGTGGGCATTTTAAAAGGAAAAGAGAGTACCATCACATTCAATGACATAACCTACTAAGTGGCGAACGAATCTCTATGCCAATCTAGCAAAAGCATAGCCCACTCCTCATTTGTGACCTTTTCCCCCTCAAATCACAGATTAGTTGCTATCTCCGGTTTCCACTTCTTTTTCAGCATGCTTTACACACTTAAATTGTGCTTAGTAGGATCGAGTTACTTACTCGTCTTGAATTAGTGTTGCAAACCTATATTGAACAGAGTGAGAAAGTCTTGACAACCGCCACTCTATTTTCCTTGTAATTTAGCTCAAATTCAAAACAAGTAGTCATGACCATGTTTTTGATGAATATTAGACATGTATAGCTGACAAGAGCTTGATTTGCTGAGACCAAATTATTTAGTACAATTAAAAAGATGCAAAATTGCAGATGCTCATATTATTTATATAGTGGTAAAAGCAATTTTTTTTTTAGAAAATAATAATAATAATTTAAAATCCTCACCCGTGCTCCAACACTCTCTTCAAGATAAGGGAAGAGGCGATGGTGCATAATAATAAGTCAAGTAAGGACCACAAAAAATTATCTCCAGCATAAAGTTTAATGCACTTTGCTCTGTGGTCCAACAATATATCAGCCCATATGCCTTGTAATCTTCTTCTGTGGTTTTGTGAATTGGAGATTTCTGGACAAATAGACAGTAAAAATGCTGCAAATTGGCCACAAAAGGCCAACTTGGATGTCTAATTCTGATAATCTTGCAGTTTATGATGCTTTAGTTGTTTACTCGTATAAGCGACCAAAAATGAGTCAGCTGTTGCTTTCACTATTCTTTTTTTCTGCTTACTTTTAAAGATATCTAGATGCTTGCAATGGCTTTTATTTTAAAGGAGAAGAAATTTCAAAATCAAGAGCTATGTGATCAGAGGTACAAAAAATGCTGTGAAATAATCTTTGTTTTTATTAGAACTTCCTGAGGCGCATGATTTGATTTCGTGGTCATACGTACCCAAACTAGAAATGGATATGACAGCATGTGAAGCAGAAAGGGTAAAAGAGCCCAAATGTCTGGCCCAGAACTGGAAACCTATTAGTATAGTACAAATTCACATGCCCAAGTAACTGTGTATTTTGATCCAGACCTTGAAACTGTATAATTGACTCACGAGCTACAATTAGTTGTGGCTGGCTGTAAGAACCCAGCCTGTGTCAAAAGGACAGTTGATTAAAATAAGGAAGACAGTGTAGTTGAAAATGTTCAACTTTTGTTACATCACTTCCCAAAATTGGCTGCCACCCCTACTTGAAGGGCACATCTTGGTGACCCTCAATTCAAGTTCCTCCTGAGTTCATTACACATCATTACTCAATTACTGAAAATTTGACCTTCCGGACTTGCACTGTTAACTATTACAAGTGTCAGAGAGAGAGAGATGCTTTAATGAATAATCATGTATTGGGTCTACTGTTATACGTACTATTCATTTGCCTTTTTCACAAGACTTGAAAATTAAGCAATGAAACCCTTATAAACCGATTAAAAGACCATTGACAAAATTTATTCCATTCAAGGATTTTACAGCTTAGCTCTTGAAGCTAATCCGACAAATTGATATCTAGTCAGGAACGATTGTCTGGTGGCTTGAACATGATACAGCGACAAATGAGGCACCATCAGTCTTCCACTACGGCACGTCGTCTTACATGACAATGGACAGATTTGGTTTGGCACTGGCTTGGTCTGAGTGATATGAGCCCCGAGCATTAGATTGCTATTTCGGCCCATAAATCTCTCTTCTGATGTAACATTTTAGGCCCAAAAGTGGTATTTCATACCAAGCAGGCCTGACAATTTTTCAACGTCAACTTGATTGGAGGCACAGTTCTCGACCTCAAATTTGTTTTTTCTTTTAGGTAAAAGATACCATATCTTTTTACCATTGTACTTATTTTAAAAAATACTTTACTATTCTAAAATACCTAATAAATATATTTTTTTGTTCAATTTTTAAAAAAGGACTTCTTATCAAATGTATGTTGTGTCACTTTAATAAAATTATTATTAAAATTAAATAAAAATGTTTAAATTATGATTTGTCCATGAGATGGACATGTTATTTAATTAAAGGATAATTCATTTTGAACACTTTTTTATACTCAAGTTGAAGCATCAAATGTATGTTGTGTCACTTTAATAAAAATATTATTAAAATAAAAAATATATAAAATTATGGTTTGCAGTGAAATGGGCATGTTATCTAATTAAAGGATAATTCACTTTAAACACCTTTTCATAATCAACTGCTGCTTGAGGATAAGTTGGAGTCAATTTTACAACATATGTTTATTAAAATAATATGAAAGTGTCAAACGAAAATTCTTGTTTTAGAATATCTAATGCATCAAAAGTTATTTTAAATAATTTTAAAATATGTGAAATCACAAAAAAGTCAAGTCCCTGTACCTTTTTTTGCAACGAAAATGAATGCCAAATTCTTTTAGATTTCATTTAGATCTTAAAAGTAGTCGATTTTTTAAAATAAAAATGAATTAATTTATGAAGAACCCTAAAAAGAAAGTATGAGGTCGAAGAAAATATACAACAAGAAAACTCCAAAAGGGCCATTTACAAAAAGGCTAATCCAGAAAGCCGAATGTTGTCCTATTGCAGTATAAAACCGACATTTTCTTGACTTGAAAAAAAAAAGGACTAAGTATCGGCAGAAAAAGCCCATGAATCTTACACTCGAAGAATAATGAGATACCTAAGGATTTAAGCTTTAGCACATTCATACCTAAAACCTACAAGAGCTAATTAAGAAGTTTAACTATTCTAAGGGATGTTCTATCTTGAAGTTATGTTAGGCTTAGCTTGGTGATCTCTTTTACAATAATGATTTTCTTGATATATGAAAATGTGTGATTGCTTAATGCTTGAACTTCATAATATGCATTTCTATTTTTCCTTCGATTCTTTTCCCTCTAGAGTGCATTGATGATGCAGCTAAAACCAAGAAAAAAAATTGTTTGATCTACCTTGGTATTAAATCTTTTATTGCTTGCCCATTCAATTATTTGGGGTGAGTTCTGCTCTTCATAATAGTTGTCATAGGTCTTTAGAACTTATTCTAAACCACTACACAGGACTGACAAAGTACTAACAATTGAAAAGGAGATAAATGATTGTCTCACTTTCCTGATTGTAGAGATTATAAAGACTAGAGCTTGAGATTGTGAATCTCAGTTTCCTGATTGTAGAGATTATAAAGACCAGAGCTTGCGATTGTGAATTTTAATATATCTTTAGTATTGAGCTTTTGCTTGGTAGCTAACCATGGTATAAAAGAGGCATTAGATGCAGGGACGGAGCCAGACTCAACTCTAAGGGGGGGCCGGAGGCCAACATCTAAATGCAAAAAAATAATACAATTATATAATAT
>JAOTBA010000008.1:11723036-11737203 GCA_025629845.1 Erythroxylum squamatum | reverse complement strand
TGGCAGCGGTTTGAGAGTCCAAGCAGAGTGGTTTCCCAATACCACTAGCAAGATGACTAAGACCCTCCAACGTCCAATACTCCAAGGGAAGGCCATGAAATTGAACCCATATCGGAATCACCTCAACAGAGCTGCTGTCCAAACCCATACCAGGCCTCCATTGACGTAAAAACAGAGGTTGATCACCGATATGCCATGGCCCAAGTTCCAGAATTTCAGAGACATTTGCATGCGAAGAGAACTTAAACAAAAACTTCCCGTCATCCATAAGCATGGCTTTTTCAAAGCCGTTCTTACTCCACCGTGACTTAGCCCAGGCATTAACAGCCGGAAAAGCCAGGCGTTTGTTCCAGAAAAAACCAATTAAAGCATTAGACCATGCTTTTGCGCCAGCCCGCAACAACTCAACCGGAGGGGAAATGACCCCATCCTGTAGAACATGAGGGTAATGAGTGAGCATACCTCGATGGGGATGGCCCGCGATTTTGTCGCGCCAGGAGCGGCCACTCTGTCCAGGGGCAGCAGCAGAGGCCAAGGAGGGGCCCTGAGGAGAGCGTCGATCACCAGAGGGCTCTGTTTGGAGAGCACCCTGCGACTCCATATGAAGAGTGCCATCGCTGGGGACACTCGCCACTGCTGGACGAACACACGGCGAACCAGAAGGCGAAGAAGGAAGGGGGGAAGGGATCTGGAGCAGGAGATGGCGTCGGGTCACCCATGGTGATGGGTGCCCGCCTGGGACCAAGGCAGGGAGGAAAAGCCAAGTGGGCGGGAAAAGGAAAGAAGAGAGAAGGCAGAGAAAAAATGTAGAGAGAGAAGTGAGATGTATAAGGTTTGATTATAATTTAGAGTTACATGTACGATGCTTATATTTTTACGCATACTTGGATTTTATGTCACGAGTATGACATTTGACAATCTCTTGACATTGATGTTTGGTATCATTTTGACTTCTCAGTCATCTCTGACCATTGCGAGTTCGGTGTTGATTCTATGTTCCTTTTTGGCACTGCTTCTTCTTTGATTCCTCAAGTGATGTCTTATTTGGGTCATAACATCCAAGATTTCTAGTCGGATCATAAAATGAGTTGAACTACTATAAATTTAAGGAATATCTCATACCATTTGTCCTTAATTAACTCCATATAAAGCATTTCTAATAAATTATAACTATTAATTTGTTTTCCAAATATCACTTACTTAAAGAAACAAAGAGTTTTAATTTGACATTAGTTTTTTCATCAATCATTATAGTTTAATTAGTATTCGGAATCTATTTCTTCCCACATAAGTTGATTAGAAGAATTTAGCATAATAAAAGAAAACAAAAATAATGTCCATTATGAGTTCAATTAAGATTTATTTTTGATATACTAAAAGCAAACATGACATTATTAAGTCCAAAGTATAAAATTTCAATAAGAGAATGGCTCAACATAAATAATGAGATATTATATATTTTTTACGATTTAATATTCTTACCAGTACATTATTCTCATTATATTTTAAATTACAATCTCTAATAACTAACAAATATAATGCCATAAGCAAAAACTCTATCTAAATAATGGAATTAATATATATATGTTTTATTCAATAGAAATATAAAAAAGTTAATAGGACAGGACCTCAAATAAAGAGATATAGAAGATTCATCCTAATTAGACGCTCAACTCCATATCAAAATTACGGTCAATATCATTATTTACATTCATTTCATTATCAAGATTAATACGATCACTATTATTTTTTCTTTTTTTTAATAGATTCAAAAGTTATCAAATTCTAAAGAAATGCTGTTTTTTACAAGGATAATTCTATATATATATGTAATTGATTTGGGAAGAAATCAAATTCTATGCCATCAATGTAATTCAGGTTTTACTTTTCAGAAGTTTTGAAGAGCAGGGCCATGAAAGGTAAAGTCTTTTTATTAATTCTTTTCAATGCCCACCTTCTATCGAAACAATTTTCAAATAGCTTGAAGGTTGAATTCAGCTGCCGTTTTAGAGCATGACCTACGTGTTCTTGAACAATTAATCGTGGTACGTAGTTACGAAACGTGGCATATATATATGATCTTCTACCAGATAATTAGACGACTCATAGGAATTTTCCCATTTGGTAAGTAGAAGCAGTCCAATGTCCATCTTGCATTTTGGTGAAATCACCAAAGTCAATTTAATTAGTATCATTTTCTTGTTCAAGTTTGGACTTATATTATCATCTATTCTTTATATGACTGTGATTAATGCGTTCCTCAAGAAATTCTCTTCTTCCTTCTTCTTAATAAGTGTATTTCTTTTAGGAAAGAAGGGAAATAGAGGGCTTAGTAGTTCTGAAACCAGGTTCTATCAATGTATTAAAAAATGTTGTGTTAGGCCCTGTTGCCTAGGAATACTATGAAATAGTCATTAGTGAACAAAACCTTATGTATTGCAATCCAATTGCTAAGCCTGGTTAAAATGGCGATGGCCAGGTTTGTGTTAGGAATATTAATTGATACTCATAATTTTCGATAAAACTGTCCATATGTTGTGTGTATATATCTTTATCTGACAAAAGAATTGTTTTCCATATCTACATTTATTGGGTTAGTCAATTTATCAGTTCTCCTTTTGAATTAAAAGCAGAAAATTTTCAACTTTTAATTAATACCATAGCGAAACGCAAGTGATTCAAACACATTAAGTGTAAGCACAGCACATCATTAATCCATAAAACCTACAATAATCAGTAAAATAAAATTAATCATATTAAAGATAAAATATATCAGTTTTATTAAAAAATTACATCGACTTAATTTTCTAAGTATTTGATAAGTTGAAGATTATTAGTCTAATTGAATTGTTAATTTTGATGGACGACTAGACTAACACATAGCTTAAATATCTGTTGAAGTAAAAATATCTTAGTCTCATGTACCTAAACTCATATCCATCAGCTAGATATTGTTTGAAATTGACTTCTACCCAATTCAACTACAATGTATACCGAAATATTTGTTCCCTTCCACATTCATACCTAACTTGAACACTTTTTTGCTTATGCATTTCACATGGAAAATCTCTTGCCACTACGATCAGTTTATATTTGCTTTACCCAAGACAAGCAAGCAAACAAGAAAACTCTGATACTTTTTGCGGATCCTTTTTGTTCTTAGCTAGGTACCGATAGATATTTTAAGAGTCCTTAATCTTTTGAAAGATATTATCATGCTATTTGGTCAATATTATAATTAATGCATCTAATATTAGTAGCTTTCATGCTAGTATGATACAAATATGCTGTCAGGCAGGAGTTGTTGATTTCTCAGGATGTCAATTTCTTTGATATATATATATGTGTACTTTCTATCTTTGGCTTGAACTTGTTCGAATTGTATTGAATAATTAGAAAAAGGAGATGTTATTAGTCTTTTAATCACCTTTTAAGTACATGGCTAAGTAGGATTTCCATGACAACAACCAACATGATTAGATATATGTGGGCCTCTTACCACAATTTCAAAGTAATGATCTCACAATACCGATATGACTAAAAATATTCCGTGTATTTTCATTCTAAGCTTCAAAATGATGAATGCCGATCGAATGGTTAGTGAAATTAATGAGCCAATGCGGCAATTACATTTATTAGGTACAGATGATTTGGAGGGAGCTAACTTGACTATGTATAAAACTGCAATTACATTGTCTTTGGAAGAGCCAATAACAACTCGAGTGACAATTGGTGAAGCTCTCAACGTTATGTGTGTTGGGCTGTGACACTTATTTACCAGTTCAGAAACACTGCAGAAAGTTTACGTGGAGGAAATGCATTTCATTCAGGTACAAAGAAAAAGACAAATACTTTCAACTCCAAACTGAACGCTTAGCCCATTTAATCAAGCAATTAGAAAACTGATAAATTCCATATTACATTGGATATCCATCGCTCACCCATCCAAAGAGAAAAAAAGGGAAAGAGATCGAATCAATAGATCATTACATTCAAACATTGGGAAGCATTAATTAGCTCTGATCTTCAAGTTCCCAAATCTTCTTTTACAGAGGAGTTTATCATCTTGGATACACACAAGGTAGCTTCGGACCTCCATAGTTAAATTCACTCCAGTTTTTGAAGCTCGATACATAAAGTCGAGTATATCATATTAACACGACTGATTTGAGCGATCTGCTTTCCGATTTAGAAAGGCACGCCATAGTCATTCTTCTTCTCTTTTTGCCTGCGTCTTTCTTATTAATTCAAACATCAACACCATATAGTAAGATTACAAGTCATAATCCTTAAAACCCTAGCAGCAGCCAAACCACAACTACAACAATCTCAAACACACCTAGGAAATTGGTACCAATCATACCGAAGAAAGATGACTTTGAAGAATTTCAATTATTCGAAATTGAAGAAGGTGAGGAGCATTCGCATACGACCTCGGTCTCTACTTCTCTTCTATGGAAGTTTCTGTGACAGCCACAAGCAGCACACGTCAGTGCAGCAGTTGTGCCCTCCTCTCCACTTGCCATGAACTCTCTGCAGCCATCTACCGCATACCCTCCTACATTAGCTGCATGATTCTTTTGGCATTCTGCATATCTGACGCTCCTAACAGTGAATGAAGAATTAGTTGAACTTCTTGAAGGCTCCTCTCTTCTCACCACTACTTGTCTCTTCCTCATTGTGGAGTTCAATGATTCTTCCTCCTCCTCTTCTTCACTTAATCCAAAAACAAGGGTAAAATTCTCAAATTTATATGGTGAGCCACAACTAAAATATGGCATAAAGAGAAAGGGGGAGGTGAGAGAGAGGATGTGAGAGTTTTCCTTTAGGTAGTGGCCTGAAACCCTAACCCTAGAGGGTGTATTTATAAAGTTGTAAACCTTCTCAGAAATTTCATCTCTCACTTGAAATAAAAATTGTTTATTGTAAGCTGTTCACTTCATCATTAATAAGGTACATATTATTTTCTACCAGTAAAACTTAGAATAGTAGTTGTGAAGTGAGCTTTCAATTAACTCTGTGTAAAACAAGATTTACCCAAAACTATGAAAAAGCTTAACTTTTTACCTTCAAATGTGATTGGTTTAAAATAGAATGGTCAGCCAAGATTTTTTTAATAACTTGATATATCCTGTGGCCCCTAAACTTCTCCTAATGCTAAAGGACATGTTTTTTGTGGGGTGCATTGAAACGATGCCAACAACATTTGTCTAGTTTCACCTAATTTAATCAACATGGGTATGTTAAGTAAGCTTGCCTAACCTATACTGAAAGTAGTGGTGGCAAGTGACCACCATGTTCCTTTTATTCTTTAATTAAAAATTTCCATATCAATCAAATTAGTTCTAACTTGATAAAGCTTTCGCGAAACTTCAAAAATTACAACGTCTTGAAGTCGTGGGGAAACTTAAAGTTCAGCACAAACTTGAAGTTTCTGATAAATTAACATGTACCACTCTTGCTCTTTCCACAAATAATTCCCTCTACAAATAGTTATTGAAGTTTTCTTCTGATTTCGTGCTCTGGGTACGGCTTCTTAATGATATCTTTTCACTTGTTAATTGGTTTCTGATCCATTTTTCTATGTCATCATCAAAACCAGTAGAGAATATATAACTGTATATAACATGTAATCTAATAAAGCTTAATATGGTTCGTTAAGCTAAAATGTCAGACGTCAAAAGGCTACAAATGCAGTGAAAGTAGTATGAAGAATGAGAGATAAGACTCAAGGTTGCCCTTGGTTTTCTATTACCTTAATTTCTACCTCTACTAGATACGAAGAACAGAAATCTTGCGCACTTGACATTCTCCATCTTTTGTTATTATAAAAATCAAATTCTCATTTTTCTTATTTACCTTCACACCCAACATTAATATCTAAAAATATATAAAAGATAAAGACTTACAACCATTAAAGGTTAATTTGTGTAGTGAGGGGGGCAAGAAAATTTTAAGGTATCAAATGTCTTGTTGTCTAAATTTGGGCAAATTGCAAAACAGCTCACGTGTTCATTAATTTCGAAATCTTCGCCAAGTTTTGTTTCAAAACACCTAGCGGTTTTAAAGATATTTTTGACGGTAGATGTTTGTGAAGGAGATTTAATTGTAATGTTACATGAATTTTTAATTTATTGCGTTCAAGCTACAAATTGGTTACTTAAGATTCGAAGGAGAAGGGAAGGGGATTTTTTTAAAAAGAAAAATACACGTGTAGTCTGATTCTTAGTTAGACTCATTATCAGGTCCTCAGTCATTATCAGGCTAGTACTAAAATTTATCTCATGGGAATTCGTAACTCATGACCAAAATATGATGAAAAGAAGCAAAGCAAAAATGCTTCGTAGAATTTCTTCAATCGATGAGTCGTTTAATCCATCTTTTTGACTTGATGTAAGATTTGATCGTGTAACGCTATAAGCTAACATGAAGAAACATATAAAATTTCTTTAGTGATCAGTATGAATCTTTTTGCCATTTGGGTCCAACACAAATTCTCCCCCCGGCCGAATGCAATTATTATGTGTGCTGTTAGACGTTGTAATGCACTTTAAAGACCAGCGGAATGCCCTCTTTCTTTTCAATGCCCAAGCCATCTCAAAAAATCCACCTAACCAGCTATGCCCAAGTAGGCATTTGATTAGGTCTTGGTCTGGCGAGCGAAGGTGATGGGAGACTAAAATAGGCATGTGGGTCAACCTATTCCTCATTTAGGTCATCAAGTGGCACACAACTTTGCTCAATATAGCGGCTTCACTGTCATTAGCCGCTTAAATAATTAATTGCCAGAATCAAATAAGTGTGAAGAATACCTAACGGCATGGCCATGAGCGCATATGTAGGGAAAGCATCCATATCATCAGGGCCAGTGAAATTTAGTAAAGTTCAAACAAAATACAATTCAGACATGGAATCAGATGTTTAATGTTTGTACACAGCTGTTTCCTTGCCTCCAATGTTGGGGGTGGTAAGTAATTTCATCTAGTTTGCCTATTTGTGTGCTTTCTTTGACCTCTTGAAAATTAGTAATTAATTCTTTATCTGAATAAATTTATGCACATCACTTCTTCAATATAAGTATAATAGGGCATCTTTTGAAGATATGTTTTTTTTTTTTATATATATAACACCAACCTTAGTCCACTTTATACACATTTTTCAATAAGAAAAATGTTATTTCCTTCTTATTTGTGATTGTCCAGCAACAGGAATATATTCTTGCTACTTACAATTAATATTTTCTCCTCCTTAAATTTCAAAAAGGATAAATTATACAATTTGCTTGTACTCAGTGAAATTTAAAATATATTATAGTGTTAAAATTGCCTAACTCATCCCCAAAAGCTAGCTCAAGAGGAGGAGGTTTGTACACTATTATAAACTCTTGAATGCCTTTATAGTTGTCCGATGTGGGATTCCTGACACCCCCCTCAGTCCAGAGCAGGACTGAACATTTGATAGACATATTGGGCAAAGGGACATAACCGGACACCGCCCTAAACTATCGAGACAAACTGGCTCTGATACCATGTTAGAAAGTGCCTAACTTACCCCCAAAAGCTAGCTCAAGAGGGGGAAGTTTGCACACTATTATAAATTCTTGAATGCCTTCATAGTTGTCCGATGTGGGATTCCTGACATATAGTCTTCAATTTATAACACTAGATATATGTGAAGTATACCTTTTTCAGTACATTATTTAAAATTAATAGTTATCTCATGAGATGTAGTATATTTGTGTGATGCCAATATCGGAACTATTTCCCTTTAGTTACTGCCACTGTGTCTTTTATTGAATAATTGATCTTACTCTTGTTTTTTATTGTATAATAAACAAAAAGATTAAGGTGTTTTGGGGAAGTTCTAAAGGGCTGTCAAACGATGTGATTAAACTTAATTAATCTCACATGTAGCTGCTGAAATTCACTTTATTAGGACTTACATATGTTTTAAAATGTGATCGTAGCTATATTGTAAACATAGTATTGGTGGGTACCTTGAACTAACGGTTATATTATTGCTGAGGTTATTCTTGGAGTCAACATTTACAGTTAAATAAATTTAGAACTTTTACTGTAATAGTTTAAATTCAAATTGGTTTAACAACAATTCTATTTCTGAATCTTATTGAATTACTTATCCAAAAAGATAGATAGAAATTAGTTATTTCAATTCATTTATTTTCTGAAATGAAAATATGATTACCATTTAACGTGAGACTTTATAGTAGTTTTATATTTTTAAACTTTTTTATTTTCTTGTGGAGGCCCAAATTACACATTATTTCCTCCATTTTGAAGTGAAATAATTTTTTTAACTCCTTTCAATTAGAAGTTTGTAAGAAATTGATTTTTATCAATGTTTTAAAAATTAAATTTGGTTTAAGATTGATAAAACAAGAAATTTAAAGTTAAAAATTCAACCAGTATATAATAAATAATAATAAATAAGTAAAATATAATATTTTATTAAAATAAAAAATAAATTATCATTTTATAGTAATATAAAATCAAAAAATTATAACTAGAGAAAAATCTAATATAAAATTTTAAAATAACCATAGCAATTAAAATTTTAGTTATCTATCCAACAAATGTATGAGGGTATCATGTAATGGTGGGTGATACAAAGGTCACCTTTGGGATTCGAATTTACACCAAGTCTATCGCCAACACTCTTTGCACGGCAGTCTCACTTAGATCTATTTAAGCAAAACTCAGTCCTCAACGAACTCTTAAAGTGTTTACCTCGTACACCCTCGAAGAAACAATGCTAAGAAAGCAATAAGAACAAAGGCAACAAAGAAACACATAGATACGGTCAAAAATCAACTTTATATACTTTCCCTCAAAAGAATACAAAGAATGCTTTCTCTGATCAAGTGAGAAGAGCAGAGCTCAAATGAGCTATATATAGGCATCCTAACTTGCCTTTCAAGTTACATTCAGAATTCCACTATATCTGAATTACTTAAGATCGTGCTAAGATCACGTCTATCCTTATCAGATTACATCACATGTACCAATTAGACGACACCCTTGTTTAAATAGGACTCTAACTGATAAGATAAGATAAGATAACAACAAGATAGAGTTTACATTCAATTAGGAAACTAGTATTCGTGTCCTCGAAGAACTCCACTATCTTCAGATGTTTAGTTCCTACTGCAACTCTAACTCCCAGTAAGCGCCACATCATCTAAGATCTCCTCACGATCTCTATCCGCTAATGATGCTGTGTGATCTTGCCGAAGCCCACGTAGCATATTGGCCTGATCTAATGCTTCCCACAATAAGTCCGTTAGTCGTGATCCATTCATCCGAGCATTGCTAAGTCCTTTGTCCATTAAGTCCTAGCCTGGGTCGAGTCAATCTCCACAAGGTCCGAGACTCTACCAAAATTCGTACCAAGTCTGATCCCACTCACCCACGTTTGCCTTAGTGTTTTTGCATGCCTCCCTCATGCATGAATCCAGCTAACCTTCCACCTAAGGCCTTCCGCAAAAGTAGCTGAGAAGTGCTCTGAAACTTAAGGGTTTAACAAACCACCCTACCAAATGGATTCGACGCCCTCATCGAATTAGTCTGAAGGTAGGCATTCACCTGATCCTCAAACTGCCACAAGGTTGTATCTTTCTCCCACGTAGCTTCCGCGACAGGTTTACCTTTCCACTGAATTAAGAACTTGGTCCATCGGTTCTTCTTATGTTGACCCATGGTTCGGTGATCTAGGATCTTCTCCACTTGATCCAAGAACTGTTTTCTCACAACCGGTGGTGCTCGCTTCACCTGGCTCTTATTCGGATCTGATGCATCCTCATGATAAGGCTTGAGAAAACTAACATGAAAAGTAGGGTGTACCTTTAATCGCTCGGGCAACTTTAATCGGTACGCCACGTTCCCCACTTTATGTAACACTTCAAACGGTCTATCGTACTTCAGCACCAGTCCCCTATGAACTTACTTGCTCAAGATCTTCTTCCAAATTTGTGGGGTTAGTTTCAACAATACTTTGTCTCTCGCATCAAACTCTAATGGTCTCCTCCGAAGATCCGCTTGCTTCTTTATCCGTCGAGAAGCTTTACGAAGACTGTCCCTCGGCTCATCTAATAGTTCTTGCTTCTCCATCGCAAACTTATGCACCGCGGGACATTTACCACTTGTCCTTTGTTGAGCAATTTCCAATGGGGTAAGAGGCTGTTGTCCCAACACAATCTCAAAGGGACTTTTCTCCGTAGCCGAAGATCTATGCAAGTTATAGCAAAATTGTGCAGTATCAAGTAAACTTAACCAATTGCGTTGACTTGCACTTACATAATGCCTCAAGTACTCCTCCAACAAACCGTTGATTCGTTCAGTTTGGCCATCCGTCTGTGAGTGATTCACCTTTGAAAACTTCAAATCACAACCCATCCGATTAAAGGGATGTCCAGAATCGGCCTGTAAATCTGGCGTCTCGGTCGCTCACAATATCTGTTGGTACTCCAAAATACTTGACCACGTTCTTGTAGAACTGCTTGGACGCAACATCCGAGGGACAAGTTATAGGAGTTGGCACGAAGATCACATATTTGGAGAATCTGTCAACCACCACCATGATTGATGTCATGTTGTCTACCTTTGGAAACCCGCTAATGAAATCCCTTGAAACCGACATCTACGGTCTCTCGGGGATGGATAAGGGTTATAGCAAACTGGCTTCCTTCTTTCTCTCCGATTTATCCAATTGACACGCAAGACACGTCTTGACGTAACATTTCACGTCATTCTCCATCTTCGGCCAAAAGTAGGAACGAGACAGGAGCGCTAGCATCCGTTGGACTCTTAGGTGACCAGCCCATTTCGAGTCGTGTGTCTCCTTCAACAATTGTTTCCACAATCCACCAAAGCTCGGCACATAAACTTGACTACTCTTAGTCATCAACAACCCATCATCATCGAGCCAAAACCTGTGAACAACACCTTCCTTAACTTGTGAGATTAACTTACAGTATATTGTGTCTAGTAGAGCAGCTGCCTTGACTTGATCCAACAGGTTAGACTCCACCCGCGTGACCGAATAAAGGGCCGAAAATACCTCCTTCCTACTCAAGGCATCTGCCACGTTGTTATACCCCTCCGGTTTATGCTCCCACACAAAGTCATATTCGGTAAGAAACTCCTACCATCGGGCTTGTTTTGTGGATAACTTCTTTTGGGTCCTGAAAAACATGTTAGCAACATTATTCGTTCGGACAACGAACTTGGCTCCCAGCAAATACACTCGCCATGTCTCAAGGCTATGCACCACCGCAAGCATCTCCTTCTCATGCGCCGAGTAACGATGCTCCGCACCATTGAGCTTTCAGCTCTCAAATGCAACCGAATGACCCTCCTGTACAAGGACTCCACCAATATCTTTATTCGAAGCATCAGTATGTACCTCAAACGGAAGATCGAACACGGGCAGCTTCAGCACAGGTTCAGTTGAGATAGCAGCTTTAAGTTTATCGAATGCCTCCTCACATGCACCCGACCAACACCACTCTTGCTTTTTCTTTAGCAAGTTCGTTAATGGCGCCGCTTTCTTCGAGTATCCCACTATGAACCGCCTATAGTAGTTCATCAGGCCGAGAAAATTCCACAATTCTCGTACTGTCGTAGGAGCCTTCCACTCAACTATCGCTTTCACTTTCCTCGGATCCATTCTGACCTGACCTTTGCTCACCACGTGACCCAAGAATCTAATCTCCAACCGAGAAAACTCCACATGTTCAGCCATGCTAGTGCTATACACCACAATGTCGTCTAAGTAGACCACAACGAACTCATCTAGAAATTCGTACATCACATCATTCATAAGGTTGCAAAATGTCGCAGAGGCATTAGTTAATCCAAATAGCATAACTAAAAATTCGTAGGATCCATACCGAGTTACACACGTTGTCTTTTGCTCATCGCCCTCAGCTATCCGCACTTGCCAATACCCACTCCGAAGATCCAGCTTAGTGAACACCTCCGCCCTTGACAGCCTGTCCATCAAATCCTAAACCAAAGGTACTGGATACTTGTTTTTAATCATTACCTTGTTTAGCGCTCGATAGTCCACACACATCTGAAGTGTACCGTCTTGCTTCTTCTGAAACAATACTGGGACTCCATATGGAGCTTTGCACGGTTGGATGTACCCTGCCTCCAACAACTCACCAAGTTGTTTCCGAAGTTCCCTCAGCTCCATCGGGAACATCCTATATGAGGCGCGTGCAGGTGGGATCGCTCCAGGAACTAACTCGATCCTGTGATCTATCTCTCGACGAAGGGGAAGATTTTTTGGCAACTCTTTCGGCATCACCTCCCGAAACTCCCTAAACAAACTTGCAACTGCATCAGGGACTTCCACCACGTGGTCTTCGCTGATCTCCCACATAGCAACGAGATAGGTCTCCATACCTTTCTTCAACCCTTTCTCGATGCTCATAGCTGAAACATGTCCTACCGATGTCGTAGCATTCGTTGTTCCACCATCGAGCCTACAACAATTCATGTAGAAGGAATTTTGTTCATTCATCAACATCATACCTCCCCAACTTGAATACAGCACCACCTTTGCTGCATTAAGGAAATCGATTCCCATTATTGTCTCGAAATCCTCCAATGGTATGATGATGAAGTCCATCCTGGCACGCCAACTTCCAATGCTGACTGGAACGTTGTAAGCAATTCCCGCAACTGCTTGTGCCTTCATCGCAGGGGTTTTGATTCTCATCGGAGCCTTGGACACCCTTATGCCCAACTTCCGAACCATCCTTTCCGCTAGAAAACTGTGGGTCGCACCCGTATCCATCATTGCGGTCACGTCCTTTTCCCCAACCTGTGCACCCACGTACATTAGTCTATCAAAGGAAACTGACTCACTACTTACCACGTTAATCAGGGCGATCGGATTTAGCGCAACATCATCCGAAGAATCACCGTCTTCTTCGGCAAGTAGCGCGTTCAACTTCTCTTTCCTTGGGCACTCTCTGGCAAAGTGTGGACCGCCGCACAAGTAATAAGCAATCTTGCCATTCTTTGAGGAAGTCTCCCCGTTCTTCGAGCCACCATTCTGCTTGCCCTTACTTTTGAAATCTCCCTTCTTGGAGTCTTTCTTTTTCTTCCCCTCGGCCTTCTCCTGTTGGGTGTGGCCTTTGCCCTTAGAAGAATTTGAGGAGCCTGCCTTAGAGTCTTTCGCCATATGAAAATCCACCAAAGCATCAGCAACCGCGATTGCACCAACCCCGTCCTTCACATTCTGCCTCCGTAACTCCATTTGAGCCTACGGGTGTAACCCAGATAGGAAATTGAAGAACTTGTCCTCACCTGACATATTTTTAATATCTAGCATTAGAGAACTAAAAGATTTCATATAATCTCTTACCGATCCATCTTGCTTGAGCCTCTTCAAGGCATCCCTCGCAAGCTAAGAAGTATTCATGGGAAGGAACTGATCCTTGAGCTCTTTCTTCATTTGCGCCCACGTTTTCATGGGAGTTCTACCCGCGCTGATCTCCGCAGAGGTCCTCGTCCTCCACCAGAGCTTGGCATCCCCATCCAAGTACATGACCGTCACATTAACCTTTTCAGCATCGGATAGCCTAGCAGCCGCAAAGTACTGCTCCATGTCCCATAAGAAATTCTCCAACACCTTGGCGTCCCGCACGCCTTCGAACACCCTAGGTTCATGTACCTTCACAGAAGAAAGTTGTGGTGCGGAGCTTTCACCTCGCTCGACATCTATTGTTGCAACAACACGCCTCAGTACATTGATCTCGAATTGGGACTCCTCTTGTGCCTTCAGCACATCCTCCATCTGATGTTGCAATTGTTGGATCCTCGCCTCCAACATCTCGAAACGAGTATTGTGAGAAGTGATTTCTTCCTCTCCCTGAGGAATAGGTCCAATGAGTGCCTCCACCCTAGACACACGTTCAGTCAAGTTGCCTACAGCCATTTCGAACTTTGGCTCTGATACCAGTTGATACAAAGGTCACCTTTGGGACTTGACTTTCACAGAAGTCTATCACTAACACCCTTTGCACGACAGTCTCACTTAGATCTGTTTAAGCAAGACCCAGCCCTCAACGAACCCTCGAAGTGTTTACCTCGCACACACTCGAAGAAACAATGCTAAGAAAGCAATAAGAACAAAG
>JAOTBA010000008.1:11621686-11638289 GCA_025629845.1 Erythroxylum squamatum | reverse complement strand
CAAAATTAAATAACTCCAAAAATTAATCCATCAAAACCTCATAATTTATAAAATCATGCTTAACTTCAATGAAAAAAAAATTCAGGGGCCAACAAATAGGGAATCTCCAGTACCTCATTTTGACCAAATGCCTCTGATAATTCCTGAGAAGACAGAGAGGAGGTATGATAAGCTTAGAAAGCAGGGAGCTATAGACCTCTACGGAAGTAAAGACCCTGCAGAGGTAAAAGGATGGCTGGAAATAACAGAGCGGGTATTTGATCAGATGGACTGCGAGTTCAATAAAAGGTTCGACTACGCGGTCTCACTACTGCGAGTATTTGGGACACCCATAAGTATCACAAGTAAGTTGAACAGGAATAAAAAGGGAAAGTAGGTTGATGCAAACCTTTATCAAGTTATGATTTGTAATTTACTTTATCTTATGACAAATAGGCTCAATATTATGTTTAATATATGTTTATGTGCTAGATTTTAATCAAGTAGGGAGTCTTATCTTTTAACTGCTAAGTGCATGCTTAGGTATTTGTTTAGTATTATAGAACTTTAGTATCTTAAACATACACTTTTATTTGATTAGCTATTCAGATGTGGATTATGTTGGAAATCTTTTAGAATGAAAGCACTCATTTAATTAACCATTTAGATGAGGAAGACTTGGGCATAATTAATGGGATTTGATTAAGATCTCCTTTAGTAATTAAATTTACTTTTAATTGACACTTCATTGAAATTATGTGTTTTTTGTACTTTTTAATATTAATTTGGTAGGATTTTTGGATTGAAATCTATGATTTTAGGTCACAGTAATTGACAATATAGAGGAGTGGTTAATTAGTGTCTTTAAAACTTCCTAAGCAGTTCTGTATCATAATTTATAAGAAGTTTGGTCAATATAGTGGTCAACGAATACATCATATTGGTTGACTATTGTCATTTAATGGTCAGCTAACATAGCCTTTCTTTAAAGTAGATTTTATGATATCATTTTGTTAAATGTTTGTTCAATTATATTAGTCACCCAATACATTAGATTGGTCAACTAATATAACAAACAAACTTTTCCTCTCTATCTCATCTTCTCTCTATTAGCTTAATTAACCTCCATCATTTTCTCTAAAAACTAACAAGTTTTGTACCCTTAATCGTCACACCTAAGTCAAAACCACTATATTTTGACCTTATTAGACCTTCATTTCGACGTACCTTCTATCTTTATCACTCAACCTTCCTACATTTCTTCATTATTCAAGAAGCATTCTTAACGCTTTCATGTGTGACATCTCCTTTTCACCTACATTTGTTCTCTCTTAGTACGTGTTAAGCTACAAAGTAAGCTAAAGTAGACTCTTCTACATTCCCAACATCAAGTTCCATTGATATCCAACCTCAATTCATCAAATTCATTTTTAGGTAAACCCTAACCCTTTTCTAATTTAGGGATTTTAAAAAATTCATGATTTTTTGTTAAATTTTAGATTAATTTACATTGCTTTTACGATTTGTAAACCACTTGAGCATTTAATTTCATGAAAATTCATTTAGGTATAATCAAATTGGAAATTTCAATGTTTTAGATATAGGAACTTTTTAGTTCCTAGATAAAACTGATGCTTCTATGGTGAAACTGAAAATTGAATCAAAGTGCTTTTACACTTAATTGTGTATATTCATCCTTGATTTTGAATGAATTTGATTTTTAAGCACTCTTTACTTTTCTCTTTTAGGGTTTATAAATTCATCTAAAAATGTATACTCTTTTTATAAAATTGGTGGTTGGTTATTGCAACCAAAACATATTTGACCTATTCTAGTACTCAGCTTTTTTGAGTTTTATCAAATTATGTTCTAATTGGAATTTTCAACATAGACACAATGACAAAATTTGGGAATTTTTCAATTTTATTAAATTTTTCTATCAAGTTGAACCTATTAAACAATATTTCTATAATTTTAAACATTGAATTGAACCCCTTCATGCCTAAGTTTATTAATTTTGATCAACTTCATCTCAAATTAGTGCAAATTCAACTTTTTAGTCAATTTTGCATAAAGTGCGTTTTCTTAATAAGAGTGGTTATGGATGGACGTTAATGAAGTTGGTGTTTTAGAACTTTATTAAAGTGATTTTTCTTATAGGTTATAGATATGGCTATCCTTACTCTTATATATATCTTGGTGCCTTCATAGGTCTCTTTTAAAACTCTTTAGGTTCTCATGCTTTTTATTTTTATAGCTAGGAGTAAAGGATACTCTTCTTTTGTGTCGAAAGAGCCTATTGGTGCCCCATCTTGTTGCTTTTATAGTTAGAGGACTCTTACTAGAGGTAGGAACCTCTAGAGCCAAGCTAATACATAAAGGACTCTTGAGACATATCTTAATCCACCTCCTCCTTCACTTCCACTGAGTCACGAGGATGAGTAATTTGACATCCACTCTCCTTAGTTTGCTAATTATAGTTTAAGTGTCTTATATGATAACCAGTTCCTACTTCTTTAGACTAATTTAAAGATTATGGTTTTATTTAATTTTATCAAAGGTGAGAACCCTCCTTATCAAGAATTACCAATTTTATCAAAGGTGAGAACCCTCCTTATCAAGAATTACCAAATGAGTCCTATAAATGTAAGGACTTTTTACTACAACCTTAAACCTCATGTACTTAATGATGACACTTATATCCTTTTTAAATTACAAAGTGTGAAAATAACTCAGTAATGATGCCATTACTTTTTAGTATTCTCATACCCAAGGATTATGCCTATTGCAATTGTCTTATAAAATATCACATTAGGCCTCATTATGTGACCAATAGAGTCAAAACTATATTTGAGATAAATAGTAGGGAAAATTTACTGGAAAGCCTAAAGTTGTTTGTGATCTTAAAGTCATTCTTGGTTTCCACCATATTTATATCAAGGATAAGTTTATCTTTTTTTTAGTGGACACCTTACTTTCTTTTGGGTCATGATGATCTTTAGTTCTTTTTCACTCTAATGATAGTGAGCATGTTCATCTTAGTTATTTTTTAATACACAAATTATCAATTCTCACAACACCACAAAAAAAGAATCAACATATCCTTATGCTTAGTCTCATCTTTTAGCATTTCAACATTCCATTACTGAAGATGAGCTTGATTTCAACTTCTTTTTAGATTCCTCCACGCTTTATGAATAGATTACCAGTTAATAGATGGACTTCTTATTAGAAATAGTAGACATAACAACAATAGCCTGATGATGAGCCTCTTTGGAGTCATACTATTGAGTTTCCTATAGATGATGAGGCTACCACCTCATGACTATGTCATAGCTCTATAATAGCTTCTTACTTTGATGCTTCTAAGTCTCATGTTACTTTAGTTCAAGGCAAAGTTCATTCTTTCTGAGATTGCATTGAGGACTTGTTCACATTATTTCATTCTCACTTTCTTTCTCCAAATAGTTTCTCTTTTTATGATTATATAAAGGAGGGAGTGAGTTTGTGATATTAGATGTTTTCAAGAGAAGTGGTGTCAATCTCTTTGATGTACTTGACATTATAATTGTTCTCACTATTGAGGAAAGAGTAATTTATGGATATGTTTATATTATTATAATTTGTGATTATGCTACTTGACTTTTGTTCTTTTTTTTTATCATACTTCTACTTGAATGGCAAATAGTTTATCTCTTAATCTTTGAGATTTAGTGATGCATGAGTTAAGAGGGAGTCAAATGTTCATATTTCTTTTATATAGAGAAAATGTGTGTATTTAAATGGTTAATTTCATTGTTGACTTCAAATGTTATGACGTGTTTTATCATTGCCAGAAAGGGAAAGATTTTTAAACCAAAGGAGGTCCTAATCCAGGTTTTAGTAATTACAAAACGGAGTTAATAATAATGATTTATTTTTTAATATCTTAAAAGAAAGCACTATAAAATAAAATCAAGAAGCACCTTATAAAGACCATAAAGAGAAGTTCATAAACTTTAAATCCAAAGTTAAAGATAAGAACAAGAAAGATCAAGGTATAACAAGTCCATAAATTCATTCATAATTTGTGTTGTATCTTTTACTCATTTACTTTAATGCCTTTAGGGGCTCTTATGTATAAATATATCATACTTTGAACTTATTGCATAAATATTTTTAATTGTCAAAAGGAACTAAGGTTTTTATTTTAAAAAGTTTTTGAAATTTAAACAAAATCTTAAGGAACTTTTGGAATAGCTTTGATTCAAGTTTTTGTCAAAGGAGTTTGCTTTTATCATTAAAAGAACTAAAAAGTTTGAAACACTTGTTCACAGATACACTAGTGAAACAAATTAGGTTAGTGGTCAACCATAAAGAGAGGCTCGTAGAATTCAAGTCCATTCAAGTTAAAGATAAGAACAATAAAGATTAAGGTATAACAAGTCCACAAATTCATTCGTATTTTTTATGTCTTTTACTTATTTACTTTAATACTTTTAAGGGCTCTTCATGCATAAACGTATCATAGTTTGAACTTATTGATAAATCCTTTTAATTTTCAAAAGGAATTAAGGTTTTTATTTAAAAAGTTTTTTAAATTTAAAAAGATTTTAAGGTACTCTTGGAATATTTTTGACACAAGTTTTTGTGAAAGGAGTTTGCTTTCATCATTAAAAGAACTTAAGAATTTTGAAACACCTGTTGGTGTGAGCACGACCATGGTACTTTGTAAGAGAAGTGAAACCAAAGATGAGTTAGTAATGCCAGAGGAACTAATAACAAAATTAAGAGCTAAGAAGTTCAAAGAAGCATTTCAATCCTAAATGGGCTAAATTATAGATGGCATGGAATCTCAAGAGATTATGAGGGCCAATGGCATCATAACTAATCAATTGAGGCGGAATGTGGAAGAAGACTTTCGTTGTTGTTTAATTAATTGTTTTACGTTAAAAGCGTAACTTTCAGCAACCCACTACTTGTGTCTTAGGCTTGTTTAAATCTTTTAGGTTTGATGGGCTGTACTTTAGAAATATTAGTTTGAGCTTTGATTATTTGGTGGTAGACCCATGTTTAAAGGCCTTTTTCATAGTTAGGGTTTCTATCTTTCAAGGGATATAAATAAATCATAATAAAAATTGTCTAGGGTTAGATTGGATGAATAACGATTTCTTTAAGGGAGGATTTTCTTGTCTTCTTTTATTGTATCAAGAATATAATTCTTATCAAGGTAAACACTTATGGTAATTTCTATTCTTGTTTTCAAATTAACCTTATTATATGTCTTTCCTTTCATATAATTAATTGGGGGTTGATCAGGGTTGGGGATTTCATCTTATACCTGTTCTATCCAAAGTGTGTGTTTAAGGGGTTTTGGGTTCTTTAGCCTTGAGGTTCTGCATCACTTGTTCTCAGTTATGCTGGTCAACCAAACTAGGTTAGTGGTCGACCATTGTTTTATTTTGGACATATTAATTAATCATTGTTTCGGCTAACCAATGCATGTTGAAAGTTAACAAAAATTATGTACATTGGTTGATACATTTGTCGATCAATATGTGATATATTTTTTGAACAATATATTCGAATGGTTGGCCAATATAGTGTAGAGAGATTAAATCACCAGTTCCATAAGTTTGTGTTAACATTAGTCGATACATTGGTCGACTAATATGACATAATAATCAATCAATTTATCAAATTAATAGAATAATATAATTATTACTAGCTCTTATAATAATTAATTTTTTTGTTTAACAATGTTTTGGAGCTAGTATGGATATAACACATTTACAAGATTTGATAAGTATTTACAAGCATTCATTTATCTATATGAAGTGATTTTGAGCATTCAAGCAATAAAGTGAGCAAGCAAGATTTATTCAAATTGTAAATATCATTTGGGGGTTGTTTCTTATATTCAATTGATCTAAATAGGATTTTAGTTACTCTTATCTTAACGAAGGTTATAAAAGGTTAATATTTACCTTAATAGAGATTATTGTAACAAGGTTCTTCTTTAACTGGTTGAAAGAATAATTGAGTGGAATTTTAAGAGAGACTTGGGGAGTAGATGTAGGTAAGGATTGTTTGCTGAACTATTACAAAATCAATTTATCAGTTCTTTTCCTTACGCTCTTTACTTTAATTTTGCTTGTTTGATTGAGCTTTAATACATTTTCATTTTATTTGAAATTAATCTTTTTTCGTTTCTAATTTGCAAAAGAATTTTAAATTTACGAGCACCTATTTCACCACCAGGGACCAAGCTTATGAAAGACACCATTATAAGCAATATATATACCATTGCAATTATCATTTTGTAGGATAGTAGTCGATGAGTGTATAATTCCCATATTTTAGATTAATCAATGCAACTAAATAAGCTCAAAGATAGTATCTGTTATGACTTGATATTCAACTTTTAGAGTAAGATACGATGGTTTGCTTCTTACAGTACCAATAAATTAATAAATCTCTAAATAGAAAAGCATAAACTAGTGATAAAGCATCGATCATTAGGATTACCAACCTAATCATCTTTACAATTTTTTTAGAGCATGAAATGAATGTTAAGAAAATGAAGGCCATGAAATAATATCTCTCTGAGATAATAGATGATCCTTATGATATCAACATCATAAGTGGTAAATGGAGTATATATGAATTGACTGACAATATCTACCACATAGTCAAAGCCTGGTTGAGTGACCATGACATAAATAAGACTACTAAAAATTATTGATGAACGTCATTATAAAGAAGAGTAATAGAATAATAAGCATTAGACTCCATATATGTGTGTACAATTTTAGGATCTACGAGACTTACACAAAGAATAAATTTAGTAGCATACTTGACTTGATTCAAGTAATATCTGAACTAGTAGGATGAGACTTCAAGACCAAGAAGAAACTAAAAAGTCTCTTTATCTTTCGTATCAAATTGATGATGGAAAGTTTTAATATCAACAATTTCTTGAAAATCATCATCATTAATAACTATGTCATCAACATATAAAAGAAGTTATGTGCATTATATAAAATAAGTGCAATAATTGGATTTTTTGGATATGAAGACTGAAGAATAAAAAATCATATGATTGCAATAGGTAGAGTCAAAGGACCATGAGGAAGAGTTACATAATGTAACAGGTAAAAGTTAGAAGGTAGATTTACTAGTATCTAGTTACAATTACGGGAGAAGATCATGAATAAATTTTATAGAAAAACTGACAGAAGTGCTCTCAGAAGACTCCTTATTAGTAACACCAACAACAAAGGCACGAGAAGGCTTATAACCATAATTTTCATAGTAATTAAATAATTGTTTTAATAGACGAATTCATAGTAGACATTGATAATGTTTATCTCTATAAGCAATTTAAGAAGTATCCTCAGGACGCAATTCCTTGGTTATAGTGTCAAGTCTATGCAAAGAGCTTCAATGAAATAAAAAACTTTGAACAGACTCGAAACTTATCTCTAAGGGTCATAAGCAAATGTCGAATACATTGTGGATCACCAAAATCAACATAGACTTTAGTAGTTTTAACATTAGGCCATGTTGGACCACAAATAGCTGATTGATCTAACGAAACTTGTAGCTCAGGGATATATACATGAATAGTCTATCCTGATTGTTGTTGTATATGATGAAGTTGAAGATAGAACTAAAATTCATAAATATAAACAAAGATTGAATATTTAGATTCTAAAGGAATCTCATACGGCGTGAAACCAGGGAAAGTCTAATTTAATAACATTACCACATATGTTACGAATCTAAGTCAAGACGTGGTGAGAAGATTGGAAGTAGTGAATTGAAGGACCGTCTTTACCTTCCGTGTGTGAAAATGCGGGCTAGATCGTAAGGTTTGTTGCTTTAAGTGATAGATCTGCTGTCTGTCTGACCAGATCTGATGGTTTAATGGGCTGGATCATCAAGATTGAGCCTGATATAGATGGACCAGGCGTGTCGTTGCTAAGTCTGCCGTAGGATCACCCATTTCCCTATTGTTTAATGAACTTTTCTTCGTATTTATTATCTTTGTTAGTGAATTTTAAAACTTCAACGGCCACAATTTGCCATAAAATTATATCTTTTGAGAAGTTACACATCTCTTGAGCCTCTAAGTCATAATTTGATCAATCAAATTCAAAATAATATCAATTAACCTAAAAATATGTAGAATCCGTGACAAAATTAAGATAAGAAAACTAAGAAAATAGAGATGAGAATGGGAAAAAACTAATAGTTAATGGAGGAAACTTTAGGAAGGGGGCAACATATTTGGATTCGGACAAGAAGAAACTTTAAGAATCAGTCTTAAATATATATATTATATATAGATATAGGTTAAACCGATGAGATCCGTGTTTGAATCGTTAAATTAGGTTGGCCCAGACGCATGAACAAGTAAACCAGACTAGCTGACAGGGCGTGCTAAGATGAAGAGACTGATTATTGGTACACGTTTCCGGTGATTATTATCACACATCTTCACTTTATAGAGACACGCGTCATTATTAGGACATGTTTAACTGTCCAATTTAACGACGTGACATTATTAATGGGACAACGTGTGGCTGTATCGAGAACATGTTAGTGATGATGCCATTGGTCTGTAGAGCATATGGATTCGTGTAGAAATTGTTTTAGCGATATTTCCTTTTTTTCGTTCACTTGACATAGAAAGAATACGATGACACAGTGAGATCAATAATCTAAAATATTTTCAAACTTCAACGAAAGAAACGAAGGCGGCTAATCGATAGATGCCTATTCGTTCAGGTGGCATATGTTTGGTTTGTTCTTTTTTTTTTTGGTTAAACCATCCGGTATTCGACTTCACACAGGCAATCGATTAATTCGAATTCGAGTCAGGTTGAACCATATAGGCAGTAAAGCTCTCCCTCACAAGTGCAGCTCCATTCCAAGATTCGAAATCGAGACCTTGATTAAGGGAGGAGGAGCCTCAACTACTCCACCACAGCAGTTGCGGGTATTGGTTTGTTCTTTTTTCTTTTTTGATATAAAACGGAGATTGGTTTGTTCTTTTTGACTATTCATTCTATTGGTTTTCCAAAGCCAATGGAGCAGAACAAGATAGTTTCGTATTCTATAGAAGTGCTGAATGAATAGAATGACCGGGTCAATTTGACTAGGAATAATTTTAGGAAAGAAAGCAAAGGAGAATAGAATGACCGGGTCAAATTGACTAGGAATAATTTTAGGAAAGAAAGGAAAGGAGATTAACGTTCGCTAACTATCTGTGTTGGTGAATTCAAGTAGGAAAAACTTTTACGTAGGATTGGGAAACTTCGATCAGTTCATTCAAGTCTAGCCGGCCAGTAGGAATATAAATTCCACGTCTTAAGTTTGACAGGCCTAAACTTGAATATAAATGTGATCGAGTATAAATAAAGTAGACCGAAATCAAGTTGGTTTAAATTCTGAGTATATAATTTAAAAGTCCGCTTATTAGTTTTAATTTAGGCTTTTTCAATCCAAATTTAACATTTATAATTAAATTCAATCAAACCGATTTTTTTTCACTACTTTTATGTAATATGAATTTAGCTTTGAATGTGATCAAATTAGTTAAATATGACTTTTCAAACATTTTTAGTAATTAGATCTTAATTTAAACATAATATTTTAATTAAAATCTACAAATTTTTGCAGTTATGTTATTTTTAATATCATAGTACCAATTTTGTATGATTATAATAAAATAATAAAAATATTTTAATTCATAATATTAACTCTTATTTTTATAATAATATGTGATGCGCAATTAACATAGAAATATATAATTCTTAAAAAATAAAATTAACATTATTTAGGCTAATATTTAAGAAAATATTCGGTTCGAGAATTTTGAATGGAGATTTTAGAAGTAAAAAAAAAAGCTCTATTTGGGTATGGTATGGATAATAAAGTGAGAACGATGCTATACGATGTTATATGAGTTAAGAAAATCACGACAGGATCGAAGTAATCTCAATTACAAAATCTTTTCATATTTTGATTTCTTGAAATCCAATTTCACTTTAATTCTATAAAATAATTAACACATAAATAATAATAAAGTGTGAATCTTAATTCGTTCCTTATTTCGAAATCGGTCCATCTCAAGCATCAGAGTCACACAAGTGTCCGACTTTTAATAATATTTACAAAACTAGTTGAAAAAATTCTGTAACTCTTATAGAGAGAGTTAAATAAGGACTGTTAGCTCTATTAGAGCTTAAGCTTATTTATAATAAGTTTGGATATTTTAGTAATTTAATTGAAATTAAATTATAAGTTCAATTAAACTAAATACCAATTATGTCTAAATAAGATCCAATATCTCATATTGATTCTTATTTATTAAATATCTCATATTTAATCATAAAATTTCTTAAACTTTACAATTAAGTCTAACTTGATTAAAATATTTTTGCTCTCTTCAACCTGTTTTTCATATGAGATCCATTACGTTTTCAAGTATGTTGATAATAGATACAAATTATAACCCTAAATCATATTTAAGATTAGATAAATTAAACTCTTTTAATTTACCTTTAATTCTCTAATTAAACAATTTGTATCCATAAACTAAAATTGACATCTATCAACATATCATAACTACCCACATATTTAGGAATGTCAAAGTGGTTTCCGTGCATGACTTTTATGGTATAATTCAATTCTTTTATCGTACAATGTTCCGATTAGACATAGAGTATGAAATTAATGTCTATTCTATTTTAAGTCTAATCATATTAGTTTTCCACCTTTAATTATTGATTCAATTAATGATATTTGTAAACTTTTTACAAAATATCATTCCATATTGGCCAAGGATTTCTTGAATCAATATTAATTGAGAACAACAAAACATTTTCCTAATTACTTTAAGGTAATGAATCATATCTTGATCACTCAACTATCTCCATATAGTTCATGTTATATTTAATGACTACCGAATAAGCTATCTATGATTAGAATAGGTCATTAGTTGTATCAAAACATAGTAATTCTTGTATAAGATAACTTTGGAGATCCCAAATTAAAGAGTGACTTATACAATCATCACAATGAGAATTTTCATATACATACAAATAATGTTCAAAATGGATTTCTCATATTGGGTCAGTTTAATGAACTTGTTCTCTAACAAGTACTCACTTATTTGTTTAAGTATCTCCATACTTTAGCCTATGAGATCGAATACTTAAGAAAAAATATAATTTGTGTTAGTCTTTTTACGTTCTATTAATGTTCAGTCTTAATAGAACAATGACCAGAAATAATTTCAGGATAATACATAAATGCATTGTGAATCTCATAATTATAATCTTATCATAATTTCATTTGCAGTGTATAATTATCCATAGAATTCATCAAATATATCTAAATATGTACAAGATAAAGAATTTTTTAAATTATTTTGTCATTAAACTACAACTAACCGATTGACTATAGGGCATAAACCAATAATCTCCCATTTGCACTAAGTCAATCATTTAAGTATCATATATCATATCACCGTATGTCGACCATGTTACTGTTGGGATAGTGTCTTGATGAGAGAATTCTACAAGATTCTCTATAGTAAATACTTTCTTAAATCTTACAACTTTCTTCTTAATTATCATCATAATTAAGAACAACTGCCTAAATACATCCTTAGAACTTTGATGAGACCTTAGCTTTTTTTATATGCTCAATGGATTTAATGTTTCACAGTACATTACTGTCTTGACACAATGCTAATAACTATATCAAGTTTACAAAAGAACTTATTGATCCAATCATTTCCTCTAAATGAAAAATGCATTATGACTTAATTAACAACCATTGCTATATGGGAACTTTTCAATCTCTAAACAATATTGTTCTAAGTAAAATATACCTTAATCAGGATTTACTTCTAAAGTAAATATCCTTATCACCTTCAAACTCAAATATCAACTCATACATAGAATAATCGATATCTTTAATACTTTATAAGTATCAAATACTTCAAATATTAAACATCTTTAGTATATTATCTATATATTTGGACTTAGAATAAGTAAACAACTTACAAAATTAAGTTGTTACCTTTTCATATCCAAAAGAGTTGTTCTTGGACAATTATATTTTTAACAATTTAAAATTAGAATTGTTGTTCTCTATGAGCAATATGTCTTACCCACTAAAGAGGACAACAATACACCCACTAATGTTCTTGCATATAAGATAAATTCACAATCATTTTCAAAGCAAACTCTTTGAATTCATCATGAAAGTGAATCTTTCAATGTCCCGTAGCCTTTCAATTATACATCAAATGTATCAACAAAGGCACTAGTTCCAATTGGATGTATTGTCATGAGATTTGAAAATTTGAAAATTTTATCTTACTCTCACTACTTATCTTGAGAACCATTCTCCTATAAGTATTCATTGATACAATCAATTTGTTTAATAGGTTTGTAAGATTATATCCAATATTTTGGATATCTCAAAACCTTTTATTACCTAATTTAGTTCTAAACTTAATGGATAATGTATGATTCAACCAAGTATCACATCCTTCAACATTAACTTTGACTCTTTCAAAGACTTAGCCTTTCATATCTACTATGAAATCTTGCTAATTTATTAACAAAAAATATTGAAGGTACGTCAATGTACTAGGCATAACTATAGAAGAAATAATATTGCACCATATAATAACTCATATTATATATTCCTCTATACATAAATTCACACGCTTATGGAATTTTATTATAAAGGTTTTTATCAGAGAATCTCATTTCCTTCAGATAACCGAAAATTTAAAATTCACCAAATTGATTTCATCGAAGTGCTTCAAAATTCTCAATTCTTAATTTCTACTTAGATTTAAACAATTTGAACTGTTCAAAATTTTAAATCATTATTTCATTTAATGCACATGACTATATCACACAAAGTCATTAGTAATTTAATAAAATATAATTATCATCCTTTTATGAATTGTTATTCCATCCAATACTTCATATGTATAAATTTAATAATTCAATAACATCATTATCAGTTCACCAAAAGTTGATTTGGTTATTCTTCAACTTAGCAAGTTTTACACGATTCATAATCAGCATGATACATATATCCTTATATGTAACTTTATGACTCTCATTATGTTGATTTAACCAACATGGTATGACATGATAAGTCTCAGTTATCCAACTTTGTATTCTTTCCACTTTTGTTTAGCATAAGTATCTTTTGATCCTACACATTCAAAATATTTGTATAAAATTAGATCAACTAATTTTTCTCAACAATATATTTCTTATCATGCATTGAACATTATAATAATGTTAAATCTAAATTCAGTATCATATATTCATAATCATGAATTAGAAATATATATGATCTTTATCATATCGAATATAGGCAAGAAAAGTCATGCAATTATTTTATTTTAATGATACCTATTATTGGAAAATGCACTTAATTGTAGTCCACAATTATGCTTTTAGTAAGCTAAATTAAATGAAATAATTTCATCATAGTATTATACCTTTAAGCTCTACTTCATGCAACCTCTTGCATCTTACTATCATAATGTCGACATACATATTACATGTTAACACCAAAGTTTATGAGACATTATTTAACTCAAAATATCAATATATTTTATTATCTATATGATTTTGATGTGTCTCTAAAACTTTGTCACAGAATCCTTGATAGGGATTATAACAAAATTATATAATGGGCCTATAATTTTTCTATTTATATAATGGGCATACAATTTTTCTAACTTTGAGAACTCTTTTCAAACATATCCTATGTTTAAGAAATTTGGTTCACTAACTTAGTATCATTTATACTAAATAAGGTAAATTCCAATCAGAACAAAATACAAATGTAAGGATAGCAAGTAATTGATTATATGTCATGACTATAAAATGAAATTAGGGCTTTAATCATATATTTGGTTACTCTCGTTATTTTATTTGAAGTAATAGTCCCCACTACTATTCTGAAAGATTATTCTAATCTTTATAGTAAGCTAGGATCTCATTCGAATTTAGTTGATTATAAGTTTGCTCAATAAACCATCTAAACTTAAATTAGGTAGATAACAATTTTATCAATTACATCTAATGTAACTCCCATATCCATTAGGCAATAATTGATAAAATAT
This sequence comes from Erythroxylum squamatum, assembly GCA_025629845.1. NCBI lineage: Eukaryota > Viridiplantae > Streptophyta > Magnoliopsida > Malpighiales > Erythroxylaceae > Erythroxylum > Erythroxylum squamatum. Next base: position 11,624,155 of record JAOTBA010000008.1, on the reverse strand, counting down.
ATCTTATATGTTATTCTCAACCCTGCCTCTAAATTTGTATGATCATGAGTTTACTCATTTAAATCACACAAATTTAGTTAAGTAGAACCCATTTTCATAAGACTAAACATATTCGAGTTTAAATGACCTTGAGTTTGCTCAACAAGCCTAACAATAAATAAAACTATGGTTTATTCTTATAACAATATAAGGCAACAATCATGTTCAGAACATGTGTTTAATATTTTTAATAAGGGATTTCATTTTGTTCGTCTTATCAAACAAAAAACTGCAGGTAAATTATTATACATATAAAACATACAATTTAACATGTATAATATATAAAAAATATATTCAAACATGCAATTTATGGATTCATAATCAAATTATATGCATAAAAATATCAAGCTTCGTTTGGCTCTAGTTATTGATCTTCATAATTTAAAATAATATTTCCAATTCCTTGAAAAATAAATTAGATTTAAACTCATTAAGTTTTAAATAAACCAAGTTTCCATTCTAAATAGAAATTTAATTTGATTCGAAAATAATTTTTAAATCTAATTGGAAGCCATTTTCAATTATCTTGACTCTTTTAGCAAAATTCAATTGAAAACAATTTTCAATAAATTATGATTTTTACTTATTATGATTTAGAAAAAATCTTTTTTCAAAATTATATAAGTAAAACATTATAATCCAATTAGAAAACTATTTCTAATCTAATTGGAAATTACTTTTCCTTAATTAGAATTTTTTCTATCAAAAGAAAACTACTTTCAAAATTAAATAAAAACTTTTTAAATTTAATTGAGAAAGTCATTTATATTAATTATTTGGAGATCAATTTCTTAATTAATTAGAAAATATTTCTTTAATAAATTAGAAAATTATTTCAAAAATATTAAAGAGAACACATTTTTTCATTAATAAATGAAAACACATTTCAAAATAAATCAAGAAACTTATTAGTCATAAATAAATTTCTAATAAATTGAACAATAATTCTCTAAAAAATATTAAATTTAATTTATCTCAATCAAATTAAAATAAATAAATTTAATTAAAGGGCACTTAATTATTTAAGAAAATATTTTTCTTAATTTTAAGGTGTCTAATTAATTAATTTCAATCTAATTGAAACTAATTAATTTTAATTGTAGAAATTACTTTTCTAAAATTTCAATCTAAAATTATTTTTCTACTAGTTAAGGGTAAGACTACATACTATTGAACTTCCTCAAATCTCGCATGACAGCGGGATTTCTATTGACTATTATTGTTGTTATTGTTATAATCAAATAAAGAAAATAATTACTTTAATTTCAGAATTGACTTTTAAAATTAATTGTGGTTTAGATTTTAAAACAATTTTAAAATTATATTTGGAATATGTCACGGAATACTCTAGTCCAAACCAATGATTGAATTACTTTAATTCAATGGCCAAACAAGTCTTATTCACTTACTTTCGTCCCAAAAAAAAAAGTCTTATTCACTTACTAGAATATATATATTGTTGTATCCGAACAAGCTTTATTCCAACTTAGAATACATTATCCTAGTTTTCAATGCCAAACATTCCCTATCCTAGCCCTACAATAGGTTGTCCATGTATCCTAACAGACCTTTCTTCAAGTGTAGAAGTCCTAATTTTATAAGATGACAAAACCCTAGTTTATCTAACATGTAGCCACCGCCATTAGCCTTCTCCAAAACTGTTGCCGACTAGTCTAGCAGTTATGTCTGCAGCCACCGGACATCTGCTTTGCCAATGAAGTTTCTAGTCATCGTACATCTGCTCTGCTAGCGTAGTTTCCAGCCACAACAGTCAAGTCTGCACACGTCACAGTTGCTTTAACCAGTCGCCGCACCTGCTTCGTTAGTGAAGTCTCTAGCTGCACACCTATCGTGCCGACCAGTGGCAACATCCCTCATGTTGCCAACAGCCACCTCTCAGGACTTAAAATGCCCAAACTGACAACAGCACATCTAATCGACTTCTTATTTCGCATCGACCACACAACCAATGCCAGCATTGACCAAAAAAAATCTTATTGGCCTTAAACGACAAGTTTTGGTAGTGTTTCCTTTTACAAGTTTTGTTAAAATTTTGGGTTTAGGTTGTTTTAAGTCTGAACTTTTTAGATTTTGGAATTAGGTTATGGTGTTAACAGTCAGATTAAATCTAATTTGACAACTTAGGGATTTATGGACATTAATATGAAAATTTTCAGATTGTAAGGTCATTTAATTTCAATTCCAAAATTTTGATCAATAACAATGAAACAATTTAATCAAATCATATAATTAAAGTTAGCTTTGATACTAAGGGTGTTCATGGTAGGATAACCTGACCCGTTTATAAATAACCTGAACATGAACCTGAATGCCAGATTCGGCAATTTTACGGACCTGAACCTGAACCTGAACCTAAAGAACCTATAGGATCGGTTAACCTATTTTCAGGTTCGGTTCTCAGGGTAACCA
>JAOTBA010000008.1:11606822-11617296 GCA_025629845.1 Erythroxylum squamatum | reverse complement strand
ATTTGCTTGCTTTAATATATTAAAAATATAACAAAACTATTGAACAAGTGTATTATATTAAATACGAAATATTCTTTTCGCAAGAGCGTCGCTTGTCCTTCTTTTTGGTAGTTTGGAGTTGTCCGTCCATCCAGGTAAGTGGTCTAACTCATCTCTACCATATGTATTGCTTTAAAAATATGATTCTTATGCATTTGGGTTTTATGTGAATGTAAAGGAGGACTTGATTTTATGTTGTTGCTTATAATATTCTTATAATCATTGATGAGTTTTTGTGTTCTTCTTTAATAGTCTAAGTATTTACTATATGTGGAATGAGTTTGAGATCTTATGGATGATTTAAGTCATAACTAAGTTCCTATGACGGTTTGTAGGCTGGAAATCTATGATATAGCTCTCGTGAAGCTTATTGGTGAAAAATTCCACTAGTCTAGGAGTCATAGCAAGAACTTGCTTTCTTGATTTACAGATGTAAACAACGCCATGTACCATAATATTGAAACCAATTCTCAGTTATTAATTCAAACATAAATACTTCAACTTCAACGTGATTAATGCAAATTTAGCAGTAACACAAGAAATTAATAGGTTTAATAAACAAGAAAGTTTTTTGCAACAAACCCCTAGGACAGTATATAGACTAGAAACCTGTGATATAGCTCCTGTGAGGCTTATCGGTGAAAAATTTCACGGGCCTAGGAGTCACAGTAAGAACTTTCTTTCTTGATTCATATGTGTAAACAATGCCACGTACCATGGTATTGAAATCAATTGTAGGTGATTAATTCAAACATAAATACTTCAACTTTAATGTGATTAATTCAAACTTATTATTAATACAAGAAATTCATAGGTTTAATAGACAAGACAGTTCTTTACATATTAAACCCCTAGGACGGTATATAGGCTGGAAACCTGTGATGCAGCTCCCGTGAGGCTTATCAGTGAAAAATTTCACGAGCCTAGGAGTCACAGCAAGAACTTGCTTTCTTGATTCACATGTGTAAACAATGCCACGTACCATAGTATTGAAATCAATTGTAGATGATTAATTCAAACATAAATACTTCAACTTCAATGTGATTAATTTATTAGTATTAACACAAGAAATTCATATGTTTAATAAACAAGACAATTCTTTGCATAATAAACCCCTAGGACAGTAATAGAATATTATATTCAATAAATCAATTATTGAATCAACAATATATTGTTATATATTAAATTGAAGTTGTTAAATTTATGAAATATTCAATAAAATATGAATTTCAGGTTAAAATATGCCACCAAAGAGAAAATAGGATATGATGCGACCAAGGTCCATACCACGATTTGGAGCCAGTTACCATCCAGGTGAAGCATTACATTATACAGCTGCAACCGAATCAGATATTGTACCTTCAGCTACTACACTTACAGATGAGGCATCACCTTTCGTACCTATTGCATACCACGATTTGGAGCCAGTTACTGTCTAGGTGAAGCATCACATTCTACAGTTGCAACTGAATTAGATATTGTACCTCCAGCTGCTACACTTGCAAATGAGGCATCACCTTTTGTACCTGCTAGTACACCATCCACCATCCACCACCCTTATACTGACAGAGATATCAGGGGCAATCAATGTGGATGAAGGAGACGACAACTTGGAGTTGAGGGAGTTGATAGAAGAACTTACATCACAATTGTCAACAATCTGTAAATAAAAATATACGAAACACCATATGTTTATAATTAAGTTATAGGTTTAAATTTAAAAATGATATAAAATTAATTGTTTTAATATTAAGTTGATTCCGTCTGGATCATGCTCAAGAAATATGACATCCAAATTTAAAGAGAAGATTGATCTTGAGGGTTATGTTTGGAAGAATATCTCTAAGGCAACAAAGGATTTTTATTATAAGGAGTTTGAGATACAAAAAATATATTTTTAATTAATTTTATACATTAATTAGATAAATATTGTAGATTATAAGTACTTACTGTATGCTTTTTTCTCTTTTCAGAAAGAATTTTTTTAGGATTCTGAATTTGATGCGGTCATTTATAAAGTTTAGGAGAGACGAGCACGTACATGTTATCGAGACTTTGTTGGTGCGATACACAAGGCTGGTGGATGACCGCCTTATATTTCTGAACAAATATGGATTTGTTGGCAGCAGTATTAGACATTACTCGAGACAATGTCCATTTCGGAGCGTAATTCTACTAATAGACGCGGAGGACTGGGGGGAGAGAGTCTTCCTGTATATGCTGGAGGATCTATTACCTACCACGAGCATGCAGAGAGACTTGTAAGTATCTACACTTTACACTCATATTCTCATTTTTTTTACTTGGATGTATTTCAATTTAATTTGATGTGTGAATTTTGGAATGAAAATATGTGTATTATGAAGAATGATAATGTTATAGATGTCTAGTGTCATATATGGTTTTTAAATTAAATTATTTGTCAATAAATTATAACTAATCGATTGATTGAAGGGCATAAATCAACAATATGACATTAAAATTTGGCTAAAAGATAAGTGAGATACAATTCATTACGAAGCTGTTTTCTTAACATTTTTTTAGTAATTTTTATAAAACAATTTATTATCTTTGTATTTAAAAGAAATATTGTTGTCTTGAGGATACTTTATTTATGAATTTTAATTGCTCAAGTGAATAAAAAAACTTGAATTTTGCACTAAACGAGTATCGTGAGCTTACAAATTTTCAAATCAAAGCACCTTGAGTGTATGGAAATTAGGTTTTAACAAATTGTATGTTTATAATATAATCGTAACGTAATGCTTTATTTATGAGAAAGGGGTTGCAAAATATTTTGAAATAGTTTAATTTGTTCAGTTTTAAAGGAATTTTCAAATAATAAAACAATAAATTCTTAAATATACAAATTAAAATAACATTACTTTAAATTGAAAGAGTTTGAGCTAATTAAATTGAACTTGGTTTGAAATTCGATTAACCTAAATTTAATTTATTAATTTTGAATCGGTTTTTAAAAATAAGTTAGTTTTATAGTGTAAAAAAGATCAATAAAATGTCTAATAAAAGTTTCCTCTATTTATGAGAGACAAAGCTCTAAATTTGCAAGTCTTGAAGACGCCCATCCTCTTCCTGAAGCACCTGATCAACAAATCAATTCAATTCGTTTCCAAAACTAGAATTGAATTTTCTAGCGTGGAAATAAGCATGGTCCAAGTTTTATAAGTTTGAAGAATTCTTTTTCTAATTTCATTATTTATATTTCGTCTTGGCTTGAAAAAGAAGAGAAAATACACAGTGATCTGATCTTATGGTGATATCTTGAACGTAAACGATAAGTGATGCCCGAGGGATTGTTTAAGCCAACCTTGTTCATATCTTGGTACGATTTTCATAATTCTCCAGTCTCGGTTTGGACTTGGACAGTAGACCCATGTCTTCAACCTATTTTGGAGGTGAATTATTCTGAATGGACAGACACATATGACCTTACCATAAACGCAAAATGGTCTCATGAGGATAGGTCCACTCAATTATAAGTTTTTGAGATTAGGATCAAATGAATATGATGAAGATTCCTCACAATGAATGGCTAAAAAGTAGCAGATTAAATCTCATAATTAAAAGATCTTGGCCGTATAATGTCACAAGTGTAGCGCATCATGCCAGCCTTGCTGACTGTTTGCTAATGCTCCCTCCTAGTTCAGTTTGAACTCTGACAACAATTTAGTAAAACAAAGGCTCCCATTATACGAGCAACGCGGCAAGATTTAATATTTAATCATTCTTTATGTGGGCATGGCGTGTCACTGCTGTGTTGGACTCGCATTGTAAAGCGGCCTACGTCATACAAAGCGTCCCCAGCGTGATTGCTGGAGTCATCAAACACAAACTAGGTTGTTCGTACAATTTCAATAAAAAAAAAAAACGAATAAAAGTAAGCTCCTGTTTGTTTATCGTCCATGGAAGAAATATAGAAGTTGAGCAGATGATCATTCTCGTATTTGCACCAGCTTTTTCTTCTCCCTATCCAAACAGGTTTTGTGCAATTTACATTGTAAGTCTGGTAAGAAAAGATTTAGTTCTTGGCGGTTCAACGGGCTGTAGATGGAGCAAGTGGTGTGCTGTGAATTCAATTCTTCTACATCTCAATCCCTTTCTTACCAATAAAAGGGCACCTTGCGAAGTGACTAGATCCGAAGGTATTGTACCTATCAAGACAAAAGGGAAAGTACCTAAGTATTGTATAGATCTCAGTTTCTTTTTGTTAATAACACCATTAATTTAGATTTGGTGGAAACTTTCTATTAAGTTAGATTGGAAGCTTCCCAGCTATTTGAACCGTAAAACTTGGCATTTATCCATATCAATCGAATCTCGTCTCAAACACGAGGTTTGTACACGTAATTCCCTTTAAGGCCGTGGAACTCGTCCTTGTAAGTTGTAAGATGGTGCCTTTTCCCACTTCACAAAAAAACATTTCTCTAGTTGGAAAATTCTCCGCAACTACTCTTCTCAACCCCACCAAGTCTGAAATGCCTGAAAATCAAAGGCGTAAACTTTCAATTTGGCCCATTTTGTACTCTTCATCTCTCTCTTTGCCTACGTCGACTTTACATACAAAATAGACGACAAAGCAGACCCTTCAACTGAAGGAAATCCTCTTCCATAATCGAAATCTAATAACGGTCCTCAGAATCCCAAGGCTTTAAGCAATCAGAGATCAGCTCTTAAAAACCCTCCAAGTCGCTCACACGTTCTTTTCTCTCCCTAGCTCTTGCCTAACTATCCCCCTCGAAAACTATCCCCTATTAGGTCAGATTTCAACTTCCGTCACTGCATTTCATTCTCATGCAAATTTTGTGCTCTTCACATTGTTCTCTTACTTTTCTGTTGGTGAAAAGTCCATTCTTTTTTCAAAGTTTTCAACGCAGATATCACAGTCTCAAAGACTTGCTCTGTTTTTTTGCTTCAAAATGAAATAACTCAACAGATTGATCGGTTAAATGGATGGGTTCCTGAAAGAAATACCCATTTCAGATTGGTGAATATGGGTTCTGTCAATAGGTTTCTCTATCAAAAACTGATCTTTCTTGCTGCTTGTTTCTGGGTCTCTGTGTTCACTCTGTTCCGGACTCTGTTTAGACTTTGCAAAAGAACTATCTTCAGGTAATGAATGTTACTGAAACCTTGTCTGACCATATTTTCATGTGTTATGCGTTTCGGTAATTTAATTTCACAACTGTACAGAATTAAGTGGAAGACTGGTTCTCAAGCAGACAATTCGAATTTCACTCCAAATTCTACAGGGAAAAAGGCTGAGCATCTGATACCTGAAATCGATGTTACGAATGATACTGAAGAAAGTCGATATGTTGAAGAGACTGATTCACCAAAATTCACTTTCAAGTTTCAGTATCAAACATATAAAGAGGAATATGAGCCTGTTTGTTCAAATAGCACGACCTCCACAAGCACCAATAAGTATGAGTTTTCATCCGCGAAGAATTTGAATCAATACATAGAGAAGCGTGAGGCTCTGAACCTCACTGTCAAAGAGCTTTACACTGATTCTGGTGGTGGTTCAATTGGTCCAATTAGTTATGTCAGTAAAGGGCTATTGTCAAATGAGGAGCTCGTTCATGAGATATCACAACATGGTTTTGTAGATATTGTAAGTGAAAAAGAACAAATACAGGAGTTTGGATTAGACACATCCATTAAAGAGTCGATTTCTGGGAAGGGAAAAGCAGTGGAGGTTAATAGAAAAGTATTGGGTAATGAAGATGATTTGAAAAATGAAGTTCCATCTGTTTCCAGGGAGGAGTTCGTGGCTGTGGATTCAGATTCGGATTCTGATTCTGATTCAATTACTTCAAGCCATGAGGTTTTTAGTCGCTTTGTGGCATCAAGCAGTGATCGGTTCTTGTTGGAGAAAGATGTTGATGATGGCTTTGATCGTAACAGTTTGAGTGTAGTGAAAAAGGAGCTAGACTTGGATGAGGAAGATTTGGAATTAGATGTAAATCTTCAGAATTTGAGTTCAGTTTATGGTCATGATGACTTTAATGAGGAAGATAGTGAAGTACTGGAAGAGCTAAGAGAAGTAGAAGAGCCTGATACGCAGCAGAACTTAGGCAACGAAGACCTCAAGAGTTTGTCCGAGAATGAATTACACGACGGAAGCTATACAAAAGAAGAGCTTTGCTGTAGAAAGAATGGTTTAGGTGATCCTGAGAAGTCCAATGAACAGAATTCATCAGGATGGGATTCTGATGATTCAACTAAATTTGATACTTTGTGGGAGCATCAAGATTTCATTGAACAGCTGCAAATGGAGCTGAGAAAGGCCAGAGCCACAGGTCTTCCGACCATCTCAGAAGAAGACGAGTCTCCTAAAATAATGGAAGATTTCAAGCCATGGAAAATTGATGAGAAGTTTCAACAAGGAGATGCAATGGGTGAGCTGCACAAGTTCTACAAGAGTTACAGAGAGCGGATGCGAAAATTTGATATCCTGAATTTCCAAAAGATGTATGCCATGGGTTAGTTTCTTGCATTCACATTTCCATTATTTTGCTTGAAAATTTTCTGTGTGTTCTCAAGTCCTACGGTGATGACAATTTCATTCAAATTTTTATTGTCGATAGGAGGTTATCTGTGTAATTATGACGAGATGATCCTACTGATCAATACCTTTCAATCGAAGGACATCATAGCACAACCTACCTTTTGTAGTCTTTTAGAAGTTAAGGGCATGGACCCACTCAATCTGTTTTGCAGAAATATGAAACTGCGAGTAATAGGCAATCATAACTTTTAACGTGTTCTCTTTTTATTTTTTCTACTAACACACATGCAATCATGCGTACATGAAAAAGGTGTCGTATTTGCCTGTATAGTATAACAGGTTTTAGTAACACTCTTTTTCATTACCTGATGTGTATGCTTTTTTTCCCTGTAAAGCTAAGTAGTCAGGTCACATGTTAGCCATAATTGTTTAATTGTTTAGGAATGTGGAACAAAACCTATTTTCCTGAATGCGTGAATCCAAATTTTATGGTTAGTTGAAGGTGCATATCACTAATCTTTAATGCCATCCAACAATCTTTCAAGTTTCAACTTAGCTATATGATTAATTCCAATGACCCAAGTTAACCTTTTTTCTTTTTCTAAAACTGATCTCTTACGTGAACAAAATTCTTAGTCACAGCAGAGCCAAATTAGGATAAGTTATCCCTAGTTGATTGTTATAACTTTTCAAGTATGATTACCGATAGCTGGCCAATTGAGTCTTCGTTAGATCACTAAAGTTGATTGGATTTTAAGTTTCATTCAATTCCTTTATTCTCCACTTTTCATGGAAATCTGTAGGCTTTCTCCAATCAAAGGACATATTTCAGTCAATTTCAGGCCGAAAAGCTTCAGTTCGAGGATTCTCCCTTCTTTCTCAGAAATTTCTGCTGAGCAAACGTAGAAAGTCTGATCCTGACTTGATGATGAACTTCATTAGAGAACTGCATGGTGACTTGGAGACTGTCTATGTTGGGCAAATGTGCCTCTCATGGGAAATCCTTCATTGGCAGTATGAGAAGGCGATAGAGCTATGGGACTCTGACCACCATAGCCTGCGCCAATACAATAAAGTTGCTGGTGAATTTCAGCAGTTTCAAGTGCTGTTACAAAGATTTGTAGAGAACGAATCCTTTGAAGGTCCAAGAGTAGAAAATTACACTAGGAAGAGGTGTAGCATGCGTAATTTATTACAAGTTCCAGTAATTAAAGGTACAACCATACCATTGAATCAATGTTCATTTCTTGATGGGTGTGACTAACAATTGCTAAATTGTTCTGCAGAAGACAATGCAAAGGGTAAAAAGGCAAGAAGAAAAGGCAAGGAAGATGATGTGATTACAAGCGATATGTTAGTAGAAATCTTGGAAGAATCCATACGAATTTTCTGGCAGTTTGTTCGAGCCGACAAAGATGCACATGAAGTGATTCAAAAGGGCCGAAAAGGAACTCGAATAGAACCTCAAGACCCATCTCAGCTACAGCTCTTGGCAGAGGTTGAAGCAAGCCTGCTAAAGGTAAGCTTAAAATTTTCACCATCTGATGAAATACCATCCTTGATTAAACTCGGCTTCTTTATGAGGTGCAGAAGGAGAAGAAGCTTAAGGAAATGTTGAGGAGTGGAAACTGCATATTGAGGAAGCTTAGAAAGCAGCAAGAAGACAGTTCAGATCACGTTCTTTACTTCTTCTCACAGGTGGATATGAAGTTGGTCTCAAGGGTTCTGAGCATGTCCAAAGTAACAATGGAGCAGCTAATTTGGTGTCACAATAAGTTGAGCAAAATCAATTTTGTTAGCCGGAAGATACATGTAGAACCATCTTTTCTGCTTTTTCCTTGCTGATGGTAGTCATTAGCTTTCTGTACATTACATCCACCAACCATTAATAGATAAAATAGCTTTCTGGAATAACTTACCCTTCCAATTTATCTCTCGTTTTTATTTCTTCAATACCTGGAAAAAGCATGAGGGTTGTACCAATTTTTTAGTTACAAGCAGGTATTTAATCTCTTTTTTCCAATGTATAAAGATGAAGTTGAGATCTCTAAATTTGAATAAATTCTCAAGTTGCACATGAAGAATTCGTTTACTCGTGGAATGAGGGACGGGATCTTCTGTCCAATATTATAGTGTCTTATTCTGTCCCATGAATCTCAACTATTTATTTATGTAGGTCTCATATTTATTTATGAGAGATTAATTCATATAAATAAATGGTTGAGATTTATAGGACAAAATAAGATATCATAATATCAAACCGAGAGGAACCAAAATTATGAAACGGATACTTTCGAAATAACATAAAGCAAATTCAAATGTTTAAATCAGAATAAAAATTGGGAATGTACTTGTGAACTCCTAAAAGGTAAATATAAAATAATAACAGGTGCACACAAGATTGACTGACCATCGAAGCCCAGTTTTGCAATCACAACCGTTGATAAAATAACTCATAATAGCAGCCGTCAGATGTAGGGCTTCATCCACCAAAAAACTTAATTATAACCCGCCCGCTTCGTGATTTGACTCTCTCCGCCCAAGTTGTCTCTCTTGAGCCTTCCCACGGCAAAAAAATGGTTCAGCGACTGACCTACCGTAAACGGCATAGCTATGCCACCAAATCCAACCAGCATCGTGTCGTCAAAACCCCTGGTATTCTCGTGTTTTGGCTGATTTTCCTGTTTTTTTTTTGCTTTCGTTTCTTGGTTTTCAGAGTGGAAATTTTTGATGGGCGTGTTTTGTTTTTGTTTTCGTGGCTGAAGGTGGGAAGTTGGTGTATCAGACCACGAAGAAAAGGGCAAGTGGACCTAAGTGTCCCGTTACTGGCAAGAGGATTCAAGGGGTATGTGGTTTAATGCCTGAAGGGTTTACGTTTTGAGATGTTTTACTTGGTTTCGATTGTTGCTCTGTTTTTGTGATTTTTTGTTCTTTTGGTTGAGACGAAGATGCCATAAAATTTTGCTTTAATGTCTTTATTGTGCATTTGAGATGGAAAAGATTGATACTTTTTCACCTGGCTATTCAGAATTTGGTTACTTTGAAATGTTAAAGTTTGCATTGTTTTTACTTGTTTCGTGTCATTGAGGCACTGGATATTTTGAGTATGCTTCAAAATGCTGCGTTACTATGGACGCTTTCGGGGTGATGATTTGTGTGTGGTGTTATATTTTCTTCTGACCTGAGGAATAACCTTTGTTTCTTATCTAAGGGAGTTGTGTGGTTCACTTGTTTGTGAGTGATCCTAGAAAATTTTACACCTTAGGTCTTGTATGACTGAGGAATAACTTAGTGGTAAATACCCATCAATTTTCCTGTCTAAAGAGGTCTTTAGGATCATATTGGTGGCTATCTGCAAAAAATCAACTTAGTCATAGTTGAGCATGATTTGAAAAAAAGATTGGGAGGTAAGAGCGTTAGTCACAACATTGAGTTTTTGGGTTAACATTGCATAATTTTGCAACTGAGGGTTGTTTTAATTCCTGCTATCAAAAAAATTATGAGAGGTATGCCTTAGAAATTGACAACTTTGGCAAGTCAATACTAGTCTTCTTTCCTGTCCCAGTAGCTTCGTTACTTTTTCCATATAAGGCAAGTAGAATTACATAGCGTGTTTATTCTGCAAAGTTTCATCTTCTTTACTTCAGATTAGTTACTTTAGTACTGTCAATCTTGTCGTATCTTGCCAATTTCTATTTGAACTACTTGATACCCTCTTTCTCTAAGTTGTTTCTTTTTAAGCCGCATATTTGATGAAGTCTGCTTCAATGATGTTGATTTGATGGATTACAGATACCTCACCTGAGACCTGCTGAATACAAAAGGTCCAGACTATCCAGGAATCGTAGGACTGTAAATCGTGCCTATGGTGGGGTATTGTCTGGAGGTGCTGTTAGGGAGAGG
>JAOTBA010000008.1:11583934-11597547 GCA_025629845.1 Erythroxylum squamatum | reverse complement strand
TTTACACGGCCCGTGTAAACATTCACACGGACCGTGTAAAATTCACACGGCCCGTGTGATTTGGATGCCTCAACCTCAAATTTTTGAATTTTGGTTTTTGATTTATATCTTGAGTTATACAACTCCAATTGAAGTGATTCTTGTTTTAAAATGGACTAGAGACTTAAGGTTACAATTTTCATGAAGAAGTCAATTTATGGTTTTGATGATTTGGCTAAGATGCGCCCACCGCCAATATGAAATGTCAGTGAATGCCCCTTTAGGGTTTTCAGCAAGGCTCATGTCCCAGGAAGTTAGGCTCCGGAAACGGGGTCCGACACACTTAATTCATGCATCACATTAATACACGTAACATATTATTCACATTTTTTTGCATATTCATAAAATATAACATTTCACTTTCGGAACAATCATCATAATCCTTCCATTCATATATAATACACATATCAAGTATAAATGTAATGCACGTAAGACTCACTTTCATTTATTATTGTCATTGTGACCAAGTGCCTTTTTACTAGCTCATATCCCTTAGTGGATACCGAGCTGTGTCAAATTATGTCCCATATCTCTTAGTGGATACTAGGTACATTCACAACTGAGCCTGATGCTCTTTTCACATTATGAGCTTTAAGCTCTTTTTCACTGGCAACTTCGGTCACAATTTCCTTTATCTTACATGCATTCATGTATTGAAATGCTTCACATATCATTTTCTAAATCAATCACATGCTTGCACATTCACATTCAATTCATAATTTTCATCGGACCCAAGGTCCAACATTCAACATCATTGTTGAGTCATTTATTTCGTCACATTCACATACAAGGAGCACTTCAGTATATCATTCATATATCACAATCATCGGACATTCATTGTCCAGAATCAACACAATTAGTCACATTCATCTATCATTCAAAACACAATTTAAAGAAAACAGTAATTGAGAGAAACCGTCTAGGTTATTCACAAGTCACTCCCGAAGCTAACGCTTGGAAGTTCCGACAACGTCTGGAGGTTGACTTTCTAGTTGCTCCTTTATAACAAGCAATATACACATATCACAATTTGCATAATTATAAGTGTTTAATAATGCACGTGTATGCAATGAAATATGTATAATGCTTGTTCATGGCAATCCCGAGTATTTTTTCATTATCCTTGTCACAAAATCAATCCTATCTCGACACTCACCTAAGTATAATTTGTACTTAGGCTTATACCTCAATAAAACCATTAAAATCATAATTCATAATTCATTGAATCACTTTCAGATTTGTCCAAAAACTGAATTTCGGGTCTATTGTTCTTATACTGAAATAGTACACTATACTCAACTTCCATCAAAAATTGAAAATCTTAGAGACTGAATCAAAATTCGATTTCTTCACGTAATTTGTAGCCCTATTTCTCTAGTTTACTCCAAATTAAAAATCATCTCATTTAGATGACTAGAGGTCAAGATATAACCGAAATACCCAAGAATGTTCAGTGAAATCATACCAGTTCATACTATTCCAACAAATTCCCCCACTTTCCTTCAATCTAACTTTTTCAAATCAATTCAGAATGCTACCAATCCCACATCGGTTGGAAAGGAGAATGAAGCACTCCTTATAAGGGTGTGGATACCTTCCCCTTGTATACACGTTTTCCATACCCTAACATACCGGATCCTATCAGAACTCCGAAGTTAAATGTGCTTGAGCAAGAGTAGTACCAGGATGGGTGACCTCCTGGGAAGTCCTGAGAGAGTAGTGTCCAAAAGAGGCCTACAAGCTGGGAAAGCAAAACCGTGCAGGTTAGGGGCACTAAGGCTTTGGCCCAAAGCGGATAATATCTACAAGCGGGTGGTCTGGGCTGTTAGAATTGGTATCAGAGCTAATACCCGGACCGATGGGCCAACAAGGACGCTGGGCCTCCACGAGGGAGGGGAGAAATCCCACATCTGTTAGGAAAGAGAACGAAGCACTCCTTATAAGGGTATGGATACCTTCCCCTTGTAGATGCGTTTTTCATGCCCTAACGCACCGGATCCCATTAGAACTCTGATGTTAAATGTGATTGGGCAAGAGTAGTACTAAGATGGGAGACCTCTTGGGAAGTCCTGCGGGGGTAGTGTCCAAAAGAGGCCTCCATGCTGGAAAAGCAAAACTGTGCGGGTCGGGAGCACTAAGGCTTTGGCCCAAAGCGGAGAATATCTACAAGCGGGTGGTCTGGGCTGTTACATTTCTTCCAAATTTTGACACCTTCATGATAGTTCATCAATTACACCTCAATTATACCTTAAAAAAACTTCAATTCCTCATTAATTCATCCTTAAAACAATCTATAACCTAGGGTTTCCATACATCAAGAACAAAACGAATTCATTCATCAAACTTTAAACACATCTCATGATCAACCCTACATGCAGTTCATCTCAATTCACCCCTAATCAATCTTTATGGATGTTATGCTCACATATATCACAATAAAGCAATCAATTAGTTACTTCTTTAGCTCAAGGTCTCCTCAATTTAACAAGTTAAGCAAGCCTCCCAAGCATTCAAACATACACTAAGAACAAAATGGGATAAAAGGGTTTCAATTGCAAGATGAGGGTTGCGAAATTTTGGCAAAAATTCAAGGGTTATGGAGATTATGTGAGGGTGTCGTTGGTGAGGGGAAAGAAGGAGAAAGCTTAAGACCAAAACATGAAAGAAGACAGTCTTGTAAGGGTGAAAGTCATGGGTGCAAGTGCATGGTGGAGAGGTGGGACACATTTCTTGCCACTTGTCAAATGGAGAGCCAATTCATGTGTCTTCCTCTTACACTACCAATTGTCAATCCATAACTAGTCCATTTGTCACTTAATCACTAGGCCATATGTCATGCAATTATGCCATCATTTGTTACTCATTTATTCAAGCCATTTGTCACTCTATTATTAGTGCCACATGTCATCATTTCATAGGCCCAATTAACCTAAATTCTCGTGTATCATTTTATCTATCCCTTTAACATTTTTCCTATAGTAGATGCACATATCACCTTATCAATCATTTAATTGTAACAATAAATTCCCAATTCACTAATTATAATCCATCCAAAACAAAATTCAAGACATAATCAACACATAATTACATCACAATCATTTAAAATCTTTCACACCCCGGGATATGTCAAATAAGCACATATATTGTTTTTACAATGTATCTAAATTATAGTTCATGTGTGTATGCAAATATGATGTATGCAAATGTAATGCACTTCCTGTATTCTCATATGATATGACTCAATCTAACAATTAAATCCTTAAGTGTAGAAACAGGTTATTACATTGTAAGTCATAATTTTAATAATCATTGAAATATTTAAGTTGAATGATATTGCATATTATTCACACATATAATACCTATCTTTTTTGTGAGCTTTTGAGCTTAAGAGCAAAATTTCAAAATGGTTAAGCTCTTGTTATTCTTTCATGTGTGTTCTCATATATAGTAGAATAATTCTAAAAGTTGCTCTTATTATGTATATTGAGAGCATATTTTTAAATTAGAAGCATGGACGTGATAAAGGCACTTAGATTCAACAACTTGTTTAAGCCTATTTTTTTTAAAATTACCATAACTTTAAATTTACCTTTAGGAATGACCAAGTTGAGCCTTATCCTTTTTCATTAATTAAACCCACATATTAACCTCTATCTTAATTTTCGTTGAAAGATCTTTTTATTATTTTGAACCTAGAGGGTTATTTACATTATGTTGAAGACTTGAAATTCTTGAAAGGTCTAATATTTCTTCAATTGTGGTACTGAATGCTTGCAATTGGTTTGATTGAAAAAAAGAGAGTCATGAATAAGTTTATGGTACCAATAGAGTTGCAATGAAAGGACCTGTGCATTTTGTAAACAAGTCTTGTAATTTCTTTTTAGTAAATTTTTTTCAATTTAACCTTTTTTAATATCTCCACCATGCCATACCTAAGCCCCATTACAATATTATAAAGACCTTTTGATTTTTGTTTCTAGTTTATACATAAGTGGTGGAGATGTGATATCATTGTAAGCTTATGGTAAGAGTTCTACTATGCATTGATTGAGAGTTTTAATGCTTTTCACCCCAAGCACTTGAGTGCAGTGAGTGAAATCTTAATAAGAGTGTAAAGATTTATGCGTTTGATTTTAATGCGATTATTAATGTGATTATTATTATTGACTTAGAAAGTTAGTTTTAGGATAACTTGACTCTAATTGTATGTTAATTTGATTCAATATGATATGATGATTTATAGTATGAATGGAAATGTTGATATTGATAAGGGATTGATGTTGTAAGATTTATAACTTTGATTATGGTTTGCTTGAGGACAAACAAAAGCTTAAGTGTAAGGATGTTTGATAGAAGCATAATTGATCGTATTTATACCCCATATTTGAACTATTTTTGCTTGATATTTTGTACTTTTATCGTATATTTGATACTTAATTCACTCCAATTGTGTTTACAGAGTATAATTGCCTTCACGAACTTAAAGGAGAAGAATTTGGAAGAAAACACGACATAAAATGAAGGTTCGAAGCACAGAAAGGATGCTTGGGCATATATTAGTCCATAGAAAAGAACTCTCTTTTTGGTATATTTTCCTTGCACTTCTCTCAGGCTATGCAGATTCACGAATTCTAGAGATTTTGGTTATGTACGGTTTGATGCATAGTTGTGCATCAATTCGTACATCTCCCCAAACCCTAAAATTCGCTATAAAAAGATATGTTCGGTGGCAAAAGGTGGGAGTAGACATTAGGAGACGATCCTGTAAATTTTAACTTGAGTAATTTGATTGAAAACCTATGATTAGTTATTAGTAGACTCAAAATTAGCTATTAGTATACCATAGGAATCTCCACGGTCCAACAAATCAATAAAACAATTGCATAATAAAATATCAATCTATTAAGGATTTGGGATTTGAAACCTAGATACTAGATTTCTGATATCGATAGTTTGTTAAGTGCTTCTTTAATTCTCTGATTCAATTTTGGTGGCATTTGATATGAATTGATTGAATTTTGAATCAAATTTATATCTTTTTCTAAATGAAAATGTGGACCAAATTCAAATTCAATCTTTACGACTAAATCAAAAGTTCAACTTTCCCTCTTTAGTTCTTCCAACTCTCCATTGGCAATGAAGAATTAACAAAACTTGTTCATTTCTCACGGAGAAACTTTCTCTCATTCTTCTTCATTTTAGTCCCAGACATTTCAACCATTAAAACTAACAGCTGAGACAAATAAAGCCATTACAAAGCTTCTGACTTATCAATCATCATTATAGCAATAATTGAGACAAACCCATATATAAATTCTTTCATTTTTTTGAACTCATAAACTTAAACAAATATCATAAATTAAGACAAATTCTTTCACTTTTCTCAACTCACAAATTCAAAGAAAAATTTGTCAATTTTTTCATTAGTTGTACATCAAAATATTAGAGATTAGAAAAACTCTAGCAACAAATGATAGAAGGAATAAAATCACCCATCATTATTATTATTATTATTATTATTAAAGTGAAGATGCGCGATAAAATTAAAATAAACTATAGTTGATAAACTTTACGGAAGAATTTTATTTTAGATATAGAATCTTAGTTAAATGATATTGCCACGACTTAACTGAGTTTCGAAATGCAAACAACACTATAAATTTGAAAATTTTATTATTTAAATATGAATGACAGAATTATGATAAAATTTTATTAATTAATAACTAAATTAGATATTTTTAGAAATATTAATACTAACAAATATTATAACTGAATTTAAATATTAGTGCAAAGTTTTTAGATTAAAATGTAACTTCATCCCTCTAACATTTTGGTGGTTCTGCGACGAGCTATAGCATACGTTAAAGTGTTAAAGAGGGAGAGGAATCAGAATCACACAAGTTAGTATCAAAAAAAGAATCACACAAGTTACATTTACCTTTGGTCTTTTCACTCGATAATGTGCCTTTCTAGGATAGATCCCCTTTGGCCTTCGATCCGATGGATTAAAGCATGTGCTTTAGCTGGGGGCGATTACAGTAATATGCTTAATTCAGCTTTAAGCATAGCCTACATGCAAACATGGATTTTATAAATGAGAAAATTAAAAATTAAAAGAAAAAGAAAAACAAACATGTCAAGAATGGGATTCGAACCCATGCCCTTTCGGACCAGTACCTGAAACTGGCGCCTTAGACCAACTCGGCCATCTTGACTTGTTGAGTGTGTCTTTCGTTCAGATAATATCTTTATTATTATCAGTAATCACTTCATAAATTCTTATCAATTATTTCGAATATGCTGAAATTTTAGAAAATTATCAAATATATCGTAGCATATATTTTAATATTAAATATATGAATTAAATACAATTAAACTAAATTGTTTCTAATACTTGATTGAACTAAATATACTTTTTTTTGGAATTAACTAAATATGAACCTATTTATAAAAAGTAATATTTATTAGGTTTTGATAATAATATTAGAAAAATATATTTAGAATTAGCAATTTATAGGATCAAGATTTTTTTAAAATTTCAATAATACTTAACTCTAAATTTAATTTGAACTTGATTATTCGAAACGTCTTCCGATTGGGTCTCGACTATTGGTAAAACAGTTATACTTCCTTCATCTAAACGAGAGCTCAATTTAGCGGTTCTTTCTAAAAGGCGTGAATGCAAATAAAAAAATCTCCTGGATGAGCCTCACGACCCGGCGGTATTCGTAATAGAAGAGACATTTGTCGATAAGCCTGCGCTTGTTTAAAAGATCATCATAAATGATTAAAGTGTGCCGTTCACGGTACATAAAATATTTAGCCAGAATTACTCAGAACGAGATATTGAAATGTAGTCGAAGAATCCGCCATTTCGGTGTCATTTTTAATATTTTAGTTATTGGGTCCGAGCTAGTCTATCATTCAAAAAAATGCTCTTACTTCTTATCTTTAACAATTTCACTTTTATATATAAAAATAATATACATATTAGTAGATATTTCGGAAACAACCTCTCTAATAATTAAGGGTAAAGATGCATATTATTAAACTTCTCTAAATTTAACATTAAAAAAATAATGAAATTTTTATTGAGTCTCTGAACTGAACCTCTGTTGTTGTTGCAGCATTGATGCATGTGTCATATATATATATATATATAGAGGTTCAGTTGTTCCAGCATTGATGCATGTGTCATATATATATATACATAATGTATTTGATCAAGAGTGAAACTTTATGTAAAAGTAAAGAGAGTCATTAATCACCAAAAAGTAAAAGGGATAATTCACTTTAATGGCTGTCATTTAGGTAATAACATATCTTTAAGACTAATTCCACATGTACGGTCCACAAATCTCCTTGCATCACACCTCATATTTCACTTTATCCACAATCATACTTTTGCTTATTTCTCTACGTGACAATTGAGTTCTCGTTCAGGTGAAGAAAGTACAATTGTTTTACTAATAGTCAAGACTTAATTGGGAGACGTTTCGAACAATCAAGTTTAAATTAAATTTAGAGTTAAATATTATTGAAATTTTAAAAAAATCTTGACCCTATACATTGCTAATTCTAAATATATTTTCTAATTATTATTATCAAAACCTAATAAATATTACTTTTTATAAATAGGTTCATATTTAGTTAATTCCCAAAAGAAAAGTATATTTAGTTCAATCAAGTATTAGAAAAAATTTAGTTAAGAACTGAAGTTGGAGAGTCTGTCCTTTTTTCCAACGTCTTGAGATTCTAACATGTAAAATTAAAATATTTATGTGGAAAAGCCTTAGAACAAAAACAAGGCAGACAAATATATAGATTAAACTAAGGGATACAAAGTTTTTTCTACAATGTATTAATTTTAATTAAAAAAATCATATATCATGTTAGAGTTACTAATGGTTTAAAAAACAATAATAATATTAAGATAGACTAACAACAATATTGATATTAAGCTTAATATCTTCATAAGTAATGATATTTAATATTAAAAATATATTTAAGATATATTTAATAATTTATTTAAAAATTATAATATCAAAAATTAAAATTCAAAAAGAAGAATTACGCTTTTGAAACGTGATAACTAATAGTAACTTACCTGAGGCTATGTTTGGTTGAACATAAGGTTTTTAATGGAATTGAATAGAATGGAATAGAATTGAATGGAATGGAATGATTTATAATGGAACGAAATGTAAATTGATGTAATATTAAGAAATTGTTGTTTAAAAGGGATGGAAGGGTTCATAATGTAATATAGTAAAAAGTTGTTTATCATTTTTACATTCCATCATAGACCCTCCAAATCGGAGGTTTCTCATTTTTACTATTTAGGATGGAATGTAATATAATATAAAACCCTCCTTTTACATCTCATCCCATTTCATTCCATTATAAACTTTCCTCCCAAACGATAAAATAATATTATATTTCATTTCATTCCATTAGTAAACCTGCAACCAAACATAGCCTAAAGATTATGAAACTCAAAAGGAATGTTTAAAACTAATAGAAAATTTTTTGTTTACAAAGTCTTACTCATTTTGGTGTTGGGTCTTTGATGCAAACATCAGTAAGGATTTATTGAAATCCAAACATTAAAAGAATTTCTTGGATTGTTTTGCTCGAATTAGACCTATTCAAATTCAATCACCAAATGCCTCAATTGAACAAGAACCAAAGGAAAACATAATAGTATTGATACTACACACTTATGGATCAAAGATTAGCATGATAAATCAAATTAGAATACCATAATAACATTTATTCTTAATAAGTTCAACCCTAGGTCAGAACCAAGGAAGGAGAAAACGTCTCAAGTTATTATTTCGTACCAAGAAAATATGTCTTTGCATATTCCTTTTTGCTGTGTTTTATATTAACACCATTAACAACATAAAAATAGGCCAATACTTAGCTAACATAGGCCCAACTGATTAGTTCTAGCCTAAAAAGAAATCTACTAATTATTACAATATAATAGCCCCAAAAGAATGTTAATGGCTCCAAATAACATAAAACACAAACCTCAATTAAGACAAACAACCAAAAACATGTTTAACATCTCTTTTATATCAACCCCTTATGTATAAAACAAGTTTATCTTTTCTAAATTCCATATCCAATTCACATGACTTAGGCTCCAAGTGCATCTTGCATCACTATAGCATCATTCCCCCTCTTCTCAAAGGGGATTTGTCCTTAAATCATCACCTAAATCAAAAGGAAAAAGAATAAAAACATAATGTCGCACTGACATTATATTCACCTAGTAAATCCAATTTATAAGTGTTTTTGCCAATGAGCATTACAACTTAGAATGGTTCATCTCCACGAGGCATAAACTTTAATTTTGGTTGTTCTTGAAACCTTGTCTTGCACATCTGCACTTAAGCATAATCTCCTAGTTTGAAAGTATCTTGTTTGTGTCCTTTATTGGCTTTGGATAAATAATAACAAATTTGCATCTCAATATGTTGTCATACCTTCTTATGAAGTTGTTTCACAGCTTTGACTTTCTTTTCTCCATCTATACTATCAAACTTATAAACAAGTAAAGACACCAAATTTTGGGGTATCAAATGATTAAATCTATAGACAATCTCAAAAGGAGAATGATTAGTCGCAAAACGCACGCTTTTATTATAAACAAATTTGACATGTGATAAACAATCTCATCCTAAGTTTTAATGTTCATTTTAATTATCGCACGCAACAAAGTTGTAAGAGTATGATTTGTTGCCTTAGTTAACCCATTAGTTTGTAAGTGATAAGTCGTGGAAAAGAGAAGTTTTGTACATATCTTTCCCCACAAAATGCACCAAAAATGGCTCAAGAATTTGGCATCTTGATCTAAAACAATACTCCAAGGCATCCCATAAAGGTGTACCACCTATCGCAAGAAAAATTCAACCATATTCACTACATCATCTATTTTGTGACATGGTATGAAATGTGTCATCTTAGAAAACCTGTCAACAATAAAAATAGAATATCAACCCTTCCTAATTCTAGGCAATCATATTATAAGGTCTATAGATATATCTGCCCACGAATGAGAATAACTAAAGGGGCAAAAAGACCATGGGGTAACACTTTTGACTTAGCCCTTTTACAAACTCTAAAATGCTGACAAACTCTCTCAATATCTTGATTCATGTGTGACTAAAAGAATTGTTCAACTAGGATGTCTAAGGTTTTCCTAATGGCAAAGTGCCTCATCAATCCACCTTCATGAGCTTCTCTCACAAACAACTCTCTTAAAAAGCAATTAGGCACACTTAACCTAGTATCCCTAAATAAAAGTATCTCATGTCTATAAAACTTCCTAAATGCAGATTTTTCACAAGCCCTAAACACATTACTCAAAACTGCACATAAATATTCAGTATGCTCATCAAATGATTCATTATACACAAGAATATCATTAAAATACACCATTGCAAATTTATGAATAAATTCACTAACTCAAATCCAAATAATTTTGCATTAAGTATAGAAAGAAGAGCATATCTATAAGATAATGCGTTTGTAACAACATTTTTCTTACCTTGTTTGTATTTGATGACATAGGGAAAGGAATCAACAAATTCTATCCATCTAACATATCTTTCATTTAGCTTACCTTGTCGCTTTAAATGTTTCAAAGGGTAATGGTTTGTGTGAATGACAAATTCTTTAAGCCAAAGGTAGTGCTTCTATGTCTACAATATTCACACCAATTTATACATCTCTATATTGTACATAGGATAATTAATCACTGCACCACTTAATTTCTCGCTAAAATAAGGAACAGATGCTTTTCCTACATTAAAACATCTCTAATCCCTATATCTTAAGTATTTTATTCAATTTCAAACATCTCTAATCCCTATATCTTAAGTATTTTATTCAATTTCAAACATCTTAGCAAAATAAGGTAAAACAAGTAAAGGGGTTGAATTAGGTTTTTCTTTCATAATGAAAAATGTCTCATCTTACTCTTTTTTCCCCTTAAACCTGACGTCGTTCTTCATCACCCAGCCAATGAAGCAATTTTAGTGCTAAAGTTTTTGATGAACCTCATGTAACACTTGCTAAACGATGAAAACTTCGCAATTTATTTAGTGATTTCAATATAGGTCAATCTTTACATGCCTTGACCTTTTCCTCATCAAATTATATTCCTTTTGCACTAATAATATAGCTAAGAAACATAATTTGATTGATGAAAAAAGAAAACTTCTTAAGATTACCAAACAACAGATCAACACTTGAAACATTCAAAACTACACATAAATATTTAATATGCTCATCAAGTGATCTGCTATGCGCAAGAATATCATTAAACTACACCACCACAAATTTACCAATAAATTCATACACAACATGATTCATCGATTGCATAAATGTGCTTGGAGCATCAGTAAGTCCAAAAGGCATTATTAACCACTAATATAAACTATGTTTAGTTTTAAAAGTGGTCTTCCACTCATCTCCCTCTCGTATCCTAATTTGTTGATATCTACTTTTCAAATCAATTTTAGAAAATATATAGGACCCATGCAATTCATCTAACATGTCATCTAATCTAGGTATAGGATTTCAATACTTTACCATGATTTTATTGATAACTCTGCAATCAACACACATTCTCCACGAACCATCCTTGTTAGGAACTAGAAGTACTAGAACTACACAAGGACTCCTATTTTCCTTTACATGTCCATTAGCTATTAACTTTTTAATTTATCTTTAAAGCTCATTTGTCTCCTCAGAATTACTTTGATTGGCTAGTCTATTTGGAATTTGTACTTTAGGGATGAAATCAATTTAATGCTTTATCTATCTAATAATTTGGCAAACCACTTAGTTCATCGAGAAACATTTAATAAACTTATGCAATAACAAAACAACAACACAAGACAAAGAAGAGTTAAGTTCGTTAGAATTAAAATAGGCCTCTTTGTACATGAGTACAAACAAAGGTTGTTAGGAATAAAAGGCCTACTTCACACATCCTATTTTTGCAAACAAACTCGATTTCTTTTCCAATATTTCTTATCCAATTGATCTTTCTTTTCACTCTTTTCAACTTCTCTTCCTTTTCTCTCTTTATTCTTTCTCCTTTTAACTTCTTCTTTTCTATCTCTCTTTTCTATTTTAAAACTCTCCTTTTATTTTCTCTTATTTCTCTCAATTTTTCTCTCCTCTTCTTTTCTATCAAGATCTCTTTGAATCTTTAGTTGATCTTCAAAATATTAACATGGTGAAAATGATACAAGAGCACAAGTTTATCATCAAGTACAAATGAATATCTATTCCTAATCTTGTCAGCGTAACCCTACTATCATACTGTCATGGTCTACCTAACAACATATGACTAGCATGTATAAGCACTACATCACACAAAATTTCATCCTCATACCTCCCAATAGAAGAGGAAATTAATGCCTACAAACCAACTCCCTTACCTTCCTACAATCATTTACCATCAAAAATTATATGGCTTAGGATATTATGTAGTGGGTTCGTTCAATTTTAACATTAACATAATGCTAGCCACATTTATGCAGTTTGCTCCATCAATAATTAAGCTTTATACGTTTTCTTAGATATGACAATGTGTATGGAAGATTTTCTCTCGTTGAGCCTCATACTCCTTCATTTGCATATTCAAGGCATGTCTAACTACAATCATCTCTCTATCAACCATATACTGTTCTTCTTCACTTTCTCTAATTCCCTAAGAATGGACTTCTTCTTTTTTATGCTCAATTTCTAATTCATAGTTATCATCTTCTCTAATGATCATTGTGCAATTATTAGGACATTATCATGTCATAAATCCTCTTTCCCAACATTTAAAGTATTTAATATCATTATTTCAGATGTTTTAAACCTCTGCTTTGGACTTTTCTATAGTACTCTTCACATCTTTAGAATTTGAGTTATCGTCCTTACTTTTGGAAACATTTTTATCTTCTTTTTTACTCCAATTTCAATTCCAAGATGAGGAACTCGAATTATGTACAATATGTGAAGAACCCCTTTGTTTAAGTTACCTTTCAACCTTATTTGTCATGTGAACCATATCTTCTAATTCCATATAATGTTACAACTCAATTATATTAGTTATTTCCCTATTCAACCCTTGTAAAAATCTAGCCATGACCTCTTGTTCGTCCTCTATATTTGTTCATATCAACGCAATCTGTTGGATCCCGTTTTCGGAATCCAACTCTTTTTTAACAAAATACCGTCATACTTGAGCGTGGTTCCTTGCTTAACACAATTTCTCATCTTCTTTTTTTTATTAACACATCTCACTTATATAAATTAACAATTCATGATCAAAATTTATCATCTCAACCTCATCCATACAATCATCAGACCTCCTGTCCAGAACCCGTATCACATTCAATCACACTCATCCCTCAATTCAATACACAAATTCATAACTCATTATTTACATTCCAAAATAAATACATTACGAACAATACAACCTCAAATCCCAAAATCCGAATCCAAAAATATAGATACAACTTCAAATACACATGACATAAATGTCCCAAAAATTCTCAACA
>JAOTBA010000008.1:11573616-11583834 GCA_025629845.1 Erythroxylum squamatum | reverse complement strand
ATTCGATTTAACCTATGTCATAATAAATCCTATTAGCCTTGACATAAAATAATAGCTCCAAAAATAAATCCATCAAATCTCATAATTCATTTAAATCATGCTTAATTCCTTAAGAAAATTTCGGGGGCCAACACAATCTCCATCTCTTTATGATATTCTTTTAATGATTTGGACCTTTGAGTAAGCCCCTGCAACTTTTGATATAAGTCCATATAGTAATGTAAAGTAATAAATCTTCAGCTCATGACCATTTTCATTTCCTCTCAAGTCACTAGTGGACGTTATTGATTTTGCCTTCGAGCTTGTGTAAGTTTATCTTACCAAATTATAACATAATCAGTGAATTCAAAAGATGTTAATTCTCCCTTTTTCTCTTTGGAGTAATTGTGGTAGTCAAACACCAACTCTACTTTCTTCTCCCACTCCAAATATTCCTGTGGATCATTTTTCTGTTGGAATAACGGAACACTTTGACGATCCCAAGATCAGAATCTACATT
This sequence comes from Erythroxylum squamatum, assembly GCA_025629845.1. Taxonomy (NCBI): domain Eukaryota; kingdom Viridiplantae; phylum Streptophyta; class Magnoliopsida; order Malpighiales; family Erythroxylaceae; genus Erythroxylum; species Erythroxylum squamatum. The sequence continues at coordinate 11,583,335 of JAOTBA010000008.1, read as the reverse complement.
ATCTCTTCCCCATTAGTCCCTCATAAAACCTCAACCACCTCAACCACCTCTACCTCCTTGCCTAAACTCATAATTAGCAACTTGCTCCTCTTTTAAATCTGCAAAAACATCACCATAATCCTCATGAACGTCATTATATTGTTGGCTTCCATGCCTCCAATCAATAACATCTCTTCAATCTTGAGTTTTACATAATTCAACAATTTATACTTCTTAGACTTCAACAATTTATACTTCTTAGACTTCTAACTGACCTCTTAGGCTGCCAAACTTGTGGTCAAATTATAGTTACATGGCTTTTAAAACAAAAGATATATCAACATTGGTTGATTCTTCCTCATCCTCCCCACCAGTTGCTCCTTTAGCAACTCCTTTATCCTTGGAGGGAATTGTTGTGAATTTGCCAAAGTAGAAAGGAAAGAAAGCCTTACCAAGTTCTCTCCCTCGTGTATTTACACTTAACATAGTATGCACTAAACTCTTTGTTTACACCTAATTAGGTTTTTATAATAATAATCTCACCATCTCGCCTTTTTCCTCTCAATTCCCTAAATCTCAACTCTGGAATGTGTTATTAACTTACACAAGGCTTCAAGTTCTTATGAGTTAATCAAGAATTAAAGATTAAAGGGGTATATGATGGAAAAGAATAAGAATTAAGGATAATAACACGCTTTGGAGTGATAACAATCACTTTGGAATAAGTTTTTGTGAATAATTAATAGGAAAGAAGTCAAACCACTCAGGCTTAATTCTTAAAACTTGAAATTTTGGATAGAATTGAAACACAAAGTAAAATGTAGATCTTTGAATTTCTAGAAAAGAATTCGTCCAAATTTGCTTCTTTTCTTTTGTTTTTTTTTATAAAGGATGATTTGTTAGACCCTAATCTTATTAACTTAGGCAGCAGCCAACCATCTCTTATTTTTTCTTTTTCTTTTTTTCCTGAACAAACTCAATCAACCAATATTAGAGAATAACAAAGAACGATAAAGATAACGATGAAAGATGAAAGATAACGAAGAATTGCAAATCAAGGGAAAGAAGACTTAGAAAACAACAAGATCAAGAATGAAAACAAGAATAAGAATGACATAAGAACAAGAAAAAAAAAATGAAGGGCAAATAGATCCAACCTGATTCAAGTGTTGTTCTCTAATGCCAAAATTGATTCAAACGTCAATAAGGATTTATTAAAATCCAAACATCAAAAGAATTACTTGGATCTCTTCACTCAAATTAGACTTACTCAAACCCAATGACTCAATGCTCCATATGAACAGGAACTAGATGAAAACATAATAGGATTGACGTTACACACTAATGAATCAAAGATTAACGTGATAAGCCATATTAGAACACCATAAGAACGCTTGTTCTTGATAAGTTCAGGCTTAGGTCAAAATCAAGGAAAGAGAAAACCTCTCACGTCGTATTTCACTCCAAGATAATCTATTCATTCATGTTCGTTTTAGGTGTGTTTTATATTAACACCATTAATAACATAAACCCAGGCTAATACTTGGTCAACAAAGGCCTAACTAATTAGTTCTAGCCTAAAAGTAAACCTAGTAATTGGTACAACATGATAATAGCTCTAAAAGAATGTTAATGACCTCAAATGACGTAAAAAAGACAAGCCCCAATTAAGACAAACAACCAAAAACGAGTTTAGTTTGACAACTCTTTTATATCAGCATTATGCATACAGCTGGTTTATCTCTTCTAAATTTCATGTCCAATTCACATGCCTTAGCCAAAACTTCTTCTTAATTGAACGTCTCTTTAATTTTAGAGCGCGTAAGTGAAGCTGTTTCCTATCTGTCTTGTCTAATATAATATGCCAGTCACCTTGCATTGAAACGTTTTCAACCCAAAAGTTGGTCAGAGGGATTCTGCATTTCGACCCCATCAACTCGGCGTTTGAACTGACTTTAATGATTGGAAGATATCCCTCCAAAGGTAAATTACTAGATACCAAGACCCGAATTCTCTGTGCATCCACAAAATAAGTTTTCCGTTCACATTAAGATAAAGTACAACTAGTGGATCTTAGGATAAGCACAAGTGTCGATGGAACATGCCCTAAAATTGGTAAATCATGATTTTTAAAGACCCAGTCTTTTCCATTAAAAAAAAAAAAAAGACCCAATCTTTTGAAGACTTGGCGTTCAAATTTAGACCCAGTACTTGGATACCTTCCTGAAAACTGTGACTACTAATCTAACGTTCATTCATCGAAGTAAGTTAAAAAATTGTATCTAATGCAGCGTTGCAGAGCTATCAATTATTGCATAACTCTTTATGATCAAGCTTGATTACCTGCTATGGCAATATCATTAAGACCTGTAGAAGGTTTTTTTTTTCTGTGTCATTTTCTTGCCCCTAATTCAATTTCCAGCTACAGTTATTGGTGATTGCGGTTGTTAACATAAATGGATTAGAAATTCATGCCCATAAACTGTTCTTTATTTTGCCACACTGATCTCTACTTGCCATAAGCTTGACTCCACTTTGGATGTTATTTGGACAAGAAGCGATAGCATGTAAATTGGTATAGAAAATAATTATTTAGCCTAACAACTTCACTTGTATAAGTATTTACAGAAGCTGTACAGTAGTACTGTAAACAGGACGATATTTCTGATAACAGATTAAGTAATCTTAAAATGGCAAAAATATTAAATCACCAAGGCGAAAATGCAATATCTGAATTCTTGTGTGCAAAACAAATGCTACTCTTAAATCCCATTTCTCGTACCCAGTAATGGGATTCAAGTATAGCACTTGTTTGTGGAGTAATTTGTAGACATCTCACTAGGACAAGGTGGTGAATCCCACGACAGATCAGATTTCCATGCGTCAGGGAGATTTGAGGGCAGACTGAAGGGAAATCCCATCGGACGGACGGGCCCCCACTGGCTATTTTCATGAATTTCACTTTGATTCTTCCTCAGCACGGCCTCATCTTCTCCTGTGCATGTATGCCCTTGGACGTTATGGGGAAAACAGAGAGAGAATCCGCTGAACTGATGTTGCGGGACTCCTGAGTCCATACTTTCAGAAGCTTTACTAATATCAATTATGGCAGGATTCGGTACCATGGAAGGAGCAACTGAGCATTTGGTTAAACCTGACAATTCAATTGGTGAAAACAGGAAGTTGGGAAGGTCTCCATTGGATGGTGCAAATAAAGAAGGTTTGTCGACTGTGGGACAGATAGGCTTGTAACCTGGGATATCTAATCCAGGGAAGCTAGCTGTGGTGCTTTGTTGTTGTTGTTGTTGCAGGAGGTCATTGACAGAGCATGTTTGGAAAGAACATATTTCTGTTGTGCAAGAAATATTCTCTGAACTGAATGGAGTGCAGTGTGCAGCTTGATTGAGCATGTCAGGTGAGGTAGTGTCTTGCAATGTAGACAACCAAGACTGAGAAAGAGTTCTTTGTGTCATGGAGTTGGTTTTCTTGAATATCCTGCAGATAGCCCATGCATCCTGTAACAGCAAAAACAAGTTCCTTGTTAATACATATCATCCTAAAGAAAGTGACAACAAGTACTAAAGGATGATGACGAGTCCTGGGATCAGTACATTTGCCGGAAGGCTTTTGTCCAGGACTTTTTTCGGTGGTGATGGTTCTCCAAGAGAAGGTAGTCGAAATTCGTGCATCATCCAGTCCGTTTTAATCCCTCTGGCAGCTCTACCTCTGTAGAAAACAAGGGACTTCTTCAAACCTATGCACTTGGTGCCATCTGAGGAGTAAATAGGACGGTCAGTTCCGGTGGCCTTCCAAAACCCAGCTCCTGTCACTCGATTAGGCCTTGCACTGTTCCTGTACTTGCGATCTCGAGGGCAGTAGAAGTACCACTCTTTCTCACCTGTAGTCGCAAGCTCTTCGGAGGGAAGTGATAAAAAAATAGAAAATGCTCGTAAATTTTTTATTTACTTGGCATGAACTATACGTATAGAATAACAGAAACAATGATACACAGAGGAATTAAACATCTGAATTTATCTATTTAATGGTAGTATTTGGATTATGTTAACTTTTTGTGCTTCATCATGATGACATAGAATCTGACAAAGATGGAGAATCATTTTAAGTGAACGGCAGCCATTGGTTACTTAAGACAGGCTACACCGCTGCAAAAAACACCGTTTTCAGAAGGTAACTGCAGGAAAATTTTGTCCTTGTTTCTACACTAGGGAAGAAAAAGAGGGAGAGGAAGAGTGAAATATCCTGTTTTCATGCATTCCAAGTTATTCAAAGACGAAACAGGGTTGAGGGAAGACGATTTGGCGAACTTAAATCTCAAAGTCAAATCATAATCAGGCAATAGAGATTAGAGACGTATTATCTTACTTGGAAGATCCCAGGGATCATATTTATAGATGTCGACTTGCTTGATCAGCTCGATAGGCAAAGTTCGTTGCTGTATCTTCCTCTTGAGATAAAACCCAACAAGTTCCTCATCGGTTGGATGAAATCTAAAACCAGGCAACATCACATCATCATTCTTGTCAGCATCATTCTTCTCTTCCATGTCCCTTTTCGCTTGCTTTTTTCACTCTTTCTCTGAACTCCGAATCTGGAGATGGTAGAAGAGGTGACAGACGTTCACCTAAAGAAATAAAGATTGGACTACTCTTGTTAGTGCTGGTCTCAAAAACTTCTAAACTCGAGAGTTAAGGAGTTCAAGTTGTTATGCAGATAATGAACATCATAATCAGTAGAATAGGTTCACTTCACAAAATTCAAAGCCAAATATGTAAGGGGGTCTGTTGCCAAAGCTTAGGCGGGACTTTTAAGTGTTGGATTGTGTGTTTTATGCTAAAATCAAGAAGAACTGTTGAGAAGTTGGGAGTAAAACTAACCAAGGAGCTCTCTCTCTTTATCTTAAAATTACTGCCAAGGAACAGTGGTTCGTATATGTGAGCTCACTTGGTGTCTTGAATCATCTCCACCGGCGTGTTACACTGGAATTTGGAAAGACCTTGGCAATGGATTGGGATTTGTAAACCAAAATGGTTTCAATCCGCTCAGCTTTGGTATCTCATGGGAAGTTGTCCTTTTTATCTTCGCCAAATCAAAGACAAAATGACAAATCAACCTTCCAATGTGTCACTATTTTATTGCCAAAATATGATCGCGTTTTATCCTACTGTTTTTAGTTTAAGAAAATGGAGTAAGGTGCTGGACCAATTCCTAAAAGGTAAAAGAAAGGCAATTTAGAAAGTCTTAGAACTTAAAATTCAACCCACGAGATCCTCTGCAACTCCACTTCAGAGCCCCTCTAACAAAAGTTTACTATTTTGCATATCCTGGGATCTACAAAATGCTATTTCTATTCTAGACATTTAAAAAATGTCATAGAGATTCCTGGAATGGATCATTAAGAACAAGAGCAGACACGGGACCATCCGAAGTGTTTTGGTAATAAAAAATATGGAATGAGGATTTGTCATCTTTAGGAGGACATTTCTCAACCTTTTTTTAAAGGGGCAGCTACAAATATACCCACCTTTAGCTTATTAATTTACTCCGACTAGTTTCCAAGAGACTCCGCATAATAACTTTGCAAGAGGATCCAAAAGTACCATACTTCACATAAGATTTCTACGCTGCTGCAGATTCTCCTCTTATGCAAATTCCTCCCGTACACCATTCACTTGCCACTGGTAAATTTACAGAGCACATAATTTGCCATGTGAGAAAAATGTGTATATTAATAGAAAAAGTAATTAATAGCGTCCGTTAGATAATCTGATATAGTTTGAACGGCTTTGATGTCAAATTTTGTCCACACTTTAAAAGAGTGGGTTTGAATAGAGGAAGATTATACCTACCATTCTGTGCTGAGACGAGATTCACATCACTTAATTATATATGATTCGGTGGTCGTGTACCTTACAACAGAAAACATGTATACAAAGCCATCATACGGGTGAATTACTTGGGCATACCATATTCACCAGCCAAACTGTCTTCCTCCGTTTCCTTTTATGTTTGCATCTAGAGCTAATAAATTGTTTAATAATATCAGATGATTAATGGATTTTAGACAAGGTAAATGGGACTGTTGACCAAACTGTAAGAAAGGAGCAGCTCAACTACTTGTGTTAAAACTGGTTTGACTAAAGCATAAATCATAAGCAAAGCTACTCCTACTACAGTATCCATAAACATCTTAAACATCCACATGTACATATACATAACGTATATACATGTAAGAAAATTGCAATGAGATTGTCATCGTACAGAAAGTCCATCCAATATATGGGACGAGCAAGAAGAAACAAGCTTGTCTAGAACCTGTCTTATGCTTTGTATTATATCCATATGTACATGTCCTGAAATCTTACATCATAACAAGTTACAATATTTTACACAATTAAACCTCAACTAATGGAACCCGTCTGCAATAATTTTTGTTTTGCGATTAGTAAAAGATTTTACGTGAGGTTTTTAATATCGCAATTTTGCTTTTATGTTGGGGTTTATTAGAAACAGGAAAGCTACTTTTGCCTTCTAATTTCGTGGCCTGAGGAGTCTCTAACGACGAAAAAGAGAATATGTTGCTATCGTGATTCAGCGCAAGGTTTCTCTAAGGTCTTGTGAAATTCTTACCTTGCCAGGGATTGAAACCAAATGCTTGCAAATGAATTCAACCGTTTAATTCGTTTTCGATTCAACTATCATGTTCCTAAAATTAAACAATGTCTTAATATACCTTTAACTTAACTGATTTCTATTATTTTATAAAAGAATACTGTCATATATTTTAGTTTGGACGTTTTTGTCTAACTTAATTTATAATTTAATTTGAATAAAAATTATTTACAAACTTGATTTAATTCATAGCAAATGAATAAGGAATATTACTTATATAATTGAAATAATTTATGATGGTCCGAATTCAAGATTTTCATATAACTTGTTCCAAGCACATCTCAAAGAGGAATTACTTTGCGTTCTTTTAGCATTTCTCTCAACTCTATCCTGCAATTTAGTTAACAATTGGACAGTGGCATTCCTCGTCCGAATCCTACAATGAGTTTGACATGCCACGTTTTGGATCTCCCAAACAATTGGACATTGGCATTCCTAGTCCTAATCCTGCAATAAGTTTGACGTGCCACGTTTTGGATCTCCCAAAAATGGAAACCTTGGTTGAGGGTCCCTATATTCCTCCCTGTAGCTCCTCTATACAAGACATTGCTAAACACCAGTCATTGGTCTTCTTAGCTTTCTACTCTTAAATCCAGTAAGAAAAATGCTTCTATTGGCAAGTACGAGGAGCAAGAATTAACGTGCTTCAATCTTATTATAGTAATTCATTACTCGAGTCTGCTAGCCGCCCGTGTCTGCTATAGGCAAGGCAAGCAAAATGCCATTAATGTAAAGGTGAAGCAATGGACAAATAGGAAGTCTCAAAGTTTGGTGAAGTTCCCAAATCCCAAACTATGCATATATTTTCCTCTCATTTATAACCTCTTTGTCTCTCATGCTTCCAAGTTGACAAATGGGTCAAATTCTTCAATCTAGAGTTCTTCTATTTATCTCTTTTGGTGTGAATATTACAACCTCCTAAACCTTTGCACGTGTTCCCGATGTGAAATCCACATAGAAGTTAACTCGGCTAAGTTGCCGGCCTATTGCCTGTATAATATTGTTTTAGTTAAAAAAATGTCAACGTCACTTATAATTTGTTTCTTATTTTAAAAAGCATTCTTATAATTCATAGTTACTAAAAATATTTCATAATTATTCTATTATGAATTTAATATCAAACTCAATTAAAATAATTGTGATTATTTTGTTACGATTTTAATAATAAATTTACTAAAAGAAATCAACAAAAAACTTAATAATTTTATTTTTTTACTACTACATCACATTATTTGATAATCTTAAAATATAAGAGTATTCTTTTAAAAAATTAAACAGACCAAAGTTTTGTATCTTTTACTTATTTTTTTCTTTGAAGAGATCAAATCCCATTATCACTCAACTCATATATATGTGTCCCTCAAATCATGGGTAACTTGGCAGTTTATCACACTTTTGTGATCAAGTTTATTGTTTTTTAATTAAATATTTTCTTATCATCTAATCTTACGATCACCTTTTTGATGACTAATTTTGGTTCTATATGCTGAGATTCTTCCTAAGATAAATGATGACTAAACTTGACTCTATATGCTGAAAACTTCCTATTTATTGATTAAATTATTAATGAAGTATATTCCTAAATTGAAATGTTCCATGTCATTGTCTGCTTCTTGATAAACTATTTATATGTAGAAGATGGTTACCTGTAGGGATGTATAGATTTCCTATATGACTCATACAAAAAGATAAGGTTTGAACAGTAACTTAGAATATAAGCAACAGGGGTTGATTAAGTTTTACAATTTAAAGAACGTTGCTTTCAGTTAGATTATAACCTTAATATGATTTTGAGTATAATGAGAAACTATAAGCCACAAGGTGACATAAATAGGATAAAAGTGTATTTTAAACCATAACGTTTACATTAGAATACAAGTTGAATTCTAACATTTTGGGAAGTTTAATTTGAACCTTAACGTTTATAAAACGTTTGAAATAGAACCTATAAGGACGGAAAATCTAATGGGGGATACACTTTGTCAGTTAAATGTCACATTATGTAGGACGTGCTTTTTAAAAAATAATTTTGAATGCAAAAATAGGACCTGACACTTGATGATGTGGCCTTTTGTAATTAAAATAAAAGCGTGTCCCAAGTTTTCAAAACTCACGATTTCTCCTTCACAGAAATCGCCCAAAATCCTAAATCCCTATCCTTAACTCCCACTTCGTTCAAACATTTGCAGAAATCCCTAACGCTCTTCCACAAGTCCAATCACAGCGGCACATTTCTATCTCTTCTTGCACTCCTTTGTTGGATTCTTGGAAAACAAATTAGGGACAAAATCCCTCCCCATACTCTTAATCACGTTGTGCGTTACGTCTCCTCTAGCTTACTGGGCAAAACTTCATCTTTATCGGATGTCCTACTTATTAAGGTACTTGTTTGTAGTTAAAGCCATCTACTTCCTTCATTGATCATGGGAATTTATATTGGTTATTTAGGATTGAATGGAAGATTCTATAGCAATGGCAGAGTGACATATTGTTGGATATTAGTGGGTAGGGTATATAAACAGTTATAAGAAATAATAAGACTAGGGAAATGAAAGACTAGCTGAGAAGAATCATTGTAGAATTGAGCCATAGGCTAGGTAGAGTATTGACCTTTCAAATAGCTAGGTTTGGGGATACTATATTGTGTATTGTTGCATTTCTCTCATTGCTATTAGAATTTATTTGAGCTACTATATTTCAGACTCCATTATCAATGTACATTATTCTACTACTTGAGCATGTTGAATTAGTTGTTTACTGATTAGGTCCAATTATAGTTCAATTTATTTTTTTATTGCACAGTCAGTACAATAACTTGTTAAAAGGCAAAGATGAGATCTAGAAATTATGGAACAATTATAAGCCTTAGAAGATGGAGGAAGATAGTTAACTCAAGAGTATTAGGATGATACGTTGGAGAAATATGTTGGGCCCGTGTTTTGCGTACCGGGACGAAGGTGGTTTCCCGCGTAGTGGCTCAATGGTAAGAGGCGTGTTGCTAGATAACAACAAAACCTTGAGGTCTTGGGTTCGAGTCGTGCCCAAGACCA
>JAOTBA010000008.1:11558793-11573516 GCA_025629845.1 Erythroxylum squamatum | reverse complement strand
CGTGTTGCTAGATAACAACAAAACCTTGAGGTCTTGGGTTCGAGTCGTGCCCAAGACCAAAGAGGACAATACCGATTAAGGTTGTGGTCGCGTGCAAACTTAAGGTACACGGGGAGCCACCTTCGACCCGGTACTCAAAACACGGGCCCAACAAAATGTGTGCCTTTTGATTTGCTAGTTTGGGATTTCTACATCTCTTTAATGATGTGAGCAAACAAAATACATTCTACTACCCATATAATGTTGTTGAATGTATATGATCTTATCTATATCTCCTCTATTACCTAAATGGTTTGTATCCTTTCTTCCTTGACATTTTTTCTTTTGATGATGAGGTTTTTATGTAAGGTTTGAATGATGTTAGGGTACCTATTTTTAAGTGTATAGTATGTTCATTTACTTGTCTCTGGGTGCTTTTGGTCATGCTTACAGGATGTGTGTATGTATCTACAGCCAAAAGGGTTTAGATTTAGTTACCATTTTTTCCTAGTTTTGAGATTCTACCTTTACATCTATGTTAGTGAAAGGAATAGGTAGGAAATCAACCTATAGGTTAGTAATTTTCTTATTGATTATAGATTGAAGAATGCAAATTGAAGAGGAGTTATTTATAGGAGAACCAAGAGTATTAAAGAAGAAGTTGAAAGTCTCTTTTATTAGCCCTTGTTAAGATTCTACCTTTACATCTATTTAGACCTTGGCTCTTTGCTTTTATAAGGAGTTATTATAATCTCGTGCCTTAATATAATTTTCCAGCGACCACCTAAGGCTATGGATGCGATGTCTTTAAGTAATACTACATTAAATTCAAATGATAATTATATGGTGTGTTATTATGATTTAAAAGTCTTGTTAAGAACTCCATGGAGTGATAATAACCAAGGAAGGAGAGTTTATGGATGCCCTAAATATCCCATAAGTTTATTTTTCAATAACGTAAAATTGTTTGTATGTATGTTTAATGTCTATCTTATTAATTATTAATTTTCTTTCAGGTTAAAGGATGTGATTTTTTTCAAGTATTACAATGATAAATTTAGTGAGAGGGTTGTTGACGTAATGCATAAATTAAAGAAAAAAGTAGGCATATAGAAGAATGAGGCTCATATAATCATAATTGAATCACATACAACATTGGAAATTGAGGAGTAAATAAGGTTAATGAAAGAAGACATTATTTTGTTAACAAAAGAGAAAATTGAGTTGAAATTTGTTTTAATGATTATCATAATAGGATTTTGTGTGCTTATAGGTGTTATAATATGGTTTGTTGTGGGCAAGTGGACTAAATTGTAGTGTATTGTTTAAAACTTGAATTATGATGAATAAAAAACCCTCATTGGAACTAAATTGTGATATATTGTCCTTTGTCTTTATTGTTTTATTATTCATGAAGATGCCTTAATGATACCTAATTAATAAACATGACATAAATATCTTTGGGATTTGATAATCAAATAATGTCATAAATATCATTAGATATATTAAGCAATACTTAGTAATCAAAACAAGGTTTGATAATCAAAGAATATTTTATACTTGTAGAGACTATTGAGCAGGTTGAGTTAAGCCTCCATTCTTACATTTTATAGCGTTGTGGCCAAAATTGCCACATTTCCTACATTTTTATACTTGACCTTGCTAGTTAATTTTTTTGGATTTTTCAACTTATTAGGCTCATTTACTCCACTCCTTTTACCTGTTTTAGGTCTTCTTGGCAAGAAACTTTTAGGTGGTTGAGTTTTTTACTTCCACATCAACAGTAGGCCAGAAAATTGTACCCCTAATAGGTTGTAACACATAGTCATACAAAGTGAGGAATTTGGACTTCTTGTAGTAATCATCTACAAATACCTTCGCTTATTGCTTCAAATGGTGAACAACAATTATAACATGTTTACAAAGATATCCATAAGCTCCCATGCTTGACAATTAAATGATTAGTGTCTACCAATTCTTACAATATGCTTGCGATCACCCTTAGATACTTCATACGCTCCATCACCATTCTAAACTATTCTCCACTACATTACATCTTTCTTATTCTTCTCCAATTTCTTCATAATCCTCAGTGCAACATTTGACTTTCAAACATTCATAAATTGTTTCCTATTTGCATGCCTCTTTATCATTATGATTCTAATAGTTTCAAACATGCTGACAACTAGCTTATCTCTTGCCGGTAAGATCTACCATTAAAATTACTTATATTATTGTTGAAAACCAGACATTTTGATTTAAAAATTGGTAGCATCTTGCCCACTTCTCCTTAGGATATTCAAGCAATGCTGATGTATATCCTTGTTTTATTTTATCAAATCTTTTCAGTTGCTCATTAAATTCTTTGACGTAACACAATTCCTAAACTACTTTCGCAAATCCTTTCCTTTTCAATTCATATGACAACTATGTGTCTAGAACACATGCTATGAGTGACATATGATAATGTCTCTTTCACAGCCCTAATCAATTCCTATAATAACAGAAAAGATTAAGTTAATTTACGTTAACTTAAAATTTATATAATAATAAACTATAAATATATAAAGAATAAAATTCCTTTTGCATATATGATATAATTGTAAGTCCTTCACCACTATCTAATTCCAAGTTAGAAGCCAGCAAATTCATAAACCATGCCTAAGAATCAATATCCTCTACTTGCACAACAACCCAAACCAATGGATATATCCTTGCATCACCATCCCTCCCAACTATACTTAATAGTTGGCTTTAGAATTATGTCGTTAGAAAGTAGCCATTAATATCAAAAAATAGCCTCAAATGCCTCCATCCTGTTTTCATGGAATCAAAGAAAATGTACAATCTTTTAAACTACACAAAAGAGAAAGAAGTATGAATACATGAATAAATATAGTTATCGATGATATGCATAAATATAATTTTGTATACCTGTAACATACAAGTTTCTTCATTCCTTGCCAGATGTAACTCTACTGTTGATTTTGAATTACTAATTCTCAACTCATATACTTATCCTTGTAGCTTGGCATATTCATTCACTTAATCAGTTGCCCTCTCTTTTCTTAATCTCCTCTTTGTTGCTCTACACATACTTGACTTAACAAATATATTAAGTTTTTCTCTGCATTCTTCAACCATCTTTGTTGTTGAGCTACTAGGCTTCTTAAGTATTCTTTTCTTAAAATGTCTTATAAGAAACTTAAATGAAACCAATTTAGGTTTGTTAGTAGTAAAACAACAATGCTCAGGATTGTAAGTCTTCACTTTGAAGCATCGTTCGTTCTTGTCACAACCAACATACAACTTTCATAGGCATCGCTCAATATATCTAACTATGATCTTATGACTTTTACCTTTTTAAAACTTGACATTGTATCATGTTTGTACTGCTTAATCCACAACATAATCTTTAAATTCTTTAATTGATTACATAATCTTTAAATTCTTTAATTGATTTATACTCTAACCCTAATCTCCAATATGTTACCACATCAAATGGATTATGCCTAATATTGGTATAGATCTTTGTAATGGTTCACTTGACTCTTCTCCACTTGGATATTTATCACTGTAAATAAAACTATTACAATCAGTTAAGGCAATTTCAACTGGTGGGTTGTCATCAGAAATCTTAATTTGTATAAAACCCTCATCCTGGGCTCTATCATGATTATCCAATTCTTCATCAAATTCTGCATTAACTCCTACACTAACTTAACTAACTTCTTCACTAGCTTCCTCAATATGCTTATTATCAACATAATCTACTCTAATACCACAACTTCCCTCTTCACCCCCACTATCTCAATCTTTTCATCCAGTTATAGGCAACATCTCAGGCGAAAGGATTGAGGTGTCTAACAAATGAGTTACATAAACATCAATCATTTAGTAGATTTTATAAGGTTTATGAGCTTTGGAAACTTTGATTTAATTCAATCAATCTCAACGGCTCATTAAATTTAAAATTGGTACATTGTAATAGGCCTTGTACACTTGAAGGTATCCTGACTCCATTCCTATTCCACATATTTACCTATAGTTAACATAATCAAGGTCTATTTTATAACAAAAAAAACCCTTGTTTTTCCTTTCAACATATTTCAACTCTGGTTCTACTATGAACTTTCCACCATAAAACAACCTTATAATACCAGATTGGGTGATCACACACCTATTTACAAGTAAGGGGAAAGAATTATAGTCTAATCAAAAGGAAAATGCACTTGAATATAGCTAAATCATTAACACCATAGATTAAACTTAAAAGAAAGTAAATTAATTATATGTTATCAAATTTTTTCTAACTTATGCATCCAAAATTACACCCAAACATAAAAATTTTAAGTTATATACAAATGCACTAATCAAGTTCATGTTGAATGATTAATAAACTTCTCATTATTTTCTATAGGTTAAAAAAATCATAATTAAACCTCTTATTGTAGAGATATTAGACAAAATACTCATAACAGAACCTCTCATCAAGGATTGAATTCATGAGATAGGTAGGTTCAATTCATGCATATATGTGACCAATGACAGACCATATACACTTTAAGAAATGCCACCACTATCAAGGTGTCATGCTTATGTGTGGGGGAAAGCAATATTTTAACCTAGTTTTACTGTTGAAAATGGTTATGTGAATTTTCTATTACATAATTGGCATGAATGAACAAATAATTTAATTAATCAATTACTTCAGGTATTCAAATATTTTACACACATTACGATGGTGTTATTAATAAAATTTTTCATACTAAAGTTTTAAAGTTTAAGTTGTTGATATATTATCTATGTACAATTAATTCTTATGTATACAACAAGCGAATTGTTTACATATTTTAATTCCTACAAACTAAAGGATTTGTAACTTAAACTGCAAATTTATAATTGACTGAAATAAGAAATAACAATAAGTTGTTTTGGTTTCGATGGCCAACATCTAAAACCACTTGTCCACCTTTTTAAGTTTCATAATAATATCCAACAATTTTGGTTTCTCTTGAAAGGGGATTTCATCAATCAACTAAAGGAAAAGAATACTCATCTTGCAGTTAAGGGATAAAATTTCTTAAGTGGTTCCACCTCTAAATTATACTACTTCTTAGGGCAAATATTCCCTCTTATTCATACAAAAAGGAGAAGAATAATCAACTCACTTAAAAGAGTCCCAGTAAAGCATTAATGAACTGAGTCCAAAATAAGTAACAAATGGAGGTATGATTTGAATAGATGAAGATCAATACTAGAAAAGTATTAAAGAGAGACTAACATATTGATTTCTCTATGTGTTATGGAATCTTGAATCCTATGAAGTTGCTATCAGATATCCAATATGCACGGAATATTGACTGTAATATAGTCATAATTAACTTTATAAATTAATGTTTAATATTTAGTTAATTTGTTCTTAATTTAATGATCAAAGAAAATTCAATTTCGTATAACTATGTTACTCATATCTTTACCAACACATTCACTACCAACAAGAAATCCTTGCGACTAAATCATCGAATAGCGGACTACAATATACATGGAACAACTTAATAAGCATTTCAGGCTTAGGTTCAAAATAGGGGATACAACATACAATAAACATAAACAAAAAACTAGACAAAAGAATGATCAAATTAATAAGGAATAAGGGACCAAAACATATAATAAACATAAACTAAAAGCCATCCAAAAGAATGGACTAACTATGACGCATTGTCCCTATGTTGTTTCCCAAAAATCCAATAGAGGTGTGTGGGAGGCGACAGAAAGGTGCTGTTATAATTAAGCCTACTGGTGCTATGATTGGATTTGTAGAGGAGCATGCAAGATTTATGCAAACATTTGAACAAAGTGGGAGTTTGGGATTTAGGGATTTTAGGTGATTTTGTTAAGGTTAGGGAATAAAATGGTAAGTTTTGAAAACTTGTGACCCACTTTTATTTTGATTTAAAAAAGTTACATCAACAAGTGTTGGGTCTAAATACACTTTTGGCCAACATAAATCCTATATTAGGTTAGTATAATTAGGCATCAAATGGTTTGCCTTGGAACTTGTTTTTGTAAGTAGTTACTATTATTGACTTATTTTTTGACAACAAGAGTATTATGCTTTTATCTTTTCGAATAAATAAGCTAGAGTTGTTTTAAAAACTCATAGAAGCAGACATATGGATTTCTATGTATGTATTGCATATAATAAGTATAATAAATGTGCATGCATAAGAACAAAAGGCGATCAATGTTAAGCATATCTTCTTTAAAATCATGTGGATTAAATCCCTAGTCTCTATCTTGGACAATTTTAAATCAAATCTAAAGTTAAACTAGTAAGATAAAATGTTTAAGGTTTTAAAAGTTTAATTAGTATTAAACCTCATAAAATTGGTTAAAGATTGAATAAATTAAAGAATTTGAAATATGATTAAAGGAAATTGTCCTTATTTGTCGAAAAATTTGAAATTTAATTAAAAAAAGAGACGGTTAAAATGAATAGGTTCATAAATCTGATTAGTTTATGAAAATAAAACGATTAGTCAATAAATTGATAGTTGTTAACAAGAAAGATTGTTAAAGTAAATCAAACAAAAATTTAAAAATCGAATCAACAAATTAATTAGTCGGTTTTGAAATTTTAATCATTAATTTTATATAACACATTTTTTTAATCATTAATTTTACCCCATATCTAATTTTAAGTTTTACCTGATTATACTTATAATATAAACACTTATACATTATATTATATTTATTTAACTAAAATAGGTAGTTTAATTCAACATAAAATCATAATATATATTAAATATATTTTCTCTTATATGTTTCTTCCATTCTTTCTTTTCTATATCATTCAAATTTACACATTTTTATCTTTTTAATATTTCTGCTTGTACGTAAACTGGACAACCCAAGATGAGAATATTGCATATAGATCACCATAATAGTGAGTAAATAATTCACCTTTAGACTTTATGAAGATTCCTAGAAAATAAACATTACAATTACGAACCAAAGAGATGACAAAACTAGAAAAATTAGCGCGAAGAGTTCTCTATGTATTAACAAGCATCAAACCAAGGCTCAAGGTCTTGTGCAAGTCTGCTTCTGACTGCCCCCTCAAAAGAAAAAGTTTTACCAATGAATTAGCTATCTTTTCTTTTATTTCCGTAATTATGCGAGCCCCGTAGGAGTTCTTCTCCTACTTCCTTTCTTCCATATCGATTCTCTCAAGAAGCATTAACTACTTGCATTTACGCTCTTGCTTTAATTTTCGAGCTAATTAATTAATCACATTGATTATCAAAATTAAAGATTCCAACATTGTAGTGTTCGGGGATTGTAAGCAAAGAGCTAAAAAAATAAAATCACAGGTTGGAAATGGAGAATAAGAACAATGAGATGACTTGCTTATGCTCTTGTGGAGTTGAATGTGATTGAATGAATTGATTACTTAGAATTAAGGAAGGTGATGGGATCTTTGAGACAAATGATATCATCAGCAGAAAAGAAAAGTTATGCTAAATCATGATCTAAACAGAGAAGAATAACCTGCTCAATTTTATTTTTCTGTTGTCATTATCATGGCCTAGGAGTAGGACCAAAACACCTGCTTATAAATATTTGCACTAATAATGAACTGATACCGCTCCAATCTATGTCGCTTTTTTCTTTAATACGTAATGTACAAATTGAAAACGAAATATCAAACGTCTACGAATTACGCTTACGGTACGTATACAAGTATAATATGATTCAAAATGTTCCTTTCTTCTTGCTTGGGTTACTGTTTTGTCCATTAATCACAAATTGATAACTATAATTAACTTCCGATGTTGTGTTGAGCATTAAAAATGTAAATGAGACAAACATATATATAAAGAACGACAACAATTTAACATCAAAAATTCCTCACACATCCCCTTTCTTTCATACTTGAGTATGAAAGGCTACCAAATGATCAAATCGGTGACATAAATGATTAATTAATATGGTTTAGGGAATCGGTTGGATTGGGCCCGCTTGTAGCTTTTCAAGCCCGTATGTATGTACTCATGTTTGGTTATGTATACTTATCATCGTCGGAAAGCTGAATGGGCCTTGTTATGATTAGGTTGGAGTTAGAACTTACGTTTTGTTGTTTCTTCGAGTGGCCCAAGTCGTTCACAGTCCTTGAAATTAGGACAACAGCCCCTGTTCTTCTTCTGATTCAACTTGGACCATAATGGGTTTAGGGTTTTGGTGATTTCATGTTTCAATCCTGTCCACTTCCTCGTACTCGTTCTCTCTCATTCAAATTCAAGACTGTTCCATAAAATTCTGGGACCAAGACGATTATTACCTCAAGTTCTCCCCTCTTTTGGCTTCTGTTCATTGCCTATTTCCCCCTTTTTGGGGACATTGGCGTCTCCATTTTTGATTTCTTTTGTATGGCCCACTGCTGCTGCTATTATTACGTTTAAGAGAATTGGGTATTTGCATTTTGATTCGGTAGCTTCTTGATGGCAAGAGGCCAAACTGCATCTCTGTTTCGGATTTATGCGTCAAGAAACAACGTTTCTAGAGCTAAGATTTCGCTGCCAACTCGAATTTTCATTTCTTTGAGCCAATCTAACAACAGGGTATTGGAGAATAATCGTTGCTGTTCCCTTTTTCATGTGCCTTACCGTCAATTCTCAACCAATTTTCTTGACCTCTTTAGTCGTCGATTTGACCCAAAAAACCCAAATGACGTTAGGATTTCTAAGTCTGTTGATAAGAGACCTTCTTCATCGGCCCAAGATGATGAGGGAAGCAGTTCTGGTATAGCTGATGCTAATAAAGATAGTGGCGATAGTGTTAGTACTGTGGACTTTGTAGAAAGTGTCAAATTTGAGGGCGTTCTTGAGAATAGAGTTGAAGTTGGGATTTGTAATGTCAATGAAGGTAGTGTAACTCATTCAATGAAGGTTGAAGGTCAAGAGGAACGCAGTGTAACTCATTCAGTGAAAGTTGAAGGTGAAGAGGAACGCAGTAATAAGGATGTGTATGACAAGAAAAATGTGGGGAAAGTGAATGTGGCATTTCGTGATCCTGTTGAGTTGTATCAAGAACTCCGTAATGCTCAAAAGAATGATAAGCTGAGGCGATCAGATTGGGAGACTTTACAAGAAATATTCTCAGTTTTTGCAAAATCAGGGTGGGCAGCCAACCAGGCTCTTGCAATCTATATTGGAATGTCATTCTTCCCTACTGCTGTTAGCAAGTTTCGTGAATTCTTCTTCAAGAGATGTTCTGCTGAGCTTGCAATCCACATTGTTACGCTTGGTCCATGCGATGAAGCTATTAAATTTATGTTTCCTATATTCGTTGAGTATTGTATACAAGAATTCGCTCATGAGATTAAGAGGTTTCGGAGTATGACTGAGTCCGCAGATCTCACAAAACCACACACATGGTTTCCTTTTGCGCGGGCAATGAAACGTAAGATTATTTACCATTGTGGTCCAACAAACAGCGGAAAAACTTATAATGCCTTGCAATGTTTTATGGAAGCAAAAAAGGGCATTTATTGTAGTCCACTTAGGCTTTTGGCTATGGAAGTTTTTGACAAGGTCAATGCTCTTGGTGTTTACTGTAGTCTTCTTACAGGTCAAGAAAAGAAGCCAGTCCCTTTCTCAAACCATGTTGCTTGCACCGTTGAAATGGTGTCAACAGATGAATTGTATGATGTAGCTGTTATCGATGAGATCCAGATGATGGCAGATCCATATAGAGGTTATGCATGGACGAGAGCATTACTTGGCTTGAAGGCTGATGAAATTCATTTATGTGGTGATCCTAGTGTTCTGAATGTTGTTAGAAAGATCTGTTCAGAAACAGGGGACGAATTGTATGAACAGAATTATGATAGATTCAAGCCCCTAGTGGTTGAAGCCAAAACTCTGTTGGGAGATCTTCGTAATGTTCGATCTGGGGACTGTGTAGTTGCATTTTCAAGAAGAGAGATCTTTGAGGTTAAATTGACAATTGAGAAATACACAAAACATCGTTGTTGTGTCATTTATGGTGCCTTACCTCCAGAGACTCGTAGGCAGCAAGCTAGCTTATTTAATGATCCAGATAATGAGTTTGATGTGTTGGTTGCAAGTGATGCTGTAGGTATGGGGTTAAATCTCAATATCAAAAGGGTTGTTTTCAATAGTCTCACTAAGTATAACGGTGACAAGAATGTTCCAGTTCCGGCATCGCAAGTAAAGCAGATTGCTGGAAGAGCTGGTAGGAGAGGTAGCCGGTATCCAGAAGGATTGACAACTACCTTGCATTTAGATGATCTGGGTTACCTGATTGACTGCTTAAAGCAGCCTTTTGATGAAGTTAAAAAAATAGGTCTCTTTCCTTTCTTTGAGCAGGTTGAACTATTTGCTGGAAAACTACCTAATGTAACTTTCTCCCAGCTGCTTGAAAAGTTTGGTGAAAATTGCCGTCTCGATGGTTCATACTTCTTGTGTAAACATGATCATATAAAGAAGATTGCAAACATGTTGGAGAAGGTTCATGGACTATCCTTGGAAGATCGTTTCTACTTTTGTTTCGCTCCAGTTAATATCAGAGACCCAAAAGCTATGCACCATCTTCTTAGGTTTGCTTCAGTTTATAGTCAAAAGATCCCTGTCAATGTATCGATGGGCATACCAAAGGGATCTGCTCGAAATGATGAAGAGCTCCTAGATCTTGAGTGTAAGCATCAAGTCTTGTCTGCATATCTGTGGTTGTCAAATCAGTTCAAAGAGGGAAGTTTTCCCTATGCAAAGAAAGCCGAGGATATGGCAACAAACATTGCTGAACTATTGGGTCAATCTCTTCTTAACGCTTGTTGGAAACCTGCATCAAGGCAGACAGGGAAAATTGGGCCTCAGCAAAAGGAAAACGCACACAGTAGGCCAAAGGAGCAGCAAAAAGTTGGTTACAATAGGTCTAGGTCACTCATCAAAACACATATGAGGTAAGTAATTGTAGTTTAGCTCATTGGATGGTTTTTTTGCATGTTCCAATCTGTAGTGATTATTGGTCACTCTTTTTTGGGTCTATTTTTGCTTGTTAGTCTATTTTAATTTTTAGGCTTTATGAAAGCGTCATACGAAGTTGTCAATAGAAAATAGCTTTCCTGTAGTTTTAGCTTTATGTGTGTGTAAGCAAAACTAAATGAGTTATCAAAGATAACTCCTTGATTTAATTGGCAAGATATACTGTTTTGGAAATAGAAGCAAAAGACAAAAGCAAATTTTGGCAGCCATTTGAAAAGAAAAGAAGTATTATATGAAGTTTGAATGGTAAATTTATATCAACTGTGCATGTAGGTAAATTGGTCAGGGCAAGAGAAATGCTCATCGTGTTTTACCATAAGTGAAATTAAATATTTGACCGGGAAACTAGATAGCCTTAGGAATTTGTCTTGGATAACCTGACAGCAAATCTCAGATAGTGGTCAGTTCCTGATGGCAGTGCAATTTGTATTTGATATGTGGATGGAAGCAGGTTCCTCTGTTCTGTGGAGGAAGTTGGGTAGAATGGAAATCAAAAGCAATAACTACTGGATTTGACATACGTACTATTTTTGTGTGTTCATCTGTAAGTTATTCATAAACACCAACTGATTTCTTCTCTTCCTACCAGGAAAAGACAAGAGGAGGATTCTAAGGAGGTAGCTGCATAGTGAGTCTTACAGGTACGTGCAGCTGCTAGTACATTGAGTTTTTTCCCAAACATTCCAGTCTCCCTTTGGATTGTTGAGACTGGTTTGCTTCCAAATGCAATAGTTGTTCATCATTGGAATCTACCAATAGGTTCTTAATGCGACTTCTGACCATCTTCATTTTATGGAGTGGATGTTTAGCTTTTAGATGATTCATAATTGTATCTATTGGGAGTATCCTGAGTTGTAATTTACCATAATTTGTTGCATACGTTATTATGATTGCATATGCTCCAAATTGATGTGCTTGCCAGTTGTATTGAAACTTTCATATATTGCATGCTTTAGACATGTATGATGCATGATATAGCGTCCAACTCGTACTTGCAGGTATAGCTTTGGATGGATGGCAATGTTAAAGACCTGAAGCAACAGTAAATTGTGCTTCTAGGCCACAAGTTCCCTCTGCAGCTGATAGATAAAATCTCTTGAAAGCATTAGAATATGAACCCCCTTCGCAAAGGTGAGTTTTCTTATGGTCAGGCCTCAACAAAAACGTTGAGTGGAATTAGTGCACGATTGAATATTAGCTGAGCTGGTGAATCATCTTATGCTCAAGTAACAGCAAACAAATTGTGCAGAATCACTAGCTGGTCATATCACCTAAGAGGGTTGACTGCCAGGAATTAAGAGTTGATTACTCATTTTGAATTGGAGGCCTTGCGGTGGAAGCCAGAAAACTTGGGGGTATGTGTGGTCGCTGTAGGAGGAATGGAAGTTCCCAATAGGTATCCAGACCAACACCTGTAATTAGTACAAAAGAAATGACTGTATAATTGTTACCGGAAGTTCAACTGTTCTTCCAACATGAAATGTGCAATACGGGAAGCTCCTTCTTCACAACTGTGAATCCCTAGTCTTTTGTTTCAAGAAAAAATGAGTACTGGACGCTGCAGTTCTCAATTGGGTAATAAACCTATAGCCTTGTTGCCCACCGCCCTCATCGTCATCGCCATGACCATCAGGATCATCGACTTTTGGCTCTCGCTTGGCATCGCTGCTTAGATAGGTAACGGACAGAGATCACTGCTTAAGTCTCTTGTCATGTTTCTAAGATTTCCCGTGGCCTTTCAATCACCTTCCCTGTATTCGTTAATCACATATGCTTCTTCCGAAACAATTAAACCATCAAATCTAACTCCAATATTTGGTAGTTCAATTCCAACTCTGTTCAGTGGATCATTTTATATACGATAACTGGAAAACATGGTTACTGAAAGGCATCTTAAAAATAGATTACAATTGCATATTTGTACTTAATATGTCGGAAGTTGAGAACTGAAACTTGAGGAGACAAAAGTATAATAGAAAGTGGGAACGAGACTATGGGTCAAGGGAATATATCGTACTAACTTCCAACACTGATAGAGAAAATAAATCGTTTCTCCTAATCATACAAAACATGGCCCCATGAGCTTTTTTTTTTTTAATCTGGCAGATTAGCGAGGGGAAATGGTATTGGACAAAAAGGATAAGAAAAAGAATGTCTAAAACTCAGCCTTCAATTATGTTCTTGATTCTGGTCAGGAAGTCCACATAATACTATTTTGGATTTAAACTTTATGAGACGAGCTCCAAGTTCTGCCATTGCCACTCTTGTTCAAAATCTCCATGCCTTCGTCGCAGCAGCATCTAGCCTCATATAGCTGTCGAAATTGTACTTTTGTTATCAGCAAGTAATTTTGTATAAGATATTAAACAACATCAAGTGGTACTGCCACAAATATTTCGATCCCTATATATATAAAAAATTCTTATTTAATTGAAACTCTTTACTTTTTATTTAAACTTGAAGGACGTCACACTCTATTTACATTATATAAAGGACTAGAAAGGGAATAGAGTAATTTAGGAATCTGATATAATATTATTATTTATTTATTCAAAGAAACAAATCAAGTTAATGTTATCAAATTAATACCTAATCCTAACTATTTGATTTTGAAAATCAATTTTGATTATACCTTATAAATTTTCACATTCCCTTAAAACTAAGTTACAAATATTGACCAGGCCTAATTTGGAATTGAGATCTTCAAATATTTTCTAAGGCAAGACCTTAGTTAAGATGTTTGCAATTTATTTATTTGTTCGGGATGTATAACAATGATATTTTGTAATGTTTTAAGTTTCAAATTAAGTATAAAATCAATAAAAAAAGGGTTTAAAGGTTTAACAAGTACTAAATTGTTATAAAATAGGTATATAATAAAAAAAAAGTAGAAACCATAATTAAGAATCAATTTTAAAATATAAAATACTTTATTAAAGTAAAGAAAACATAATATCTATTAATTTAAAATCACCTAATAATTAAAATGCTCTTTCACAAGCGATTTCATCTCCCTTTCATACATATCTTTTTCTCACAAATTTATTGTAGTTGTTCATCATGCTTAATGATGTCACTGTACAAGTGCTTACTGGCTTTATGTTCTAATAATGATGATGGTGATGGTGGTGGATGTTGGGTCCCATTTTCAGAACCCAATTCTTACTCCGATAATCAAAAATTCGCATACTTTAAATCGTTGGAAAGGTAGAAATCAACTTAGTCAAATTCCTCATAGATCAACACCAAATTTATCCCATCTTCACTTCCTTTATTACAACATCATTCAAAGCAATTCAATTTTTAATTGGAATTCATCCCACACCCAAACCTCAATTCATATGATTCTTCATATTCAAAAACATCTTATCACTCACCATAAATCCTACCTTTCTTTTGCATCATTCACTTATTAATAAATCGCAACAATTTAAATTCAAAGTTCATCAACTCAAATCACACTATTCATACACAATTCATATTTCATCAACATCATAAGATAAATGTTTACAAACTTTAATGGCATTCCAAACCATATTACAACGCCAATATCAAAAATCCGAATACAAAAGATATAAAACCCCAAATGTAACATCCCGTTACCCTTGATGAGACTTGAATTGTGTATTATGAGAAATTATTGAGAAATTAGAAAGTTCAATTCATGCTTATGCT
>JAOTBA010000008.1:11520433-11540324 GCA_025629845.1 Erythroxylum squamatum | reverse complement strand
TAGGCTAGTTTTAGGATCAATTTCCATCGGTTCCAACGAGAGAGACGACCCGAGGTTCAGCTTGCTGCAATCTTGGATTTAATTTATTTTGACCGGTTTCCAAGGTCGATTTCTTAATCGAACGACAGAGTCGCGATCAGGAAGCCATTCAGTAATTTTGCTAGGTGAAGAAGTAGAAGAATTTAGAATAATTTGTAAGGCCGAGAAAGCTGGTTAAATTTGTAAGGGTTAGAGGAAGTGATTGAAAAATTGTTTCAGGATTGCATGTAATGAAAATGACAAGTTGCAGCTATGTGACCAATTATTTTACAAATTTGACATTTTGGTGGTCAAGAATTTTGTTTGGGCCGAAAGGTGGAATAAGTGGTTGAGGGTTGGAATTGAGTTGGGCTATAAGGGCTGGGCTGGGCTGGTGGTGATATGATAAGATAAGTATAGCAAGATATAATTACAACTGCAAAATGAAGATAAGAAGATAAGTGTATCTAAGATAATTTCAAATGAGAAGACGATCTGTTATCACCACCATTGTCTCTTCCTCTGATTTTGCTTCTCCATCATTGTCATTGTTCCACCTCTATACTACCATTGTTGCTAGTCATAAGTAAAGCAAACAAGGTTGAGCATTTGTGACATGCAGAAGAAGAAGAAGAAGAGCATTTGTGACATGCAGTTAGAGAAAAAGTTGATAGATTGAGAGACATACAGAAGGGGAAGAACCGAAGAAAAGCATCAAAGTTAAGCATGAGCTACAAAACAATATTTTAAGTGTTTAAAATGTGGAGAAGCTCGAGCAACGTGGCATTTTTATATCCTTTAAATTTTGTAAAGTTTTATTGTTTTAAATATAGTGTATGACAATAGCTTTAGTCTTATAGGTTTATATATATGGTCTTTTTCATTTTTAATATATTTTATAGATTTTATAAAATTGAAAATAAATTGAATATTGTAAATTTTAAATTATTGAATAAATTTTAATATATTATTAATCAATTTATTTATAAAATATAATTAAAAGACAAAAGTTATTTATCTTTTCAAGTTATAATTATGATAATGTTATTTTTATTATCAAAATTAAGAATTATTATAATAAATTTTTTAATGGTGTCTATATTATTTTTAATTCAATTGTAATTAAGAACATATTTTAATTTATATGATTTAAATTCTTATATTTAGGATATATTTGATTATATTAATGATATAAATTTCCTTTAAAAATTTCCTTTAGTAATAAATGTGATTATTTATATGTAGAATATGTGAAAATAATATTAAGAAAAATTAACAAATTGTTATTATTTTAATTTTCTGTTATTATGATTTTTTGAGAAATGATTGGTGTAAAATTATAAATTATATAGTATAATCTATTGAAGGACTATTTTGTAATTTAAAAAAATCATGAACTATTTTATAAATTTAAAAAATTATTCAAAACGGTATCAGGTATTAACCGGTACTAGTACAGTACCGTACTAGAATCAGATTCGATATCAATACCAATACTGTACTCATATCATTGAGTTGAATTGCTTTTTGAACCTATAGCAACTTAGAATAAAATCCAACGTAAAGACGTTCATATATGTAATGGGAAGTCATATAGAGCATAGGAATTAGTGGCTAAGTATGTCTTAACAATAATTCAACAGTTATTTGTCCATGTTAGTTAATATTTCCTACATCAAATTGCTCAGACAACTGTTTCTAAACTTCCATTTACATACTTAGAGCCTTTGTAGCTTGTATTGTATGCTATGAAAGAAAATGTGTGTGCTTGAGGGTGAGGGTGAGCTTGAGTTAGTGCTGTAAAAGGTATATGACTAGAAATTGTATTGTATTTTATTATTTGTTTAGATACATATTTATACATTTGTTGGTTTAATATTGACCATACACTAGTTAGGAAGGACAAAATAAAATAGAGGGTTGAGATTTATTATGTTACAACAAGTTGTACTGTCCAGCTAGCACTGAAGTGTTTGTTATGTCCTTATGTCCCATTGCAAAATTTCTGTAGTGTCCCTCTTACGTTATTCTTTTCTGATTCTTCTTCGTTAACACCCCCACTCAAACTGAACCTAGGGCTTCGAATTAGATTCAGTTTGGTGGTCAGAAATAGAAACCTCGCCGAGGTTTGGGGTTTTATGAGGATGTCGGCGAGTTGATTGTTGGTATTAACACATCTAATTTCTAGTTCTCCTTTCTCCACTTTATCTCTTGTAAAGTGTACGTATGCTTCGATGTGCTTTGTTCTAGAGTGAAAGAGTAGGTTTTGAGCTAGGGATCGAGCTCCATTGTTGTCGCTCCACAAAATGGGTTTGTAAGAGGGAGAAAAACCCTAACTCAGATAGGAGAGATGTGAGGTAGATGAGTTCGGTAAATACCTGAGATAGGGATCAGTATTCAACCTCAGTGCTGGACTGCACTACTGTCGTTTGTTTCTTAGAGGTCCAAAAAATTAGGTTTCCTCCCAGGAATACGCATCCTCTAGTTGTTGATTTACGATCATCGGGGGAGCTGGCCTAGTCGGAGTCACTGTAGGCATGGAGATCAAGAGGAGACGATGATGGTTGAAAGAGCAGTCCCAAATTTTAGGTTCCTTTTAGGTAACGCATAACCTTTTTACATGCAATCTAGTGGATATTTAGAGGATTTTGTGAAAATTGGCTTAATTTGTTAACTGCGAAGTTGATGTCTGGTCTTGTATTACACTGATATTGAAGAGCTCCTGTGGTACTTCGGTAGAGCTTTGGGTGTTCAAATGGTGTGCCATCTCGCAAAGACAACTTGGTTGCTGGAGTGATTGGTGTTGAGCACGACTTACATAGCGTCATGTTTGTTCTGGTAAGTAAATCTTCGATATATTGTTTCTATGAAAGATATAATCCATTTCTGTTTCTGTATGCTTCAAAGCCAAGGAAATGATTTATACTCCTAAGCATTTTAAGTGCAAACTGAGACTGTAATTGAATGATAATTGCATGAATTACTTGAGTCAAATTTCCTGTCATTAGAATATCATCTACATAGACTAGTAGCATTGTAATGGTTCCATTTTTGTTTGAGTAGAATAAAGAAGTATATGACCTTAAATTATGAAACCCTCATTGAGACAGTGCTTTTTTTAGTTTGCGAAACCAAGCCCTAGGAGCTTGTTTCAATCCATAGAGAGCCTTATCTAGTTTGTATATATGATGCGACTGTGTTCTGTTTTCAAATCCTTGTGGTTGATTTATATAAACAATTTCATGTAAGTTCCCATGTAGAAATGCATTGTTAATGTCAACTTGCTAAATGTCCCAATTATAGGAGATAGCAAGTGAAAGGATTACTCTGATTGTTGAGGCTTTCACAACAGGGCTAAAAGTTTATGAAAAATCAATGCTAGGGGTTTAATTAAACCCTTTGATAACAAATCTGGCCTTGTGTTTAGAGACAGTCCCATCAACATTATATTTAGTTCGAAACACCCATTTTATGCCAAGAATATGCACGGTAGACTCATAGGGGACAAGCGTCTAAGTATGATTATATTGTAGAGCATTGAATTAATCTTGCATAGCTTGAAACCATATAGGACGGTTTAGAGCTTCAGAAACTGTTGTTAGTTCAATTTGTGGATTTAAGGCAAGAGAGAAGGAATAGAGTTTGGGAAAATTCCACTTTTGGATCGAGTTTGCATAGGATGAACATTTTGTATGTATGTGAATGAAGGATTTGATTCAGTATTTGGTGTGGTTGATAGAATGAAATTAGGTAAAGTATTTTGATTGTTTGGTGAAGATGTAGAATGTGATGCTGAGCAAGAATTTTGAGAGCTTACTAATCTGTTAAAGGATTCAGTTGAGTGAGAGCATTTTGCAAGAAGAGAGTGATTCATGATAGCCTTTGATGAAAGTGAAGGTGTACCAATTGAAGTTGAGGTCAGAGTGAAGGTAGGGAGACTTGGTGAAGCTATATGATAATTTGAGTGTATGAGAAAGAGTTGAGAAAATGGAAATTCTACCTCGTTGAATTCAACATGACGAGATATTATGATTTTCCCTTAATTGGTCAAACATTTGTAACCTTGATGCACTAAGTTGTACCCAAGAAAGACACATTTAGTGGTGTGAAACCCGAATTTATGATGAGAGTAATATCTAAGATAGGGAAAACAACTACAACCAAAGGTTTTGAGATGAAGATAGTTTGGTGGTTTGTTGTACAACTTTCAAATGGTGAGAAGTTGTTTAGTCTTGGAGCTAGGATGTTATTGATAAGATAGGTGGCTGTGGAGAAAGCTTATGACTAATAGGTGAGTGGCATATGAGCATGAGATAAAAGGGTTAGTCCCATTTCAGTGATATGTCTGTGTTTCCTTTCGAAAACACCATTGTGTTAGTGAGTGTAAGGGCAACTAAAGCGTGGTTGTATTCCTTGTTTTGTGAGGTAAGGTAAGAGAGCTTTATATTCACCTCCCATGTCAATGTGTAGAGCTTTGATTTTCCTGTTCAGTTGAAGTTCAACATTGGTTTTGAATTTGGCAAAGACAGATAGGGTGTCAGATTTTAGTTTTAGAGGATAAAGCCAAGTGAATCTTGTGTAGGCATCTCCAAAAATAAGGTAGTACTTATGTCTTTCAGTTGAGAGATGTGGAGAGGGCCCTTAAATATCTGACTATATGATTTCTAAAGGATTTTGAGCAGTTATATCATGAGTTTGAAAAGGCAATTGATGCAACTTTCCTTGCTTACAGGCATCACAATGAGATAGATTCTTGAAATTAAAATTGAACTTAATTGAACTTAAAATTTGTCTTAAGATACTATTGGAAGGATTTCCTAATTTGGCATGCCAAACATTTACATTTTTTTGTACTATGTTTGCCTCACAATGACTACCTAAAGAAGAAACTGTTTGTTCGAAAGAACTAGACTAAGAGTATGTTTGTATGACTGAAAGATTAGAAGTGTTCATGAGGTTTGA
The DNA here is from genome assembly GCA_025629845.1 of Erythroxylum squamatum. Classification (NCBI taxonomy): domain Eukaryota; kingdom Viridiplantae; phylum Streptophyta; class Magnoliopsida; order Malpighiales; family Erythroxylaceae; genus Erythroxylum; species Erythroxylum squamatum. The sequence continues at coordinate 11,535,344 of JAOTBA010000008.1, read as the reverse complement.
ACAGGTTTAGGCGAGTTGCAGAAAGGCATGGGGGTTTTTGGAAATCCCCATGTCCGTCAAACGGACACGCATGTCCGTTTAACGGACAGCCTCGGGTGAAATAGTACCCTTTGGCTGCCTTGTGTCCGTCAAACGGACATGGCTGTCCGTTTAACGGACAGGTTCGGGCAAAATAGGACCATTTGTCCAGTGTATGTCCGTCAAACGGACATGAGTGTCCGTTTAACGGACACTCTCGGGTAAAATGGCTTCCAAGTTCAATTCATGTCCGTTTAACGGACATGTGTTGGGAAAGTTATTTTTAGGGATTCTTGATAGCAGATTTTAGTTTTGAGGTTGGACCAGTGTTCGCTCACCACCAATGTGAGTTAGCAGCACGTGTCAGGTTTAGGGTTTCAGCAAGGCTCCTGTCTCGGGAATGGGTTTCAGCAAGGCTCATGTCTCGGGACCGTTGGGCTCCGGAAACGGGGTCCGACACTCTTCCTGCATGGCCTTGAAGTAAGATGAACATAAGTAGGCCATGTCCTTTTGGTGTGGTAGGAGCTTGAGTACTTCCACAACCTCAGTCATTAGAGGTCTAGCTTTCAGATTACGATCAAGACAATGCCCAGGCAACTGAATTGCCCTTTGTGCACCTTTGACAGAGAAGCGTCCTTTGAGACGTGGATCTATTAGTCTGTAAAATCTTCGCCGGTCAGAAAGATACAGCCAAGCCCATTCCATCAGATTATGCTCGCCATTTGGTCGATTTTTATCCATAGATCTATGACAGATTAAGATTTCAAGTAAAACCAACCCAAAGGTAGTGCCTAGTTTCATGAATACTTATGATGCTAATAGCTTATATGAAGATATATGTTATATATCTTATTAATTAATTTTGACATTATTTGATAATTGTACTTTCAAGGTAATGTTGATTAGCTTCAAATTAAAAATCAAGATGAGATAGAATATTTTGGATTTCATTGGTTGATTATAGCTGCCTTGGAGGTTGAAATTAAAAAGCCATATTGGATAATTTTTTATAAGAGAATGTATAAGGATAGAACTCTATCTTGTGAAGAGTCCGAGGTGAATCACGTTTAGATTCAGCTGAGTGTGCCTACTGTCGTGTGCTCTCCCCTGTTTTGGTGGTGTTAACGTTTTTTGTTGTGCAGCTATTTTCTCAATTGGATTGTCATGCAACCTAGGCTGCGTGTGTATGTGCTGCACTTTCTTGGTGTGTCATTAGTTGAAAAAGATTGTCTTGAGTGGGTGTTTTGTTTTCTCTTTGATCTCTTTGTCGTTGATTGGGCAACTTTGTGCAGCTGGTTTTTCAATTGGAGTTTCACATAATTTAGGTTGTGTATGGGGGCTGCACTTTTCTTGGTCGTGCGAGGTTAGTGGGTTTAGAATGCAGCTGTCATTCTATCTTGACAAATGCGTGAATCAGCTATATATTTTCTTCAATTCTTTAACGTCAACTTTCTGGTGTATGTGTTCTCTTCGTGCTGCCTTTCTGTTTTGATGAAGAGTGATTTGAGTGACTGCCCTGATGATTCGTGGTGGAAAGTGAGGCTAAAAAATCCCAGCAATTGACTATGACAATTTACTTAATGAACAACTTTTATATCTGTTTTGGAAGGAGCTGAATTTATTAGAAAGTTGTTCCTTTTTATATCAAATGTATTCACTTTCGTTCTTTGGTATTTTAGTCACTTGAGTTATTTCATTATTGTCTTTTTTGTTAAAAGTTTTGGAGAAAAGTTCTCTGTTGAGGTTAACACGAATCAGTCGTGTTATTAGGTGTGAAATTCTTTCACAGGTTGTGAAGACGAGGTGTAATGTCAAGGATTGAATGGTGTCAGCTCAGTAAAGCTTTGTATAAAATTATTGTCGTTAGTCAAAGTTTTTAAGCTGAGTGAGGGCTCCGCAGACGTAGGCAAAGTATGCCGAACTGCGTGAAAAAATTTCAGTATTAATTTTTTATTTGCATTTGTACATTTTATTCTTTGTGCTAGATTTTGCGAAACTACATCCCTTCCGAAACTTTCAACTTACCCTCTGGTTGGTTAAGATGATTGATTTCAAGCCGAAACATTTGGCTACGGGTAAGAGGTTTCTCACAAAATTATTTTTATAACCATAAAATTTTAAGATTTAGAGAAACCTAAGCAGATGAAGAAAAAAAAATCCCAAACCCACTTGAAAGCGGAACAAATTTCTTTGCTACTTTGTCTTCCAAATAACTAGGTCTAAATTCATCTGGCTGACCTCGATTACAACTTACCATCCATTTTACGTATTGCATTACATCCCTTAATCAAACTTCGAATAGCATTCATTGGGTTCCAAACTTGCCACTAAGGATTGATCTTGATACTAATAAATTAAATTATCACTGGCAACGTTAGCATAGAAGAGTCAGTTTGGGGTAAAACTAGCATGGGTGTGGATTTCAAAATGGTGAACTGTTAACTTGTTAGGAAAATAACATAGGCAAGGCCATGGAAATATTTACAGGTAAAACAACAATAAGACAAATCCATTTGTCTCTCCCAATTAGCGTGTAAAGACAACTGATTATTTATTTGTTAATCCAGATTTTGCCTCTCCCATGGATGCACAGCATATAAAGGCACAATAATGCAAGTCAGATAAAGACACCACAGTTAAAAGCAGATAGCAAAAGTGAAGCGACCTAAGTATAGACTTTCAGCATGAAGTCACATTTAGGAACAAACAATTACGAGGACGAGTGGATGCATTATATCTATCCTAAGAAACGATAACATTGTTGGTTTTTAGAAATATAATACGAAGACAAGAAGAAAGAATAGCAGCAGAAGAATTCAATTTTATTTGACTGAATAAGCTTTACATAAATAGAGTTAGAAATAACAGAACATCCGTAAATATTGTGATAAGTACAAATCACTAGCAGAATTAACAACTCCTAAATAATAGCAGACAGAGTATTGACTAGGATTTATTCAAAACAGAAAATAACATAAAGAAATAACATGCAGGTCATAAAGCATTTTTTACAACTTCTGATGCTTCAGAGATGCACACATGATCCCGCTCTGGAGAGCGGCAATATTATTGTACCAGTGAACAGCTAAATGTACATACTTCACAAAGAAGTTAGCGTTTTGCTTTTGCACCAACGTTGATAGAGTTATAGCCTTTAGGTCTGATAGCGTGGGACTTCGGTTCCAGGATTCGGCAGATTCTTTGGTTATTTTAAAACTTCTGGTACATGACAGTGGACAGAAGGATGCACATGTAGTTTTAGTTGTCAAAAGTTCCAAGGGAAAAAGTTTCCCATTTTACCGCTCTCAGCGTCTAGGGAGACATTTAAGTAAAGCTCAATTGAGGCATGTGTCCATGATGAAGGTACACTTAAAATCAGTCTACAGGCGCAAAGGATATATTTCTTCATGTACTTTCGTTGGTTTGTCAGGTTCTATGAGAGAGGACAACCAGACATGAGTGGACACCTCCGAGAGGATCCTAATTTTATAATCTAAAAGAAAAAAAAGAACTTTTCAAAGGAATTAGACAACTTGCGGTCGACTGTAAAGGGGGGACTCAAAAAGAATTGCACGATGACGCAGCTCTGTTAGGTAGAAGAATACGAGACACGAAAAGTTGAAACTGACCCTGTTGGATCACTTGTTTTCTTGCCTTGAAAATTAACAATTTAGTCCAAAGTTAGCGGATATCTCGAACTTGGTGCAAAATCCACCTTTGTTTTTTTCCTTTTGTGTGAATCAGAGAAAGGTCGTAAGATGTATTTGGATGCCTTTGTGAATAAGAAATAAACATAATGAATTTGCAGCTGAATGGCCCATCATTTTACAACCTTTCGGCTATGGAAGGAAAGATATTTCCTAAAGGTCATGGTCAAGCCTATAGTTTAATGTGACTCTAGTGCACCGACGATTAACTTCAAAAGCAAAAGTTCATCGCTTTAGACTGCTGAAAGTATCTGAACCATTTTATGTAGTTGTGTATTTGAGGATTGGCTGGAGAAACATAAGTCTTGATTTGAACTGTACGCCACAAATCCAAAGCTTCTTGTTGATCAGAAGTACAGGTGAAGTGCACAGTTGAAATCAGCTGTACTCCAAATCCAAAGTTTCTTGTTGATGGAAATGGATGAACATGAGAATGGGGCAGACATACATGGACATGCCTTTTCACGTGGAAATTTGTTCTATACCAACTCATGTGTTGCCTTAACTGCAGACAGACAGGAGCAATGTGAAAGAAATTGGGTTGTCGTCAACATCTTTGGGCTATTATTGTACAACAGAGAGGATCATGGTCTAATCTCAAAATAAACATTACAATGAATACAGTAAGAATGAAATGAATGTGACTATATTAAAGAATACAAAGCATTATTTTAAAAGGGATATGAAAATATTTTTTACTCAATAATAATATATTACCGATATCTTTTTTCCTTCCTTACCTATTCTATTTTTTTTTCATGCCAACTACTAGTCAAGTCGTCATCGACCTGGTTGTCTGTATCCTTTACTTCAACTGTAGAATCCTCCTGTCTTCGTTTAGCCTTTGCCTTCTCATTTTCTTGCTTTTTAGATTTGAGGAATTCAACTAGCTCAACGAGCACACTCTCAATTTCTTCGCACCTCATCAGCTGCTCTGCAACTTCTGCAGGAGTGATCTCAACTGTTTGAATCAAATCTTCTATTTCTTCAAATAACCTGTGATCTTTAATCCCAAGGTAATTAGCAGCGAGAACCCTGAACCCACAAGGCGTGCAATAGGACATGTGGATTTGGACATCCATGCGTCCTGGTCTCAATCATGCTGGGTCTAGCTTGTCCTTGTGATTAGTAGTAAACACTATTATCCGTTCATCCCCACAACTTGACCATAACCCATCTACGAAATTTAGGAATCCTGACAATGTAACCTGTCCAAGATTCAAAAGCCATTCGCTAAAACAATCGATAAAAAAAGATTGAAAATAAAGCATTGCCCATCAAAAAGGAAGGACACAATAATATATAGCAAGAAGGCTAACCTGGTTTTCTTGTGGATAATCATGATTTTGTGCAGCTCTTGATTGTGCCAACCGATCATGAAACTCAATTGTACAATCTATGTCTTCCACCACTAGTATGGATCGATTGGCAGTGGCCACGAGCAATCTCTTAAGGTCAGAATTCGACCTTATCTCAGTTAATTCCAAGTCGTAAATATCAAAGTTCAAGTAATTCGCCATCGCAGCGATCAAGCTCGACTTACCGGTCCCAGGAGGTCCGTACAACAAGTACCCTCTTTTCCAAGCTTTACCGACTTTCCTGTAGTAATCTTTCCTCTTCACAAACATTTCAAGATCTTTCAAGATCGTATCCTTAACTTTTGTATCCAGAGCCAGGGTAGCAAAAGTGGAAGGATGATCAAGATTAACAGGTTGCCACGCATCAGCTGGATTTCCATACATCATGTTATTGTCAACTGTGAAAATTCTGAGTGTTTTCTTATCTAGCATCATAGTTTTTCCTTCTTTGACAATGTAGGGAAAGTAAGATTGAAGCACCATGTCTTTGTGTTTCTTGTGAAAACTGACCTCAAATGATCTCGTTTCTGACATTAATGAGTTAAAATCACGACGACCGTGAAAGCCTGCTCTTTCAACTTGTCTGCAGACTAGAACCCACCGGAATTTTACACCTTGGAAAACATCTACTATCTCTTCTCCTTGTTCCATTTTCACAATAAAGTTATTCTCGTTCTCTGGTTTACTCACTTTGAGTCTTTGGGTCGATGGAGAAATCTTGCTAGCCAGGTAAATATTGGCGGTCTCGTAGATTTCATTGTTGACAAGTCCATCGTGTTCATCGACGACAATGGTGAGTTGGTTCGAGAAGCGATTGAAAAATTTGTGAAGATTAAAGAAAAAGTAGTCTTGGAACTGATGAGGCAAAAGATCTTGAGCCACTGTTCGAGCAAGCATCAACGTTCCAGCGACAGACGCGGCCGTGGTCAGGACGGTCTTTGCGGTGGCTAGCTTGGCTTCGGTTGATGAAGTGTCCATGTTCATGTGATTTTGAAAATGTGATCGTGCCAAGATGTATGTTCTCGTAAGTAAGAATAAGATATGAAAGAAGGATGAAATTGAAATCCATATATACAAAGAGTTCTTAATGGAAGAACGGAACGCAGTTGACCGGAAAGACTAGGGAGTCTCTAGAAAGTTTCAAATCCAACAGGTTTCAGCATCTGAAAAGTCAAGAACTTGCAAGCCAAGGATTCTAAACAGGTTTCTGCATCTGAAAAGTCAAGAACATGCAAGCCAAGGATTCTAAGTTAACGACTCGTTATGGAATCTTGTTATGACTTGTGTGAGCAAAGGACTTTGGACGAAGTCTGTCTCATCTAGTTTGTTTCACGAGAAAATTGAAGTTGAGCCCCGTGCCAGACCATACTATTTGACCAAGTCTCAAGAACTTGTGTATTGACTTTTGGAGGCCATTTTCTTAAACAAACAACTAGAAATGGAGATCAAGTCATGTGAACATGGTTTGTCGGTGGGTCGTGCAGACGTTTCTTCTTTATTCATGGTCAAAGGTTGTGGCGTTCTTGAACATTGACGAACTAATAGTTAGTTACATCGTGAGCTGGTAAGCTGAGCCGAGAAAGCCTAAAATCCATGGGCCTTTGGCCATTTGGACTTCCTTTCCCTTTAAACTAAACTACAAACTCATGGGCTTGTGTTATTATCATTATTATTCTTATTCATAATATTGCAAGCTTGATGATATTATTATAGAGGCCCACAGGGACAATAATAAGAAGAAACTGCCAATGAAAAATAGCGATCACTCAAATGTTCCTCTCCTTTCTCATGACAAAAACATGTAACCGATTCAATCAGCTTTTCACCTTCATATCCACCACTAGAGTCCAGACTCCAGAGTCCAGAGTGTATATATATAGGTATGTATGTTGTACAAAAAAAATCTGTAATCCAAAAGTATATATTACAGCCTGAATGCTGGCAACTTCTTGCAGGGCAACACATGGCATTACCTGAGCAATGGGCCTGAGGTCGAGCCACTTATAATGGCAGTTTCTGAGGTTATAGCGTTCACCCGTAATCATGACTGGTGACCACATCATTTCAATCTCAATCTGTGCTTTCTAGTTTTTAGCCAGCCCCCGCTCAGGAGTTATCAACTATTTTACACCAGTGCGCGCTGCCTCTTTCATACAGTAATAGTTTTAATCTTCATTTTGTTTAGTTTCTATTTTCTTCCAATTTCATCCTGACTTTTGTGTCGTGTTAATTCTGTATTAGTTCTTAAATACGCCAACTATTTTGTAATATTCAAGGGCCATTATTAAAATTCCAGCCTAATTTAATTGTGAAATAGAATAATTATTTAACAATAATTAGGACGATATCTATTCGTGTTTTGTGTAATAAACAAAGCACAAATTCAGGAATCAAAATATGAGATTGACAACAAAAGAAGGACTGATATTACAAATTGTTATCATGAAATGGATTCATTAGTCAAAGAGCACTACCTCGAATGGATGTTCCCATCTGAGTTTTGAGCACTAATATAAAAGGAAAATACATTTTAGAAAACAAAATATATTAACTGAAAGTACCACAGTGCACCTAGGTCAACATTCTTAAAACCTTTTCCAAAGTGGTCCTTCTTCCTTTTTTCTAAATCAACCCAAGCCACGCCCACTAAGGCCTAATACAACACCACCGCTTTGGCATTTCCAACTATCTGTAATTATATTCCTGTTATATATCTGGCATCTGATATGTTGCCAGGGGAGCAGTAAGTAAGGTCTTAAACTGTGGCTTACAAATGCAATTAATTGTTACAAGTTTAAGCTGCATTATAGGGTTTATTGTGATTGTTAGTATTGTTATGGTATGGTATAGATAGTTTTAACATTAATTGTAATTATTACAATTTAGCTCTTTTAAATCCTAACTTAAATCGATCTAAGTGCTTGATTTAAATTCAATAACTTATCCAAAATTTTAATTAATATAATCATTAAAATGATTTCAACAATTAATTTAATGTATTAAGATCGATTATAAAAAAAAAATTTGGAAACTGCTGATGCAATATAATGCCATAGAGTAGTATGTCCAAAAACTTGTACTAGAGACGACAAAAGCATTTTGGAACCTTCTGTTGGGAGCATCTTAGCATTTACCTAAACCCGTATTTTTTATTTGATGCATGTCTCCATCATAATCACAATTAAGTAAAGGCAAGATTAGCCTAATCTACTGTTTTATTCGTTCAAAGATGGTCTCAGCTCAACTAATAAGTCCAAACACCAATTTTTTCTTTTTTTTTTTAGAGGGAACAAAGAGATCGTCTTCTACTAACATGAATCTTACCATCTGAGTGCCTAAAGATGCCCTCTAAGATGCTATGCACATAAAAAGAAATGTTGGCAGTTGGCACCTTTTTGGGTTTTGTCTCCTTAAGGCGTAGGTTCTTATATCCTTGTATAAAAAAGGGATCATAGAGGCGATGTGAACACAACCAGAAGAAGTTTTCCTTAAACACATATTGGAGTTGGAAAAAAGTTGATGATGTTGAAACTAGCTGAGGAAGATCTTGTCTTCCTTGTAAAGGAAAACTATGATCTAATCGCTGTTGCATTTTTCTCAGTAGCAATAACTTATGTTCTATCCAAAGCTTTGAGAAGAGCCTCAGGAGTTGATCACGGAGAAGACATCCCTGGCAGCCTTGGATTGCCTTTTGTAGGTGAAACGTTCTCGTTTCTTTCTGCCACAAATAGCACCAGAGGTTGCTATGACTTTGTCAGACTCCGACGATCATGGTTAGTGATAAATTTTTACCAATCTCTTTTGTTCTTATATATGTTTTCCAGGTCAATAATCAAGATCCGGCTCTTTTTCCACAGTTTTAACTGTGTTTCTTTATATAGATTTAACATGAGATATTTCCCTCATTTTTGGCCTCCTGCTTAGGTAACTAACGGGATATTCAATCTATAAGCTGAATTCACTTTTCAACAAGATCGATCAACACATTTTTCGTACTGTTTGGTCCAAGTTTTTCTGTCACCAACACTCAGAAGGACAGTTCATTTCTTTCCTCATTTCCTTTTTTTTTTTTTTTCCTTAAATCGGAAAACATAAACATTGCATTTTCTGATACGTACTTGTGAGGACAAAACCACTTACAATGGTCTCTAAGCTTTATAAGTTTCGCTTTGAGCCTGAGGACCTCATAATTCAATGTTAGGACCCCGGAGTCCAATTCGTTTGATTAATTAGTTGTTGTGCAATATATAAAGACAATACAAGGAAGCCAGCATACGTAAGCTGCACTCATCTAGCTAAAACATATGCTTGATGCGTAGCACGTTAATAACTACAATTCTCAATCGTTAGAAAAGGGCCAGTTATGTTGATGTTCATAATCCCAATTAAAGACCTCACTCCTACCTGACTCTGAGGGAGGATTTGTGAATATAATATTTTCGATCAATCCACCGATCTATGAAGATTAACAACCGAGGTGCTCTTATATAATGTTGTGTGAGTAAGTAAGAATGTCGGTTAAGCATATATAGCTTTAACAACATCCAAATAAATTATTGGACGTTGTTGGTTACCTTAATTGAATCATGAAAAGTATGCGAGAGTGGGAAATATATAATTTAAGAAGAGTGGAACATGATCCTTGTTTCTGGGGGAGAACAAATGCGTACTCTTCGTCTAACTTGGTCTTTTTAAGAAGAATATGCCCTGGAAATAACTTGTGCTAGCTGTCTCTTCTTTTTGATTTCATATCTTTGGAGTCCTTTACTAATCCAAGGATGAGATTCCAATACTCTAGTAAATATATATAAATGTTAGTCACATTAGTCTACTAATTCGATCGGTGATTCATAATGTACCTAAACAGCGAGAGAAGATTAGCAAAGGCCTATGCGGCCGGTCCAATAATGTTGAAAACAATTTGATTAACGCCAAATTTTTCATATTTACTAATACTAAAATAAGATATGGAAATTAAAATCACAATTAATGATTGTTATGATTACAACTCGTTATTATAATTAAGACATACTATTTACACTTCTTTTCATTTCCAAATAATAACTCTACATTTACTAATTTACAATATACTAATTTACTTTTACAAGGAATTGCAGTATGACATATGAATTGCAAAATAAGCTGTAGCTAAAAGAGCATGACTTGCGTTTATCAACATTAAAGATTTCTTTTACTAAATTTTAGTATAGTTATATGTGTCGTTCGTCTTCTCTCTATAGATTCTGGCTAGTGCTACCTAAGACCCACGTCCATTTAGGTATATCCTATCAATATATTTACCAATTACGCCTCATGCTTTGCTGTTTCTTTTTCGCACGTCCACTGCCTTTTTTTTTTTTTTTAACGAGTACAAGAACTGATTACATATTTGAAACAGGTATGGGAAGTGGTTCAGGACCAGGATATTTGGAAAGATTCACGTGTTTGTTCCAAGTACGGAGGGTGCAAGGAAGATATTCTCCAATGACTTCGCGGAATTCAACAAGGGTTATGTTAAATCAATGGCCGATGCCGTTGGACAGAAGAGCTTGCTTTGTGTACCCCAAGAGAGTCATAAAAGGATTAGACGCCTCCTCTCTGATCCTTTCTCTATGCCTTCTTTGTCTAAGTTTGTCTCCAAGTTCGATCAGATGTTGTCTCAGAGGCTTAAGAAAGTTGCAGAAGTTGGCAAAAGCTTTATGGTTCTTGACTTCAGCATGAAGGTAGATAAATAATATTAAATGGATTTCTTTCACCTCATTTAGTTTGGCTTGTAAGTGGTATTATTTCTGTATTAATTATTTAAGTGTTGTCTAAGCTTCTAGCTAGTCACAATTATCATAGTTTCTATTTCTTGCCAACTCTCGAAAAGATGAATGCTAAAGTCATTAAGTTGAGAAAGTTAGAGTAGGGTTGATCTTCTATTCTAGACCTTTTTAGTCCCATTTAGTTACTGTTGTCAAAAGAAACATCTAATAAGCATAATTGCTACAACTTAGTATTACTAGTTTCCTAAAACTTGCTGCCCTTCACCATGTAGATTTCACATGTTAACACTGTCAGTGATGAACTGCTGGTCTGGATTTAAGCCAGAAGCTACCTTTCATGCTTAACAACATATTTTGAATCGAGAAGAGAAGTTAGAAAATCTTGAATAGTGGCTTCAAGCCGGATGAACTACCTTGTAGCGATTTAATCTGGTAGAATGATACATAGACTAATCAAGTTATGTTTGCAGATGACTTTTGATGCGATGTGCAATATGCTCATGAGTATTAGCGATGGATCCTTGTTACGGGAGATAGAGAAAGATTGCACTGCTGTTTCAGATGCCATGTTATCATTTCCTGTCATGATCCCTGGAACCAGATACTACAAAGGCCTCAAGGTATGCATGAGATTTAAATGAAGGAGAGGTTTTATGTTAAATCATAGCTCTCAACTATATATATATGTATGATGGGTGACTACAGGCCCGCCAAAGGCTCATGGAGACCTTCGTAGGGATAATAGCGAAAAGACGAAATGGAACGGAGCATCAGGATGATTTCCTGCAATCCATGTTACAAAGAGATTCATACCCTTCAAGCGAAAAACTTGATGACTCAGAGATCATGGATAACCTGTTAACATTGATAATCGCCGGCCAGACCACAACTGCTGCTGCTATGATGTGGAGCGTCAAGTTCCTGGATGAGAATAAAGAAGCACAAGACAAGCTCAGGGTGAGATTGTTTAGCCAACTAATTAGCAAAACCAGCAATACAAAATTATCAACAAGAAGAAGTGTTAACAGCGGCTAGAATGAATGAAAATGAAGGCAAATAGGTTTTCTTTTTCCCCCTCTTAATTAGTAAAAAGAAAAAAGAAGAGGAATTTCACTGTTCTGGTACGTGTCAGCAATATAAAAGTCCAAATCTTTAGATAAGGGAAAAGGCACGTTGACCAGTAGTTTCATTCGTATAATTCCAAGCATCTCGTTCATTCTATCCTAACTAGCTTTGTTTCACATTATGGGATTATGACTAATAACCTTATTTGTTCTCAGGAAGAACAACTCGTTATTGGCAAAAATAAGGGAGAAGGATACTCACTTGCCCTGGAAGATCTTAACGGCATGTCTTTTGGCTTAAAGGTCAGAGTTTCAAAACCATATAGCAACATCAATTCTGGGAAGTCCTGATGAAAATATAATGGATATATGAAAAATATTAAAATTTTTTTGGCAAAACTATCCTCTAGATATATCTTATACGCACATATATAGCCGTATAGGGTATGAAATGACATTTATTTTCATATTCGGTCCAGGTTGTGAAAGAAACATTGAGAATGTCAAATGTCCTGTTATGGTTTCCGCGAGTTGCACTAAATGATTGTACAATTGACGGCAAGTTTCTCCACATCTTAACTCATGTCAGATCAGAAGTGCTTATAACATCTTAACAAATAAAAACCTCCATTTTCAATTCTGGACACTATTTTTTCCCTCAAAAAAAAAATTCTGGACACTACTACCATAACTGGTCATGAACTTCTGAAGTCATGCGTCTTTTCAGGTTTTGGGATAAAGAAAGGTTGGCATGTAAACATCGATGCAACTTGTATACACTACGATCCAGAATTGTACAAGGACCCTTTGCAATTCAACCCTTCCAGATTCGAGGTATATTATAACAAGTTTTTTGGTTCTGTGGTATCCCCATCATCCCTAAGTAAGACAACTCGGTTTTGAGTCCAGAAACGGCTAGATAAATCTGAACAATACAACGATACCAACCGTGATTTCATGTTTCAGGAAATGCAAAAACCATACAGTTTTATAGCTTTTGGGTCGGGACCTCGGACATGTTTAGGAATGAACATGGCGAAAGTGACAATGTTGGTGTTCCTGCACAGGCTGTCCAGTGGATACATGTGGGTGGACCTGCGAGTTTTGTGCATTGTGTACCATGTTATGTTCCTTTTAAGTTTGTATATGATGTTTTGCTTTTTTCCCATTACGTAGGTGGACAGTTGATGATATGGATTCCAGCCTAGAAAAGAAGGCGCATATTCCCAGACTGAGAAGTGGCTGTCCCATTACCTTGAAGGCCTTGAGCTGATGGGAGATTCAAGCAAATGCTTAGACTGGGATTTGGGATGTTAGTCCCCATGTCAAAGGTCTCACCTTGCCAGGCGTCAAAGAACTAGAGCTACATAGAACATTGTTGTTTTTATACAGATTCTGCATCTGTATATATGTATATCTATATTAAACTTGTTAGAACATTTTAAGATATATAGGATTTTTGCAATTTAAATTTCATGTTATTTAAATAAAATTGAGATGATTAATACTTTGATTGTTATCATCAACGTAACTCTTTGGATTTTTAATTATAATCATTTAATTGTTGTATTTCCATTCTTAATTTTACAAATTAAATGTTACATAATATACTAATTATCTTACAACTTTTTAAGATTCTATTCACGTATCACAATCGTTCAATAATTTTATTATTAAATTGTTGTTTCACGACATCGTTAATTCTAAATTGGCATTACAAATTGGTAGGTAAAACACAATATATTAACCAATTATATTATAAGGTTATTGACGTCCATAGTAATCTTATTGTGTATACTTGCTAATTTTTGAATTTTGATGCATATACTTAATTATTTTCTTATTCATAATTAATTTTTTAAAGAAAAAATCTAATTTGGTCCTTGAACTTAGGTATGAGGTGCACAAAAGTCCTTTAACTTTTTTTTTACCAAAATAATCTTAAACTTTTCCAAACTTTCTCTTTTAACCTTGACTTCCATGAGAGATTGAGCTTGTACAACATGTTCAGCCCTAGTAGTATTGTATTTGTTAGAATGAATAAAAGAAGGATAATTTTGTTATTTTGCTACCAAAAAAAGAACAGTATGTTAATAACTAAACATACCTTTCCAACATTTTCTCTACCTAGCGTCGATCTCCAGTATTCGAGTATATGTAAACCTCTCCAGTGTATATGAACTTTCATTTTTCTCTAGCGTCCACCTCTAGCCTCTTGATTTGATTAAGGTATCTCTATCTCCTACACTATACAAGCAATATGGGTTTTGTTGCTTCATGCAGGCTCATTTGGGTTTTGTTGCTTCATGTGGGGTTATCTATTTTTTCTTGCTAATTCAACCCTTACTTGCTAATAAACCTAACTCATCATTGCTTGGTTGTTGCTAAATAAACCGTTGTTCCAGTCACATTCCAAACATACATGATTATGCAAATTATATTTGGATCTGCAAATTATGGAGGACCAATTTATTTTGATAAGAGTTTTTGTGTAATACTTCAATTTATTTTGTGCTTATAAGAGCAAAATAAATTGAAGTATAATGAAATTTGATAGGTGTTTGGTGTTATAATTCAATTTATTTTAAACTAATAGGAGCAAACCTTTTTTGTTACATTAAGTTATATTGGGTTTTTAACATCCTAACCCTTGTTTTCATTTTTAATTTGTATAGGACCTTGTCAATTGTAATAGATGGTAAATCTTCAAACTTAAGTGGAAGGGGTCGATGTAGAAGTTGAAGTCGTTTGGTTACTTCTTAGACCAATGACAATCCTAGAAGAAGATTTTGTGGATGCCCTAACTATGAGATATTTTCCTTATTATGTTGGACCCCGTTTCCGGAGCCCGACCCTTGGGGTCGAACCCCAATCCTGGGACCCAACGATCTAAACCGAAAGCGAAAACGCTAGCGGGACTTTATAGGGTTATCCCAACAAACCCTAAATCAACATAACGACGAGAAAAGGCATTTGAAAACAACAAAATCGCAAAA
>JAOTBA010000008.1:11424389-11480121 GCA_025629845.1 Erythroxylum squamatum | reverse complement strand
AAAATATTCATTTATCGATAAATTAATAACTCCGTATAAGATAATAATTTTTCAGGTCCCAAAAATATTCATTTATAGAGGTTTTACTGTTCTATGTAATTAAATTGGACATTACAATCTTATAAAAGCATTTTCATTGCAAATATTTAGCATAAAACATTAAAATTGTGGATATAAACTTTAATTCTATAAGCATATAGTTCATTGAATCGAGGTTCGAAAATTATTAGTAAGTTATGGAATCGGTTTCTCTTTTTATATTTAGATTTGTACTTTTTCTTGTTTTTTAAGAAAAAGTTAGAAAGAAAAAGAATAGCACCAAAGGGTTTCGCTCTCCTTAAGATTTGGTCGGAGCTGTTCACTTCCACTTAGTCGCTCGCGTGCTATCTTGAAAGTTGAAACATCTTTTCCTGCGGGGGAAACAGACAAGAGCTCTAGCTCCATGAAAAAATTATGTAGGGTGGTGAAAGGTTTCGACACACTTTTTCTTAATTTTTGAAAAGGGAGATAAGTGATTATTCTAATTTTAATAATTTTTGGTTATGATAATGACTTGATACTGAGTTTTGAAAAGCTTCAAATAACACACCTGCAGTGTGTAGGTTCTAAGAAAGTTGCCATAGAAACTATTGGGAAGGGACATGATCCATCCTTGACTGGAGGTTAAGTACTTCAAAGACAAAGCAATCTTAGCGGTCCATCACAATGGCAACAGTGACAGAGTGAGTGAAGTGAGATTTATCAAGCTGTTTATATTATTTAAGGTGTCTCCAATTAAGTATATATATCGATTGTGTGGTTTCTAAGTTCACTAAAATTGATATTTTTATATTTTTTTTTGCTTTTCAATGGTCCCTTCATTGGTCTTTTCTTCATGAAGTTTTAGGTTACACTAAATGAGATTTTTGAGTTAAAAAAAAGTAATTAGAATGCATATTAATAAGAAGGAGTAAGTAAATGGTAAGTTAAATAAGCAGCTTATTTTTTTATTTTATTTTATTACACTTTATTCTTTTGATGTCGTATCTAACAACTAATTAAAACCTATAAAATGACATGTAAATCTTATCATTAGATGGTATCAATCGACAATATATAATTACATATCGATATAAATAAAAATAAAAAAATATATGAAATGTTTCTAATATTATAAATAACAAAAAAATATAATTTATTATGTCATGTTTATAATTTATATTTATAATTAGAAAACATTAAAAGTCATTTCAAATGTTAATGAAATCTTTATACTTTTTTTTTTAAGGAACTAAACTGAGTATTGAATTATATACGGCTGAATTTAGCTCAACAGGTAATAATAGTATAGATTCATTCAATTTCGGCCAAAGTGACACATGCATGTACGAAAATCTAGAAAGATGAGTGAAGATTTGAAGCATATGGGGTAGCAGTATTGCCTAGAATAGGCCAAAAGTACTGCTTCATAATGTGGTATGGCAAAAGTAACGAAGGGAACACATGCGCAAATTGAGGGATTTTGGTAGTGCAGATACATCGCGACTTAATAGCGATTTCTTTTGAATTATTGAGAAGCTTGTGAGCTAAAGGTTCCCCCTTGGATCCTGCCCAATGTTAAAGGCGACTTTCTGTTTCCTCACCCTTCAACCTCGCTTTCCCTAAAGGGAAGAATATAAAATGACAAAATATGTATGTGCAACTCTATATACACTCGCCTCTCTAGGGTGTATCTGGACTGGAGCTCTTCCTTGTCACTGCATGCGACAAGTATTCTAATAAAACAACTAAATCATGAGTCAAAATGATTTGTTCTTAAATGTTAGGCTGAAGTCTATGAATAGAGAAAAGTTATAGTCTGCATTGTTGACAATGCACACAAACCCTTTAAAACAAAATTGCTGAATATGGCCTTTATGTGGCCAGACTCTTTCCCTCTATTTGAATCCATGGAAAAAGGAAACTGGACAAGAAGAGGTATGGTAGATTGTCAACTATTGCACATTATTACTAGTCCTCCATGATTGGTTCAAAATTTCCCCGGTAGCAATCAACCACCACCACCATTTTCTCAAACCTCTCCTTCAATAATTACCAACCATTAGCTCTGCTCATTTGGCCTGGATTGACCTTAATTAGTGAGCTAATTAGTAATCAGAGAGGTGGTGCTTTCTTTGACCTAATTAAATGTTTCGAAAAACTAATGATAGTATAGTTGATGGCAAGTCCCTGTCAATTCCCTCTTTCGAGAAATATTGGTGCAGGGATGAAACCTTAGGTCATGACTGTTCAAATTCAAGATTTTATTGGCATAGCCCCACTTCCATTTCATGAATAAAGTAATATATTCCCCTGCATTAGCTCATAGTAACCACTACATTTTCTTTTTTACCGCCATTGTTCCTCTTAGATACAATGTCTTTATCACTCGACCAAACTTGTCTTTCAATTCTGAACTGGACGTTATATTACTTGGTCACGGGATTTTGTTACAAGGGTTCAGTCCTTTTCTGCCGTTTGGTCGCTTGGAAAATTTGTGTGGACGTGATGATCTTTTCAGTCATACGGTTCTCCCATGCAAGCAATAGTCATCATATGGGAGAATATTAAGCTCCAAGTCAAATTTTCTTTTTCTCCTTTTTTTTCATCCTCATGATTAAACAAGGTCGAAAGTTTCTAAGTAGAGAAGCCACATTCTTGTGTCTCCATTCCGTGCTTGATGGAAATCCCACTTGTACCTAGAAAAGTTTACGCTGATAAGACTATATAACTGATCAAATACTAAGTGCATAGTTGATGCCATTTCCTTGAACCACTTCTTAAAAAGATCACTGCATAATTACACGAAATCTTGCTGACAAATGTTGCGTAGCGCAAGACTTTTCAGTGAAGAGAATATTTAATTTGATGTTTCCTAACATAGCAGCTTCTTTTCCATCCAAATAACAAATTCCAGGATTGATCATTACTTGATAGAAGCAATATTTTAAATAACTGATTGAATGTGACGCTGATGTACAATTGCAAACCAAAACAACTGTCATAATAGTAGTTGCAATTATCGGCATAATTGCAGTATGTGCTGTTGTAGACCCATATTTTAAACCTAGAAAAGTGATTGCAGCAAAGAAAAGGTCCGGGCTTGCTCAATCTTTTTATCAGATTTATTTTAGTCGGCTTTTCTTTTCTTTCTTTTTTGATGCTTTGAGCTGGTTTCTTTCAGGAATTAGAGAATGATTATCGTTTTCAAGTATAGCTTGCAATTCTCTGCAAATTGCTGAATCTATAGAATCTCAAATAACTTCCCCCACATCTTTGACTACCTTACAGCGCAAAGCATGTCTAAGAAAAGAAACGCTAGCATAGACTGATCTATGAATCACAAGATTGTAAATATAACTTGTTAGTAAAGTGAGTCAAACTATAAGCACTAATATTAATATTCTATCAAATCAGGATCCGGAGATGATTTAGCCTTTTATGCTGACATTATGCCGCTTGATCCCTACTTACCGACAAAACCACCCTGTTAGTATATTATTCCTTCATTTGTTGTTTCTCTTCTTAACAATGGACATGACATTAACCATAAAATTCATGCAGATTCATACTTCAGAATCCTGACGGGAGAGCAAAGCAACCTATATATTTTTATGTCGACGAACTGATACAAAATCGTCAAATTTAATTGCTAGCATGATTCGCAGAAAGCATTTATAAACCATATCTTATAATATATAATAGGCTTTGCTAGTGCAAGTCCTTTACTTATTATGCAACTAAATTACATACTTGCCTACCCACATGGCATACCTTAAAATACACTCTAAAACCCTGTTTGATCTAGTGATCAAAAACCATCTAGTCATTAGTAGTAGGAAAGTTGCACTACTGAGAATTATACTAATACAATTTATTAAGCATCTATTACATAATCAAACTCCGGATTATCGATGCTTCGGGACTATCAGCATCAATTGTTGCTAAAAGCTGAGACAACCGCTCGCTCAAGTCATCCACCTCCCTGTGTAAGTTCCTGATATAGTTGCAGGTCTCTTGTAGAACCTTGGAAGCTGATACCTGAAGCAACAAAAGTCAAACCCAATTCGCTACAAGTCTTATATTTTAAACGAACCCTCCCTTCCTTCACCTTTTTACCGTCATTGTGGAGATTTCAACTTATAATAAGAAAAAGATGAGATTAGGGATGTGCACCAATTTAGGCAACAGTAAGAGTTTGGTCCAACTATACAAAGTTAACTGTTTAGGTCAATAAGAACACGAAGACCTATGAAAAATATTGTCCTTGATGTCCGGTTCACATTTCAAACTATCCGAAGAAAGCAATTTTTATAACTGTAATACACTGTTGATCATGTGTTACAAGTTCTATGCTTGCATTGTGTTTTTATTATTTTCCCAACTTTGTCTTCTACCTCCGTGTGGAATGATATGGTTGGCGTACGCCCACCGGTAATATTCCAGGCCAAGAGCAACAAGAAAAGGGCTTCACGTAGCCATAGTTTTAAGTGCATAACATGAGTACTTAAAGGGGTGACTTAAAAATTAAGTACCTTATCAGAGCGCCTGACTCGAATTTCAGGCAAAAGTTGACGCAACTTGGAGACAAGCTCGATGATCTGATCATCGGTGATCCTCGGAGCACTACTAGTTGATTGCCTTGATCTTCTGCTAGACATCTTGCACCAAAAGAGTGTATATAGCTAGGTCTGTTTTCAAGCTCAAGGCACAGGCTATGGTCAAACTATGAGAGACGAATTAGCTAAAGATCCAAATGGGAAGATATTACAGTAGCTATAGAAGGTATCTAGAGTTAACAAGGATAGATTGGACGGAGAAAAGAGAGCAGGGAAGAAGGGAATTGTATGTTGGATAAAAGAGATATGGAGAAATGGAGAAAGTGATAAGAGAGTTATAAAGAGAAGGACCACAAGCAACAGAAAGAGAGAGAGAGAGAGAGAGAGAGAGTACAATATCAATAGACAGCGATGTTGGATGTGAAGAGGACAAGTGCATTGGAGAAAGAAGTGGACTAGTTTAGGCTTGAGTGTTTTAATTTGAGAGAGAGAGAGAGAGAGACGGTATACACCTTATGTGTGTTCCCAAGTTGGGGTTTGATTTCAAGTGCGCTAAGAGAAGTGTGTTTGTTTTTGAGCTAACAAAGTGGGCCTTCATGTGCATGTCTCAATACACAATACCATGTGATCATAGGACATTGATCCTCTCCAATCAGGGCCTTTTATCACTGAATTTCATAAATCGCCCTGGACTTTCCCCACATATTATATAGTATATGTATAAATTATGTAGCTGCTGCTGCTGCTGCTGCCAGTACTGGTACTCTCAACAGTTCTGGTATTAACTCCAATTCTTATTTAGCAAGTTGTGTTAACCGTAAGCCCTTGATAGATAGATATGCCTGCCTTCCTGCCTTCTTCTCATTGGTCAGAATCAGCCTTGAGTAGTCAGTGTTCATACTTTTTATAAACTCTGAAAAACTAAGCATAAAGTACAACAGCGATTTAATTAATATTAGTTATGCTAATCATATTCAAAATCCCATCATTAAAATTTGTAGTATTAGATTAGATGTTGGCATTGGGTTTAAGACACGATCTAATTGGCCTTGATATATAGTATTATAAAAGAAATTATTTTCTTCATCCTTGTTTGGGACACAAGTACGTGATTGTTCGCAAACCTTTCGTCCCTCACCGCACATGCTCTTTCTTTGGCATACACGACATGACACGTGTCATGTCTTGCTCTGGAACATTTTATATTAGGGGGGAATTTCTAAAACGGGCATGCTTATGTAGTTTTCATGCCTATCAATGTCACGTGATTTAAGATAATCTTGCATTAATTTTCTCTGCTTCTTCTAATTGGCTGTTTACAACACAACTGCAAATTAATTCATGTAACAACCACTCCATCACAATCCCATTTAAACTCCTCAAGCTTAATTGCTTTTATCTTTCCCAACTTGAATTTGAATAATGTCTGTAATTGAAGTTAACTTCTCTGCTGCCTAGCTCATGTTACAGTACAATGTTGACTAGCTAGGCACCTTGTTTTCCCGTCAACATCCAACAAATCTTGAACTGGGATTATGCATATATATGTCGTTGATGTTAATTCAAAGGTCAGGTTTACTTGGACGGTATATATATATTCTTAATTATTTTGTGAGCTTTAATATTAATTAATTATATGACAATTTCTGATGGTTGATGAATGAAGCAAGTTGATAAGGCTAGCTTGTACCATGTATTTATTACTTAAGCATCTTTTGTCACTTGGAAGATTAGAAAACAAAAAATACATGAGACTCAGATTTCCTTGTCTGCCTTGTCCCACAAGTCTATTAATTATTTTTTCTTGTATCTCCTCGATCATGTGAGTATGAGAGACAAAGAGCAAGAAGATATATGGTAGAAGAGAAACCAGAGTTTTTATGCTATTTTATTATTTTTCTTGTCAGTGATCACATTAATTAGGGTTAAAGATCACTTCAGCATGTACTGAGGGTTAAGAAAGTGGGTGTAGAAAGTCAATGTAAAAAATCATACACCATCACCTGATCGCTTACTAGCTAGTTACTTAGAAAATGGACCAAACCTTATAGTGTCATTAACTACAACTCTGATATGGTACCATTGCATTTGTTAGTCCATGTGAAAATGGGAGAATTGACCAAACCATATTCTGTCATTAACTGCTAGAGCCACCTTACATGTTAGTCCATGTGAGTTTTTTTTTTCCGAGTAAATCAGGTACTAGAGCTAGCACATCACATATCCATTTATAGAGCATGATGAAAGATACGTAATTTTTCACCAAAAACCACAGATGCTCTTCCCTTCCCTCTGGGACCAAATCAGTAGCAATTTGCCACCATGTCTAATGGGAAATACGAATGCTTTTCTATTGTTTCTAAAAAGTCAGTTTTCTTTTCCCTGTTTCATTGTCTTCCCATCTCAAGTGTATAAGAAGGAGTTTTTAGGCCAAAAGGAGGCTACTAAATGAGTCTGGTAGATGTGTTATCATGATTCAGTGGACTCCTACATCTTGAGTAAGAAGGCCTATCGAGTTTTTTATGTTGGTTCTTTTTGATGCATAACTAAAGTCTCTGCTTGACAGATGGAGTGTTTGGTCAAGCAAAGCCAGGAATTGTGGCAAATTCTAGCAAATGCAACCTTTTCATCAACTTCCTTTACCGAATTTAGAAACATCAGTAAATTCCTATGGTACCACTTTTTGACCATACATGCAATCACTTCCAAGGTTACAGCATGTTATGGGATCTTTCAGGATTTTAAAATAATCACTTCCATTTATATCGGAGATACATGGGATTAGGTCCACAAACAGTTGATCAAAACATTCCAATTCGATTAGCAAATATTTAACCCTCAGAAGTCGAATCAATTGAAACTTGCTAACATTCTTTAGTTTGAATGAAAAGGAAAAATTGATCAAACGACTCAAATATCTCTCAGGCATACATTAATATGTATTTAAGTCACAGAATGTTAAAAGGGCATTCGAAATTTAGAATCCCCCCCGACATACAATAAATGATGTTTTAACACATGCACCAACTTTGTTGACAAGTAAGTTGATCTTTAATTGCTACTTAACTGCTTTATCCTCGATCTGTAATTATGGTTTAATGCCATCTCTCAACTACCTTCTCTTCTGTACCACACGCTCGCTTGCCCATTTCAAAGTAATAATTTGTTGACAGTCAGTCAAGAATAGCAATATTACATTTGCTCAAACGTGTTCATGAATTGAAACATATAACAAATAGAGTACTCATTCCTAATTGGCCCGATCGATATAGTATCTACTTGTCTTTAATATAGCATGAGACCAACGGTCTAACTTCTAAATCTTTTTGACAAAATGATGGCCCCTGACTATAGTTCAGTTACCACAGAAAGTAAATAAGTGATAGTTAGTCCCAAAGTTAAGGAAATTTTTGTGAAGAATTAAGTTAAATCTTCGCGGAACGAAAATATCCAACAAAATTTCCCTCTCTGCGAACTCAAGTCATTGAACAGAATTGCTACTGTACATATATATTTTGAGATTCTCGCTTAAGAAACTAAGGAGTACTCAACTTTCTTTCGTCAAAAAGGGTCTTGGTTAGTTAATGCAATGATTGAAAAGAGAAGGCACGCATGCATGATGGAGATGGAGAAGCTTACAAAGTTAAGATATTGATTGACTACATTGGCAAGTGTGCTACTCTCATATGATGAGAAGAAAATCAGCCCCGTTGGAATTAATTGTTTTGTATTTTGGAGTTGCTCAACTTCAAGTATCTAACCGAATATGTTAACCTCACAATTCTTTACTACTTAGGCTTTGAAATCTTGAAATTGAACCCCGGCTAATTAATTAGTTTATAAAGATATTAAAGCAAATGCTCCAACAGCTTAAAGTAAATCTATCAAACTAATTAAGCTATTGCACATTTTCTATATCTCAAAAATTCTTTTTTTTTTAAATCACATCATTACATTTATTTTTAACCCTTTAGATTTTTAATAAATAGTTTTCTCATTTTTATTTAGTAATATATTCATGTTATCATTAGATTTATTTAAATTAAATTAAATAGTAATTATTTTATTTTATATTATATTTTCTTTGGATAAATTATATTTAAAGTTTATGATTTCGTAATATTAGTCAAACCTACCGAAAATAATAATAAAATGTTTGAACTTTTAATTTATTGTAAACTAAGTCGTTATTAATTCTATAGTTAACAAACAGGCAGAATCCTTTGACATATAAATATCTACGTGAGAATCAAATTTATTAAAAATTAAAAATTAATAAAATAACTATAAAATCAATAGCCTATTCTCAGAAAGCCTGACTTTGGGTTTCTTGATTTGAAAGAAAGCCTGGAAATAAGTTACTGGTTGAGGCATGCATCAACTGGGCAGGCAAATTAACATCATAAAAGGACAATATAGTACGCGCCAGTCCAACTAATTCACCGACCTTAAGTCCAAAGAATATAATTAGCCCTTCGGTTCGGATGTCCATAAATATTTGGTTTCTTGGCTTTTTGAAGCTTTAGTAGTAGTATAGTTGGCATTTTATTGAACGAAAAGACTCCCAACATTAAGTATATTAACCATCTTTTATGCCCATAGGTGAATAGTAGAGGTTGCACCTTCTCAACACCTCTACTGCTCAATTTGGGTATTAGTTTTTATGTTTTAGTGGACCTCCCCTGTTGGATATGGGTTTCATCTAACCCCAAGATCATGTATGAATTGGCTGGGCCTGAAATGGTCCTAAACTTAGGTAAAACTTAGCATCTCTAACGTTATAAGTGTTTTTAAATAATAACAATATTTTTTAATACAAGAAAGATTATCTTTTACCTTGTCTTATATATCAAAACTAATAAAACTATTTTTAATTAGCTGTTTCTTCTAAAATAACTAGAGAATTAGGAAAAGATTGTTTAAAATAAACCTTTTCAAAAAACAAAAAAAAAAAAAGCTCAACTTGTATCCTATTATTAGAACAAAAAAGTTTGCAGAGGTATCATTAGCAGTAAGAACAACTCTATGTTGATTGATAGTTTGTAGGGGAGGAGTTGGGGTTGGAAAATATAATAGAAAAACTGCAATTATACGAGGGAAAGCTCAATTTTCTTGCCCGGTGGCATCAATCAAATTGTTGGCAGCAGCAATTGGGAAAGGGCAAAAGGTACTTCTTGATGGACCCATCAGTGTACCCTTCCTAGGACCAATTGTGAAAACCAGTCTCAACTTTCAAAGATTGACGACCCTGCGCACCCATTTGGCTTTTTATGGCAGAATTCAGCATCAGAGAGTTTCAGTCTCTCTAAAGTTTTGCTGATGCCTTCAATTGCCTTATATCAGAATGCCAACCCCATAAGGCCAGAAAATGCCGGGATAGTACTGTCAGAAAAATGGGACCCTTTCATGGCTACTAGACAATGCTTATACTGTAGCAGCCTCAACTCAACTTATACTTTGAAAACAGAAACAAGACACTGTCAAGCTCAGAGTCAGAGAGAGGAGTCCTGAAATCTAATTAAGTAAACCTATGCAAAGACAGTTTAAGTTCTCACATAACCCCTCAGTTGGAAGGTAAATCATCCTGCTGTAAAAAAATTAACAAATCCTTGTAAAATCAAAAAGTAAAGAGCCAGCAAGAAAAAAATTAGTTCATGTTCTTTTCCTGAGGCATTTCCACCCACATTTGAAGAAATTATACTCCCAGACTTTTTCTGCCATTTATCGTCAAAGTATTGTTGAGGCACATACGGCCGAATCACTGGCTAATATCGGCAAAAGTTGCAGGCGGGCTCATATAATGAGACTGAGACACTGCAGACTGACATGATAAATCACCTCTGCTATGCTATTATCTTTTGAATCAACACTGTTTAATCCATTTTTCTGTAGGACCCCAACACCAGGAATCTATTTCTGCATATGTTCTCTGCCCTGCCACTTTTTTCCCCTCTTTTTTTTTTCCTTCTGGAGTCACTCCTCTTTTTATTCACTGTGCACACTGAATTAGAAGGTAGGAAACTTCTTGGTTTTCCTTTATGACAGGTCAATTACTGTGCCATCTAATCACTTAGATAAAAGGAAAAACATTAGTAACTTGAAAATCTATAATTGATAGATAGCCAGGCCCTTTCCATGCCCATTCATTACCTTCACTTTTGATTATATATATATACCTTCACTTTTGAATTGCATGCGTTTACTTTACATCTGATAGAACTTTCAACTCAGCTCATATCTTAGTTTACTAAATACAAATGCAAAAGAAAAAGAAAAGGATGCTCTTATCTTAAAACTGAAAATACACATCAGCTTAACACATGCAATGGAAAGAGTGACGGTGATAACAAAAATGCTTTCTAAACATGTTTCTGGGTTGCTTTTTATGGTTACAGTATTAAAGTAATCACTTACAGAAAAAGGTGGAGGGAAAAGTTAACAGAGCACCAACAACCAGATGGATCATAGATATAACAGGCTTATCAACCATTAGATATATTGAAGATATAAAATTTTTCCTACCCCCATAAGTTGGAGTGGAGATGAGGTATTGGCAACATTCATGAAAGTCCTCATATTTCCCATATCTACAACTGTCATCATCATTCCAAAAAAAAAAAAAAAAAGGCAGAGGAAAAGGAAAATGGAAACATAAGGTTAATGGGACCCCAAACATAATTTACCAACCAACAAGGCCATGTTACTTCAAAGAAACCCCCCCTCCCTGCTCCCTCGCCCCTCCCCCTCATATGTGATGGTGCTGTAGCTGCAACAGTCTAGAATATGCGCTGTCAGGCCGGCTAACTAATTCAGAATGGCTGCCTTGCTCAATGATCCTACCATCTTGCACAACACCAATACTATCCACCCCTCTAATGGTGGATAATCGGTGAGCCACAACCACCGTGGTCCGACCCCTCATTAGCCTTTCAAGTGCTTCTTGTAGGACACATTCTGATTCAGCATCTAGTGCACTTGTGGCCTCATCTAGTAGAAGGATTGTTGGGTCCTTGAGAACAGCCCTGGCAATGGCGATTCTTTGTTTTTGCCCTCCAGAGAGCTGAACTCCTCTCTCACCAACAGGTGTCTTGTAGCCATCCGGCAATGCACTTACAAAACCATGCACATTGGCTGCCCGAGCAGCCTCAATTACTTCAGCCTCAGTTGCACCATCTTTTCCATAAGCAATGTTATCAAATATGCTTGATGCAAATAGGGCTGGCTCTTGTTGCACCAATCCGATTTTAAGCCTCAGGGACTTCAAATTTAGTCTTCGAATATCCTTCCCATCAATCATGACTTTCCCTGCTGTTGGATCATAAAATCGCTCAATCAATGCAATAACCGAACTCTTTCCGCTCCCGCTGGCTCCAACAAGGGCCTGGCTTTGGCCAGCTCGTATTCTAAGGTTCAGGTCTTTGAATACGGGAACATCAGGTCGTGAAGGGTAAGCAAAATCAACATGTCTAAGTTCAATCTCCCCCCGGATTGATTCAACAGGTTCAGCCTCGGGATCATCAGGATCAATCTTAGTGGAACGGTCCAGAACAGAAAAGACAGAGCCAACAGCTTCACCACCCCTAATAATCTCTGGAGCGAGACTAACAGTTTCTGCAACTGAATTAGCTGTTACAACTAGTACCACAAAAACCTTAATAACCTTGGAGAATGTGGATGCACCCTTGCTAACTAGGTGAACACCGTACCAGAGAATGAGAGCTTCAGAGGAATACAAAGCAAGCTGAGAGAGGCCAAAAAGAAGGCCAGAAGTTTGGCTCCGACGTAAACTATGGAGCTGTGGAACCCGGAGTTCATGACAGAATAAAGAGAGTATCTTTCCTTGAGCATTGAAGGCCGCAACAGTTCGGATGTTGCTCACTCCCTCACCAGCAATCATGCTGGTCTTCGCATGGGCCTTGGCTGTATCTCCAGCAAATCCTTTGAGAGAGAGTTGCTGCAGTGAACAATTTGTAAATGGGAGTTAAATAAAACCAAAATGCATTAACATTAATGCCTGCATTTTAAATCAACAAGATAAATTTAATCAATTCTTTACATTTAACTTTAGGTAATAACGACCTAAAGTTATAAACTTAGTACGAGTGACCTTTGGCAACAAAAAGCGTTCCCTTGAAATTTCTGTTGAATTTTGGGTATCTCAGTTCATATCCTACGTTCAACAACGAAATGCCATGTAAAACAAAGTTTGATTATATTTGTATAAAGACTTTAAAAGGAGTTCACATCTGCCAGGCGGGGTCCTGAGTTGGACTGTTTCAAAGGCACAGGAATAGGAAAGTAGTGCAAGACCACACATCATTTGCTTTCTTATATTTTTATTCAGACACTGGTTAGGGTATGGTAAAACCTACAGATCGTTTTTTATATAGACCAGCCTGTATAATTGCTGCTCCGTCACAGATGTCCCATGTCGATTGTGGCTTCCTTTATCTGCTGGTTTGAAAGACATGGGGCATCTTGGAAGAGATTGTCCGCTCAACTTTGAGGTGACCCCATGACCACGAGGTGGAGCCTTAGCAGGGTCAGCGAAAGCAACCCACCCCTACAGAGGGCAAGAGCCACTGTACACTTCCAAGTACATAACCTCAATCAATGATTTTCACGTCGGGGCATTCACCAAATTAAGAGCAACCCCCATGCGAAGACAAAAACGTCACTGTTTAGGACTTGTGTGTACCTAGATTCTAGAAACCCTAATTTATTCAATACTAGACCCGACCAACCTTGGCTGTCACTGCAAAAACTTATGAGCCTGTTGATTGCCAAACCCAGAAAAAAAAAAAAAGATAAGAAAGATAAGATCTGCTCGAAAATTAAAAGATTCGCGGGCCAAGAATTCCCTTGAAAGACTCGCCTGGTTGCAGATATAAAATATAAGCACAAGTAACTAAAACTGACAATAATATATAGTTATTTTCATGTACCAAAAACATCGCAGGGGTGCACTGTCGGTGGGCCGTTGAAATCACATGATGCAAGAAAGATAAACAAAGCAAAGTTCAAATTTTGACTGGGATAAGATTGCTAATCAATAAAAAAAGAAAAAAATATATATAAAAGACGAAGGCTTCTAGATGCTAAATCTTAAAGGAACACCCTCGAATTGAAGAGCTACATTATATCTTCAAACATAAAAATATTATGCACAGAAGGTGGGAGGAAGCACGTGGTGGTCAGATGTATGTGACAAGTTGTAGTTTTTAGCTTCTGTCGTTTAGTGGGAAGGTAAGATTCCGAACATCAAAAGAGGAGTAGGAGTTGTTTTGTTCAGTAAGAGTTCACCCCATCTGCCTTTCCTGTACCTATGTTATTGCTACTTGCCATCTGACTGACTAAACCCTCTTAAATGGGAAAAATATCGCACAATTACTAATTTATTTTTAAAGTCAGAGTAAAATTAATGTCCAAGAAATATTTATATCGTCTACCTGGAACACAAACATGATGAGGGTGCTTAAACCACAAGTAATGTGAACCTACCTGGGCAAAGTTGGCAAGGACCAGGAGAGGAAAGGTGGCTAAAATGAGAAGAGAGACCCTCCATTCTACAATGAAAGCAACAATGAAAGAGATGAGGAGGGAAGTCATGTTCTGCAGTATCACTGAAATTCTCTCAGCGATAGCAGATTTCACGTCAGCAGCATCTGTAGCTAATCTTGCTGCAATAAGGCTAGAATTGTGTTCTTCTTCGTCAAACCATCCAACTTCATTCCTCAAAATAGCTGAAGAAGTGACAAAAAGACTTTTTAAAGAATTTTAAGGAAAAAATTATAATCTTTCTTCTTTTAATGAATATATGTATAAAACAGCATAGAGAACCCTTAATTTTACCTGCAAGCATCATCCTCCTCACTCTCGTGGTGAGGTTCTCACCCATGATACTGAAGAAGTAATGCTGAATTAGATATGCAACCACAGCATAAAGGCCAGTACCTATGTAGATGAAAACAAACTCCTTTGTTTTTCTTTCCATGGAAGCATAATTTCTGTAATAGAAAACCTCAATCATATTGCTCATTACTATGGCGAACGTGGGGCCAATGAAACCAGATAGCACAGATCCTATGGCGCCCATTATTGAGTAGGGCCATTCTGGAGCATTTAGCTTGAGTAGCCTGCAGAAATAGCCATCAGGAGCTGGATTTTTACGGTCAGTCTCAGCATTTGAGATCATCTCAATACGACCATCAGCACCAGTACTGTATGAGTAGCTTAAGTTTCTTAAACTGCCGGAGCGGAGGCTGAGAGACTTTGTGGAAAGTGAATGGCTGAGACGTGATGAGCGTGATCGACGGGTTGACGGGTTTGCGAAATCTCTATTTCTTACCGTTTCTTGGAATCTGATTAATGAAGCATATGATCCACCCTTGGGTATCAGTTCTTCATGAGTTCCTGTCTCAACTACCTGTCCTTGTTGGATAACTGCAATTGTATCAACGTTTCTGATGGTGGAAAGTCGATGTGCAACAACTACTGTAGTTCTTCCAACCATAAGACGGTCCAGTGCTTCTTGGACAATGCTCTCAGAACCTGCGTCAAGAGCACTGGTTGCTTCATCAAGGAGGAGGATCTTAGGGTTCTTCAACATAGCTCTGGCAATTGCAATTCTCTGTTTCTGGCCACCAGAGAGTTGGACCCCTCGCTCTCCCACCTAGTTCAGGATCAAAGTAAACATGTCATTTGACATGCCATAATATGTTATTCAACTTAAAACACAACGCTTTGCATTTTTCTGCTGGCAATTATCACTCACATAAAACTGTATGCATTTGCATTATACTCGGTGAAACATGCTTGCCCTAATTTAGTTTTGTACTTTCCCAACCTGAGTGTTATATCCGTTGGGAAGCAAGGTGATGAAGCTATGAGCGTTAGCAGCAGAAGCAGCAGCTTCCACTTCAGCCATTGATGCATCAGGCTTTCCATAGAGTATGTTCTCAATTATCGTGGTTGCAAAGAGTGCAGGTTCTTGGTTTACCAACCCAATCTGATCACGTAACCACCTTAGTTGCAAGGTCTTTATGTCCACATTATCCAGCAAAACTTGTCCTGTTCACACAATAAGCAAACATTATTATCAACACAATAGTCCATCAGTGAAGGAGAAGATTTTGACTGTTCACATTTTTTAAAAAGTTGGTCTACTGATTACCCTCATTAGGATCATAAAACCTCTCTATAAGAGTGACAACAGTGCTTTTCCCTGACCCACTACCACCAACGACAGCAACAGTCTTTCCGGCAGGGAAGAAGATAGAGAAGTCCCGAAACACTAAAACATCTGGTCTTGATGGGTAGCTGAAAGTCACGTTTTTGAATTCTATGTTACCATTGATTTCAGTTAAGCATTTCCCATCTGATTGATCCTGAATTATGGAAGGCTTTTGCTTAATTATCTCCATCAACTTGTACCCAGCTGCTTTGCCTTTGCTAAAGGCCCCAAGATTTGAAAATGACTGCCCCAAACTCCTGTAACAATATAAATACCGTTATTATTATGGGGCATAATTCTGTTTTCTGGAGTCTAATTCATCAAATTTTAGTTTGATATTTACATGCCGCCAACAATGGCAGAGAAAATTGCCGTGAATGCCTTCCCTCCGTCAGTTTGTCCATTCCTGATAAACACACCAGCATACCAAAATACAAGTGCCCATGACATGCAAGCTATCCCGTACGTACATCCCAGCCCCAGACCTTTGGCCATTCCGGCCTTGTATCCAAGCTTTAAGGTGTTCTGTATGGCATCTGAATAGGAATTTAATGCCTTGCTTTCCCCAACGTACGAGTATACTGTCCGAACTTGTGCAACAGCCTACGGAAAGCAGAAAACTTGAAGCATATTAGTTGTCATTAATTTTAAAATCCATTTGTAGGGTCTTATCAGAGGGGCTGAAAGACCAGCTTTAAATAAAAAATCCATAAACACAATTGAAAATTATAAAAAATATAGAAAAGCCCAATTCCCCTTTAAAAAGTTGCACATGCCTAAGCATGATTTGATCCACAAAGGGCCACCATTTCTTGCAACTTCCAATGCTTGATAAAGCAAAAGAACTCACATGACATTAAGGCTAGCTGTGTTTTATATTTCATTAGTCCATTAACAGAACCAAGACAAGATAAGGACATAAATTTTACCAAAAAAGAAGAAACATAGCGTTAACTCAAGAAAGTATGATATAAAAATGGCATCTTTAAAAACAAAATAAGCAACACTTTTATGCCGTTCAAGGCACTGTGATGAAATTTGTGGGCAAATCAACTTTACCTGCTCAGCGATAATGCCAGCTTGTGCGTAAGATTCGCGGCTCTTTGAAGTGAGGCCAGTAAGAGTGTATGCGTATAAGCCCCCAGCAAAGGCTATTCCAGGTATCACTGCTATACTTAGTAGAGCTAGCCTCCATGCTGACACAAAACCAACCACTAGCCCAGCAAGGAAAGTTGACAAGTAATGTATAAAGTTCCCCACCTAAAACACCCAAAATATATTAGAAACCTTGAGGAAACAGAAAGAATGATACTTTCGTCAATCTAATGCTTAAAATTGGTGATGATTCGATTGGTTGAGGACCCAGATCTTCAAAAGTCCAAACTCGGACCTTGGTACATGTTAAGTAGGATCTGCTAACATGGGCCGTCAAAGACAAGGATTGACCCCCACGTTAATGGGCAATCAACAATTCAGAAATAAGCATGTTTGCATATTAAAGCAAACAAAACACTAGATATTACCTCCTCATGCATAGAGTACAAAAAAAAGCCCAAAAAGAAATAAAAAACAAATGAAAATAGAAATATAGTACTATTACTGAAAGAGTAAAGTAGATAGAAGTATGAAAATGAAAGCAGAAGTGAGTAAATGAGGGGCAGACAGGCATAACAAGCCAATAAAGATAACCTTCTCACTAATGGCATCTTGGACTAGGAGGGTGTCTGTGGAAACGCTAAAGACAATGTCCCCGGTTCTAGCATCCGTGTCAAAGAATCCAACATCTTGTTTCAAAACCGCTTCTAGGTACTTCTTCCTCAAGGTGCTCACCTGCCTCTCTCCAGTGTACATCCAGCATGCAATCTCTGAAAAACCAACAATCTGGTGTTATTTTAACATCATACACAAGGAAATCATGTGAGAGGGCAGAGCACATGTAGAGATTGAAGTTAAATTGTTTTTTGACAAGTATTAGATAACGTTGAAAATGGGTTGCTTGAAATTGACAAGTGAAGCTAGAAGAGGACGAGAGAGAACGTTTTCATGGACCACATGGGTTAAGTTTCAAACAACCTAATCCGATATGAAGTGGGCACATCAGTCATATTTATCTGAGCTAGCACCACATTTGCGTGATTCACTAGATAACAAAACAAAAACCGAAGTAGGAAGATAGAAAGTTGACATACCTGCATATGATGATAAGCACACAACAAGACCAAGATACACAAAATACAGCGCATACTGCATTCACCAGAAGGAAAAAAGAAGAAAAAAACAGAAGTAATAGATCTCAGATCTAACGTTAACATAACAGAAAAGATGGGAGAATAGAAAGGGCAAGAGCTTAGAGTAAAAGAACAAACCTTGGAAACTTCATGGGTCATTTTTTGCAAATCGGATTGGTTCTTGCCAAACCCGTTAACCATTTCACCGAATAACAGGAAAAAGAAAGGCATTGAAGAGCCGTGAATAATAGCTCCTATGCTACCAGAGATCATGAGTAGCCAATCATACTTGTCAGCAAAAGAGAAGAGCTGATAAAATGGCAAGCTTTGTTCTTTCTTCTTCTCTGCTTCTGGCAATGATGCCTTTGTCTCTGTTGTCTCTGCCATTATGGCCCAAAGCCAAGCTCCTTAGCAGCCACCCCCTAAAAAAAAAAAAAGACAAGCTTCTTTGGAGTGAATGGACTCGAGAAAGGGTCCAAAGTCAATCCTGAGTGATAGTAGTCTGTGGGTTCATTGGCATTGAAGAAGAGATCTGAGCTATGAGAAAAAAGTGCATGAAAGCAGTAAGAGAATAAGGAGTTGGGAAGGAGAGAGAGAGAGAGAGAGAGAGAGAGAGAATGTATTGGCTTGGAAGTGTGGAAAGTGAGAGTATGTTGGACTAGTGGTCAAACTGAAAGCAACGAGGAAAGGAGAAACAAGTGCTTTGATGGGAAGAGCAGGGACTTTATAGTGGAGAGCTTTACCGTCATATAAAATTTCTTTCTTTATTAATTTTCTTAATGTCTGGTGCCTGAAATCTGGTTTTAACTCTGTGGGGTATCCTACCTGTGCTTCTCTTGATTTCTGTGCCTCAAGTTTTGCCTCCTAATTTTATAATACCATAGAAATTACTTTGTCATCTAACAAAGCATAGCCATTGAAAACGGCTGGCGTGTTTTGTGTTTATTCTTCAGAGTTCAGACTCAGTCGCTCAGGCTTGGCTTTGTTTTATATGCAACTGCACAAGTTAATCACAACTTATCACACCCATTAATTGTCATTGGTAATGGTGCTCAATAAGTTGCCTCTTTTACATGAAAACAATTCTACATCACCAATGACCATTAATGGTTGTGATTGACATATAGAATTGCCCTGATAATGAACTTGTAAAAGAAGGCAAAAAATGTTGCAGAAACTGACATTACATGAGTGTTGCAGCTTCTCTTTTTATCTCATAAGAATTCGTCTTCCGCTTTTAGTAAGTCGTTTTATATGTTCTTCCTTTTTCTTTTCTTTCCTTGAGACAAGAAAGTAGCTTACCAACAAGGAAGAAAAGAAAACCAAGTCATACACCCATTTTCTACTCTGCATAGAGAATTAGGAATTATAGGATTGGGAGAACTCAAATTGCTCCTTCGTTTTGATTTCCTTTTCAGGTAACATGCACTCGCGCTAGGCAATTAATACAATCTAATTAAGGCTCAACCAACCACTGGTATCTGCCAATTTTTTTAAAAATAATCAATATTCCAAGGAAATTTCCAACATATGGATCGATGTCACATGTTTCTATTGCATGGATGACGCTAAACTATAAGTACAAACAGTGGTTTACTGGAAACCTAACGATCCACAATCAATCATCTTCAAAGAAAATTCTAACATATTCAATAATGAATAACTGTAACAAGCTATTCTTGGTATTGGCCATTTACCATTGGTGTGGGAAGATGTTTCCTGGAATTGGTCCTTATCCAGTTGCCATTCTAACGCCGTCGCAGTCTGCTTCCGCATTTAGGGGAAGTATTCATGTCTACCTATGCAGACCAAACCACATTAGCTAGCCTCTACAACACATACATATTACATAGTACAAGAAATACTCGTCGGAGTAGCCATCAAAAAATAATTATGCAAAATAATCCACGTTTATTAAATTAAAAGGCTCATTTCATCGTTCCTTTTATTTCAATAAATAATTTATAGGAATAAAATAGCTTCGGTTAAATATTAAATAGTTAACGGGCAGATATCTCCTTTTTTTGTTCTGGAGTATGGCTTTAGCGGAAGTTTTTATTAAAAAAAAAAAAAAAAGCACCAACAAACCATAAAGTAGTTGAAGTAATACGACAAGCAACAGTTTATGGCAATAAGAAAATTCACATGTCCACAATATATGAACTAGGACAAATCATTATCGCACCCAACCCAACACATGTACCCACTTAAGTTTGCAAATAAGTTAGGGTTCATGGAATTAGAATTTTCTAGACAATTAACAAAGGGAAACTAGCCATGTTAGGAGTAGGTGAGATGGCTAAATCAGTTCAACATTTTCTCTCCCGTCATTTCAAATTGCACCTTAGTTTTATCTCACATTTAAATACCAAATGTATGTCCAGAAATAAGCCTCCGAAAGCATTCTCACCAATCCTAGTCCTATCACCATCCACAAATCAATCACTTTATCTTCTTTTGTAATGTGTTGATATGCATGATGTAACCTAAGCATTGTGACAGCCTTTGGAAGTTTAAGGGTTGAAAGTTACTATGCCTCAAGTTCTCTAACATTGACATCACATAGCAACTAAAGATAGGATAAATCAAAGATTGCTATACTTCTTAAATAATCTGATTGGTGTCATTCATAGACAATGATAAATTTGCGGTCCTCATGTGCTTGGCATCGTCTAGGAAAATGCATCATCTTAGCTTTGACTCTAACTAATACTTATATGCCACATTTAACAACAAAAGCCTTGTCTAGCGTGTTGCTTAATTTCGTTTTCAAGTAGGTTTGAACTTCTAAATGATCTCATAAACCCTGTCCTCTAGTCTATAAACTTTCGCGGATGGTGACATCAATTTAAGGAATCTCTTTACATCTATACCTGACAAATGCTAGTATTTAGTCAAATTAGGAATCATAAACGCAATTATGAGTAATTTATCTAAAAGATTAGTTCGAATTGGTCACAATTAGCCGGAAATTGGTGGGCTAATTCTTCGACAGTCAAGGGTGTTCGTGTGTTCCCTTCGGCCCCCTATGGCTACAAAAGCTAAGAGGCTAAACGTATAAAATCGAAAAGTTATAACAAAACAAAGGCTATTTGTTGTTGAGCTAAGAGTATTTTTATAAATGGAGATGAAGTGTATTTGATGGTGATGTAGCGTCTTTTGGGAACATTAGATCCGCTTTGACGACTAGTTTAGCCTTATAGCTTATGTTTTAATAACATTAAGGTACTAATCCTGCATGTGATATGTCCTAGAAACTATGGTTTAGGTTAAGTTCAAATGCTGGCAGTGGAGCCAATCTAGAGCAGCCAAAAGCACACATTCCAACCCTTTCTTGGCTGGGAGTGGAAGCTGCAACTCCAACTTTAATCAATGATAGGTGATAAGGATGTAAACTTTAGTAAAAAGATGTTAATCAAGGGTCCATATCGAACTAAAAACAGATTAAAATAACAATGAAAAACATTGGTAACATGAACAACTTATAGAGAAATCTAAACCCAGGTGTATCAATGGAGGTCACAGAAAACATAGCCATGGACCACAAAAAGGTGTTGAGAGTCTAAGTAATGATCAAAAAGTTATGGACCACAAGTAGGAGTTTGTGTTCTCTTGGCTGAGCTTGCTAGCTATAACCTGATATAGCAAGCACCAGAAGGGGGGGAAAAAAAATAAGTGATTCTGCTCTGCATTTTCCACCTAAACCATGATCATTCGCTTGATACAGCTTGATATGGAGATCCCTATACATGTAATGGCTTACACATCTCAACAGCTTATATATAGTTAAATTATTGTTTGCATTCTTTATTGATGATATGGTAGGAACACTGCATAAACCAGTTTAGGGTAATTACTCGTCTCTTTTTTTGTCCACTTACTCGTATTTATCACATAATCTTTATGCTTTACTACTGCAAGTTGATCAGGAGAAACTCTCCCTTGTTATATGCAATTCTCTAGTATGGGACTAGATTTCTTTGTTGTTATACATACTCACATCAAGTTAATTAGGAGGAAAAAAAAGAGTACATGCCATCTGAATTAAAACTGGCAGGACCTTTTTTTTTTTAAATTTTGTAGGCTTTCATGTTATCTAAGTAGTAGAATCTGCTAAAAGAGCAGTCATACTCATGCATGGCCACAATTTCCTTGTCATCAAACAAAACACGGCAAAGAAAAATCGTACCAATTACCACAACCACAATTTTCTTGTCATCAAACAAAACACGTCAAAGAAAAACCGTAGCAATTACCATAACCGCATGGAAGTATATACGGGGCATTGCTTTATTGTTCGCTGAAATGGTAAGATAATGATGATTGGGTATTGAAACTTTTCTTAAAAGGAAATCAAAATCCTTCCTTAATATCAGGAGATTGGTGGGTGACCTCTCCCCATAACTAGCCAGTGAGTGGACCTCAAGCAGTCGTAATCTTAATTATACAACCACGTAATCCAGTTGCTCTCTTCCTTAATCATTGTTTAGATAAAGAGGTACTAATGATCAAAGCAAGCATGAAAATGGGGCAGCTTTTTGACATGTTAATTTCTAATCGTAAGTGCTTAGAACTCTGAGATAGCATGTCTCCGGGACCAAATAAATAGTACACATTTAGTGTGAAAGTAGAAACTACTCATTGCTTCTATTACGCAGTTGAAAGTGCCTTTACATTGACGGTGCAATCATATTTGTATATACAATGGACAAAATGAATGCGTTGACCAATATAACTTCCGCATACTTTATATATTACATCTGAATTAATACTATTCAATTAAAATATAAATCATAAATCATTCAACTAAAACAGAATTTATTATACATATACAAGAACACTCCATCGAGCTGATGCTATAATCATTTCAACATCTATCTGTGTCTTTTTAGCGTGCTCCTTGGGATACAAATATCATGGTCACACTCACACCCACCATGAAGACTTCAAAAGCACGTTTTAAGATGTATAGCTCCTATAAAAGAAGATTAGAAAAATTAAATAAAACCTAATATGACAAAAAAAGAAGAAAATACTGCCAAGGAAATTAACAAAGGACTACCGCCAGCAAGCAATTATCTATTACAAATTTCAAAAGTAATATAGGCTAGGGTTTCAGAAAAGATAAAGATTTATGATTGAAATTATTCTTATGATTGAAAGACACAAATTTTATTAGTGGGCCTAAAGTCCATTGGGCAGATGCAGGCTTTTATAGACCTACACCAAACTCAATAGGCTTGTTTGTTTCCCAGGTCAGCCGAATTATTTTAGCTAATGAAAGATGGTACGCATCTTTTATTGAAGCCCAATAGCGAACAGTATTGATTTATATATTGTTTGTTAGGGCCAGTGGACAATCCATTTCTTGCGGCTTTTGGAATTGATCCGCTCATCATTTCTTTCTGCTGTAAAAACAGACGTCTAATCACTACAGAGAATCCATAAGATTGAATTCACTCATAGATTATGTAATACTAAATCTCTTTCTTTGTGGGCCAAGATGATTGCGTTACGAAGATTTGCCGTTTTTTTTTCAAATTGCTTTTCAATATACTTTTACTTACAAAACTATTTTTATTTTTAATTAACCACTACAAATCATTATTTACTCACTTATAAAATATTTTTCTAAATATTATTCACGCCAGATTTCATCATAAACTAATAAATAGCATTACAAAAACTAAAATTGTTTTCAAACTGAGATGACATAATTATTTAATGCATTAAAATATTTGGTTGTAACAAAGCTGTCCCTAGCTGCTGATCATCTAATTTCAGCCTTTAATTATATAAAGTTTAAGGCGCGGCACATCATAGGTATAATAATACAATTGTGTATTGAAATAAGCTCAAGTCAGGCACATGTAACCCAAGCCCAAACACGCCGGTTCAGATTATCTGTTTCTATTATCTTATGCCTCCTTATTTCATAAGCATACATTTATTTAATTTCTCTCTGTCCTGTATTGAATGAATGAATGCTTACAGAACATCATATTTACAGGAATAAGTGGTCTGTTACCCAAACACACCATACTACGCTCATGATACATAACATAAAGGGCTAAAAGAGGATTGTGTTTTTTTAACGGGAACAGCTACCAAATGCAAAGGTCCTTCACTGTACATAACCACTTACATCTATTTATTCCTTTCGACCTAATCCTAATTTGAGCGCGTGCTAAACTTTTCTAAGAAAGAAACCAAACCATTAATAAGCTAAAGAAAAAACAAGCAACATGCACATTTCACTACACCACTTTCATGCCTAAACCTAATCCTCAGCTCCTCCTTATTTTCTTTTTCTTAGCCATCTTGGCCTATTAACTCTTTCCTGCCCAGAGAAACGCATTCCACAAAGCGATGCCTTCAACATGCCGGACCGGATCCTTTAAAAAAAAAAAAAAAAAAACAGATATTAAAAAATGAGAAGTGGAATTCAAAAGTCCCTCTTAGACGTCTTTGGTCTCATCAAGAAAAAAGAACCAAAGATACAACGCGTCAACTTACGAACCTTTAGTTTCTATTACTTCAATGATTGCGGAGGTTGCACCACTCTGAGAGGCGAGCAAGGCAACACCTGTCTCGGAAAGAACACTACTCGCCTGAACTGCAAAATATGCCGCAAACTTCCGTTGTCCTTGTTCGCATAATTCCATCCCTCAGTGAAATCTTCTCCGAGATGCGAGTCCTCTTCCTTTATTCTCAGCACCTGACTATGCATAAACCCTTCCTGCTTCCACTTGCCCGCCACCATCGACGATTCTGAGTTCTCAAAGGCACAACGATCCTCCATAACCATCGACGGCGATTGATCCATGGACCTGTGCGGCAACAAGAGATCTTTGTATTTGGGTTGAAATTGGAGTCGACCTTGGGCAGTTTCTTTCACTGTCATGCTCTTGTATATATAGCTCCAAGAAAGAGAGAAGGCAAGAAACAAAAGGAGCCTCGCCGATCAGGTACGTCCCGTGTAACGCTACAACTAGCAATAATTGCAATATAGGCTTACTTGCGTTATTATTATTGTTTTATATATACACACGTACAGTACTGTATATAGTATCGAGTGATCTTAGACGGTGCGTTTTGGTGCCATTTGGTGGCTTACATGACTTGGCTTATTTGAATGCGAATTGGAACTGTTGGTGTTGGAAAAATTAACACGTGGCAAGAGGGCGAAGGAAACACCATCACGTTTTGGACTTGTTGGGACATGTGGGATTAATATAACTCGGAGTCTACTGAAA
Source organism: Erythroxylum squamatum (assembly GCA_025629845.1). NCBI lineage: Eukaryota > Viridiplantae > Streptophyta > Magnoliopsida > Malpighiales > Erythroxylaceae > Erythroxylum > Erythroxylum squamatum. The sequence continues at coordinate 11,454,827 of JAOTBA010000008.1, read as the reverse complement.
CTGAAACCGTTGCCGTTTATTCGGAAAATATCTATTATTGGGATGCAGCTAAATCAAATATGTTTCTTTAATAAATCAAAATGAAATGGTAGGTATTGGGGTGGAGGAAGGTGATTGGATATGGGGGTGTGTCAGAATCGACTTAGAGGGTTGGATGATTATGTAATTAAGTAGGATTATGATTGTTTAATTGACGTCAACGTGGCAGGGCAGGAGCGTTTTGATTGTGACCGTCGGTGGATATCGGGGAACAAGTGGCGTCAAACTCGACCTCACTTATGTGAGGTTGATGCATGTCAAACTCGGCAGGTCACAAGAAATGTGGGCAAATATTGCCGGGTAGGACCAAGTATAACGTGACTTGTCAGGCCAGAATTGAGTTTGGGAAGATCAGAATTAGGAGGAATAGTGAAGGAGCATCTGGTGTACATGCTAAGAGGCAAAACTAGCTACGAAAGTGCAGCTCAAGTGTACATGCTAAGGGGCAAAACTAGCTACGAAAGTGCAGATGAGGTGTACAGCCACGTGCCAAGATTCAACATTTCAACCCAAAGACTATTAGCAGCTTGATTCAATTCGGACAGATGTCTTATGCACTCAATTACATTAACTAAAAAACATTATACATTCATATGCTCTATCAAATCTGTTATAAAATCCTAATATCCAAGTTGCAGATAGATTTTAACCATCCTATGCTTTACTCCTCATCCTCTTCATCTCCGTCTCCACCAGCAGCCTTCTTCGCTGCGGCTCTCATGTTCTTTCTCTTCACTCTTCCAGGGCGCCCACCTCCGAATGGACTTGTAAGAGAGAAATCAATATGCTTTTGAGAGTCAACCCTTACCATGAAGGATGGCACGTTAACAACCTGCCTCCCAACCCTGATGATGAAATCAGGACAAAGTTAGCGTTTAAGAAAGCAAGCACGTATATTCCACAGAGAGATACTTACACAAACAGACATAAAGCAGGCATATCATGGATATAATGGATCCAAATCTATGGACTGATACAAACATTGCTGGAAACCAAAACTATTTATTGCAGTTCTCAAGACTCGATATAAATGAACAATCACTATAATCTTACTGCTGGTCATATATTTGAATTCATCAAATTTTAACTCAATTAGAGTAGCACGAATAAAGGCATCCAAAACAGAAGTTGCACAACAAATTCCATACAACCTTCAAATAAAGCAGTCATTGATATTTTTACTGAAGATGCAATTTTACCTGATATGTCTTTGTCTAATAAGAACACGGGCATGATGAATGGACTTTGCCATACCGGACTTGAACACAAGGGTCTGAAGTCGGCGTTCCAGGAAGTTCTCGACAGTGAGCGCCAAGACATAATCAAGCTTGTTCTGGCTCTCATCCAAAAGACCATACCTGTTCATCCTGCGAAGAAGGGCTTCACCTTCAAAAATACGCCGTGGATCTTTCTCATCTAGAGTGAGAAGCATTCTAGCCGCATTACGGATTCGGCTCAGAGCATACTGCACTCTCCACAACTCCCGCTTGCACCGCAGACCATATTCTCCAACCAGCTTCAACTCCGCATCCAAGCGTTCTTTCTCATATGGACGTCGGGGCTTCTTAAAAGTCTTCCCATCTAAAATCCACGAATTAATGCATTCCAAGTCAAACCAAAATGTACTAAAAAATAAAACTTTCCAACATACTGATGAATATTGGCCAAATTTATTCTGTTGACCTTCGTAGTCCAAGAACCAAAAGAAAAAAAAAAGTTGAAACTTGCTAGGAAATGATGATTCAAAGACTCATAACAGGCAAACATCAAATATTTTTCCCCACAAACCCAATAAATTCATCTATTTTCGTTTCCTCGACAACAATAATCAGATAGACAACAACATTACAGAACTTCAGTTAATATAATACAACCTTATGACAATCAAGGACTCCTTGCAACTAAAAGACCAATCAACAGAAACAAAAATTCCCTCACTTTAAATCTTAACTTTCAAGAACCATCCTGAACACATTTTACATTCTAATAAACTGGATTTAAAATTACAGCAACCAGTGTATACCTACAAAATGACATCAGATTACAAATAATTTTTTTCCCTAAAGCAGCTGCATTGCTATCACTAGTATAACATCAATTTCTTATGCATACAGTAATTGCAGCTAAGTAGACCTAAAGCGCGAGCTATCTCAAAAAGCAAGATAAACCCAGAAATCCACGTAAGGAATAAATACTCCCGTACAAGGATTAAACAGATCATATGAAAAAAGTAACTCGTAAAAAAACGCAAAAAGGGATGAATACAATAGTAGTAGAAGAATGAGAAACAACAGAAAGGGGTCTTACAATTCCTGTAGAAACTGACGTGAACCATGGCTCCGCCGGTTTGTGTTCAGAGGGAAGAGGAAACGGAAAAGAGGCGGCGGGCACAATGGAACCTTTTATAGTTGTTCTGCAACACCCTCACATTAAACTAAAACCCTATTGGGTGCAGGCCTTTGCAAAATCTTTTGGGTTATGAAACAATCGTCCTTTGCAAACTATTTTTGGACAATAGAATAAAATGTAATGTTATATTATTTTACCATTTGAGATGAAAATTTATAACCTAATAAAATGAAATAAGACGGAAGCGAAGGGTTTATAATATACCTTATTTTATAAAAATAAGAAATCTTCAATTTGTGCAGCTTAAGATGAGATATAAAATGATAAATAATTATATTATAAGCAATTCTTCTAAATAATATCTCATTATATTATATTATATTATGAACTCTTTCATTTCTTTCGAAAAATAATTTTCTAATATCACGTTCATTTACATTTCATTCTATTAAAAAATATTTCATTTCATTAAAAACCTTGCATTTAATCAAACATATCCTAAGCAGTATTTCGAATCAAGTTGGAGTTCCTCCCGATAGAATACTATATTGATTTTGGTTTATCTTAGGTGGCTCTAATTTTGAGTTTTATCATAAATTCTTAAGCTTTTACTCCATGTTTATGAGCATAAATATTTGTTTTTTGACTTGTTAGATAAACCAATTTAGTTTGATGCATATAGCCCGAACACATTATGGTTTTCTTAACTTTTGTTGGCTAATTTTAAATGAAAATGAATCTAAGGTTAAAAGATATTTTTTCCATTCAATTAAGCCGGTTGTGTAAAGTATATGGTCTTACTTCAATTTCCAGAAAATTCACTTAAACTAGGAAAAAAAAACTCAATTATTTTTATGGATTTTGTTCAAGTGGTTTGGTTTTTTTTTTTTCAATTTAAACGCTGCTTTGCCTTTAACCCTAAAAAGAGACTACCAATGAGATAATTGGGCTCCAACTCTTCACCCGTGCCCCGATGTTACTTTCCCGCTTTGCCCTAAACTGATCTCTGTATGCCTCAGTCTCCGTTACCTGACAACCAAAGCCGCCATCTTGTTACTCATCTCTCCATAACTCGGTCATCCAAAGCCAGCATCTTGCTCCTCTCTGCTTCTTTACTTGGGCAGAGAGAAGTAAAGTTTGGATATTTTTGACAATGTCTGCCAAATGGCGGGCACTACAACACCGCCACCGATACACCTATAGTGCGGTGATCTTCCCAAACTCATATACCGATTCCTTGTCTCAGTCCCCTTTGTCGTTAAACCCCAAGTCGTTACCTTTCTTTAACGAGCTCAATCACCTTATCTCACTTGCTTCAGTTTACTCCCAAGTAACACATGCCAAGAACTTAGCATCTTCTTTTACCGAGTTGATATCTTCTTTGAAAGGTGATGACTTGTTACTTTTGGAGACTGCTTCGCGTTTTTATACATGGATTTTGTTTCTTGAGAATTCCCTTCCCTTGCATCGTACTCTGGTTTCTGCTTTGGCGAAGGTTAATGATAGGGAGTTGCAGTGCTTGGTTGTTAAGTGTTTTAGGGAGCTTTGTGAGGAGTATGGCTGCAACAAAGTGGAGAGTAGCATGGGAAAGCAGAGGTTTTGTTTGTCGAGAGTGGTGTTGTCTGTGATGGGTATGCCTAAATTGGGGTACTTGGGGGACGTTGTTCAAGACTGTGCAGTTTTTGTGGCTTGGGATGCTGTTTATGGGTTGGAGAGTGTTGTCTCCGAGACCAAAAAGTGGGCTAGGCCGTCCCCGATTGTAATGGAGCAGTGTCAAGAAGCCATGTCTTGTCTGTACTACTTGTTTCAACGGTTTCCACTGAGATTGAAGGGTTCAAATGACTTTGATGATGGAGATGTGAATGTTATGGAGAGGGTATTGGGGGTTTTAATAAGCGTTTTGAAGTCCATGGCTTTCTCGAGGGATTGCTTTGTAGCTGCTGGGGTGAGCTTCTGCGCTGCTTTGCAAGTATGTCTCGGTACTGAGGAGCTTAGCATGTTTATCATTGAAGCAATATTTTACCAAACCACCTGTAATTTTAACTCGCCTAGCAAATTTATTTTGGAGATTCCATATAAAGGGGATTTATGTTCTGAGATACGAAGTTTGGCTGCCTTAAGTAGACTTTGTTTGATTAGAGGCATTCTAACTGCTGTATCTAGAGCCGTTCTAAATGCCCCTTTTGTTGTACGAAAAGATAAGATGAGTGGTGATGATGGAAATGAAATAATTGGCAGTTCTATCAAGACCATTTTGTATGATGCGATTTTGCCAGAGCTATGTAACTATTGCGAGACTCCAATTGACAGCCACTTCAATTTTCACGCGTTGACGGTGTTACAAATTTGTTTGCAGCAAATGAAGACCTCAATGTTGAGTAATCTCAGTGATTCGTTTGATAATTATGAACCATTCCCTGTGGAAATGGGGTCAAGAGTACTGAGGATTATATGGAACAACATGGAAGATCCTTTAAGTCAAACCGTGAAACAAGTTCATCTAATTTTTGATCTTTTTCTAGATATTCAATCAACTATCCACTGGGAAAAGGATGCTGTGAGGATAAAATCTTTCTTGCAAAAAATTGCATTAGATCTTCTCCATATAGGTCCACGTTGCAAGGGGAGATATGTTCCATTAGCTTCGTTGACCAAGAGGCTGGGGGCAAAAACTCTGTTAGGCATGAGTCCTGGCCTGCTTTATCAGACCACACAAGCATATAGTGATGATGATGTTTGCTGTGCTGCAACAACTTTCTTGAAATGTTTCCTTGAGAATTTACGTGATGATTGTTGGAACAGCAATGGAGTTGAGAGGGGGTATGCAATTTATAGAGAGCAATGCTTGCCTCCTTTTCTGTATGGTCTATCTTCTGGGATTTCGAAGCTTCGCACTAATCTAAACACATATGCAGTACCAGTTATTCTGGAACTTGATGTGGATAGTATATTTCCTATGCTTTCTTTCATCTCAGTTGGCCCTAATGGGGAGGATGGACTACCAAACCTTGAGCTCAATGGTGCAAACATGGAACTGAGAGTTGAACAGCAAGTAGCTGTTTTAGTTTCCTTGCTTAAAGTGTGTCGTTCACTGGCATTGATTGAAGGGGATGTTGAATTGTGTGATACTGTAGAAACATGTGATAGCGACAATGGGGAGTCAACAGAAAGAGTGAATCTCTATGCTAGTGTCTGCATCAAGGGGATAAGGGTTAAGGTTCTTGTTGAGTGGCTAGCTATGGCATTGACCCATGTTGATGAATTACTCCGTGTAGATGCTGCAGAGTCCCTTTTCCTTAACCCAAAAACAGCAAGTCTGCCTTCCCATTTAGAACTTACTCTCTTGAAAGAAGCTGTGCCTTTAAACATGAGAAGTTGCTCAGCCGGTTTTCAGATGAAGTGGACCAGCTTGTTTAGGAAATTCTTTTCTCGGGTTCGAGCAGCGTTGGAGAGACAAGTTAAGCTGGGGAGCTGGCAACCCCTTGTGAATTGTGATAACAATGAAGCATGCTCAAGTCTACAGGGTGAGCAAGCTATAGTTAGAAGGGCAAAGAATCTATTTAATTTTATGAGATGGTTGTGTAATTTTTTGTTTTTCTCATGCTATCCCTCTGCTCCATACAAGAGAAAAATAATGGCCATGGAACTCATATTGATAATTCTTAATGTTTGGTCAATTGTGCCATCTTCTCAAGAAATTGGTTCTGTCACTCATGATAGCTACCTTTATCCATATAGTAGGGGAATAACGTCTGCGGAGTCTACTATATTGTTAGTTGGCTCTATTATAGATAGTTGGGACAGGCTGAGGGACAGTTCTTTTCGCATATTGCTACATTTTCCTAATCCCCTTCCTGGAATTTCAAGCAGCGACATGATCCAAAGAGTGATAGCGTGGGCAAAAAAGTTGGTTTGCAGTCCACGTGTGAGAGAAAGTGATGCTGGTGCTCTTACTTTGAGGCTTATGTTCCGAAAATATGTCTTGGAGCTGGGTTGGACTGTTAGATCTTCTGTTAATGCTGCATTTTTTCCCTCCCTTCTTGAACCATTTGATCAGGAGACTCAGTTTAACAAACCATGTGCTCCTGTAATAGAATACATTGGAGCGTTGGTTGATTGGCTGAAGAATGCTGTGGAGGAGGGAGAGATGGATCTTTTAGAAGCTTGCAAGAACAGCTTTGTTCATGGTATATTACTGGCTTTACGGTATACCTTTGAGGAATTGAATTGGGATTCTGATGTGGCAGCATCAAGCATTTCTGATATGAGGCGTGTATTGACAAGGCTCTTGGAGCTGGTTATGCGTATAACTTCTTTGGCACTATGGGTGGTTTCTGCAGATGCTTGGTATCTGCCTGACTTGGATGAGATGGATGATGATAAAAATTATGTAATGGATGTAGATGTGATAACACCCTCAGGAAGTGAGGGGAGTCCTTTAAAACATGCGCAAGATAGTAGGTCATCAGAACAGATAGTTATGGTTGGTTGTTGGCTGGCTATGAAAGAGGTACTTTACTTATTTGTTGATAGTTATTTCTTGTTCAAAGGATGTTGTCAGTCATACTGTTTTTATGATAATCCTTACATTTAGAATTTAGTCTTTCTTATTGCTACAACTTTAGGCTTGTACCAGAAACTGATTTTTGGAGCTTTCAAGCATGATATATCATTATGGTATCTTTTAGTTATAAATTAGGAGAAAGGAATTGGTTATATGCTACCACATGGTGTGACCATACCACTAAATTAATTGTGTTCCCCTTTTCAGGTGAGTCTTCTGCTAGGAACCATCGTAAGGAAAATTCCTTTACCAAGTAATGGCTCAGAGTCATCTGAGCCTGAGGTCTCCTTTGATGATGCCAGTGATGCCTCCAAATCAACAACATCCAATGCCATACTTGATTTAAAACAACTGGAACAAATTGGGGACCATTTCTTGAATGTCCTTTTGAAGATGAAGCATAATGGAGCAATTGATAAGACAAGGGCTGGATTTACAGCTCTCTGCAATCGTTTGCTTTGCTCTAATGATCCAAGGTGTGTTACCATTAGTCATTTCCTCTTTCTGTTTTTTGTTACCTTTCATTGGTATCTATTAAGTCTATTGTGTGGTTGTAGACAAAGTGATGAGTTTTTCCCTTTATAATCAATTAACTTGGTTCGCTTAGCCATCTGACCTTCATTTTTGGATCTCAATACGTCCAAGCATTATTCTTTGTCTGTGTGCACTATGTATCAAGTAGATGTTGGAGACTTGGAGTTCTCAAAAGCAGCCTGTTTACGTAAATACTTTTTCCTTTGTGGGCTCCATAATGTTTAAGCCTTCAAAATAAGGGTAGAAGTTAGTTTTTTAGAACTTAAATTGGTGTTAGTGCTTGTTTAGTTTTTCTCTTATCGTTGCTTATTGGATTCAATTTCAATGGCGGTGAAGTTGAGGACCATCTATTAAAGGGGATGAAATAGTTTGAATTTGAGATTTTTGAATCTGTATTGGAGGCCTTTTATATTTTGAATTGGTTTATACCTCATAAGCACCTTTCCTTCCTCATTGTTTATTGCTTCTAGTTTCTTTCTTATTTTATGCTTCCAACATCTATCTGGATAAACATTAAATCAATCTCAAACTACATGAACTTTAAATCAATCTGTATAAGCATACTTTTATCTCCCTGGACATCAATGCTCAAATCCTTTTCTGATGAATCATCTTCTAGCCCTTACAAGTATCAACAAGGATTTATGTCCAATTTATCCTGCATACACTTTTTGTTTGACATGTGCTTGTTCGCACTATCTTTATTTTTCCTATTTCACATGAACAAGTGTTTATAGAAAAAGAAAGTATATCACAAATCCATTTTTTCATAAGTCGTCTCTCTTTCTAGACTTTGTAAGTTGACAGAGTCATGGATGGAACAACTTATGGAAAGAACTATAGCCAAAGGACAAACAGTGGATGACTTATTAAGAAGAAGTGCTGGTATTCCTGCTGCTTTTATCGCTTTGTTCCTTTCAGAGCCTGCAGGTGCACCAAAGAAACTTCTTCCACGTGCTTTGCAATGGCTGATCAATGTAGCTAATAGCTCTTTACACACTTCATTTGATGTGAATGGCACAACTGTTGACTCATTTCTTTCTTCAACAACAAATAATGGGCCTGAACCTGATTCTGCAAAATTTTTTGATTTGAATAAGCTGGAGAAGAACTCTAAGATCCGAGTTGAGGGCGTAGTTCCTACTGTACATTCATTCAATGTTCTTAGAATTTCGTTTGATGACACAAACCTGGCTACCGATACATCTGGTTTTGCGGCAGAGGCATTGATTGTTTCAATCCGCTCTTTCTCCTCTCCATACTGGGAAGTCCGCAATAGTGCAACTCTGGCATACAGTGCTCTGGTACGGAGAATGATGGGGTTCCTAAATGTTCAGAAGCGAGAATCTGCAAGGCGAGTGTTAACTGGGCTTGAATTTTTTCACAGGTATGCTTTGTATGGTTAAGAGATATTATTGCAGCTATTTATCTCTTACATTTTCTATTTTTTTGTTGATTTTTGTGCCTTCATGAACAATTAGAAACCTGTGACTGAGCCCCAAAACTTAATTTCTAAGTATGCTTTATGAGAGTAGGAGATGTTATTGCTGTCATTTATTTGTTGGATTTTCTGTGTTTTTTTTTGTGATTTTTATGCCTTCACGAACAATTAGAAACCTGTGAATGAGCCCCAAAACTTAATTTTTCTCTGAACATTTCAAAAGTTATAAAATCTTTCGAAGTTTAGTACATATTCTCTCTCTCTCTCTCTCTCTTTGTGAATAAAGACCAATGATGATCTGTTACTATTTTCATATCTGATTCATTCAAGTTGCTGTTAATTTATGGAAACACTCTTTATGGCTTAGGTTTTAGGTTATTGTTTGGCGACGTTTATGACCTTTTGCTCTTGGTAAACTTGAAGTCGTATGGGAAACTGAAATGACTAAATAAATAAATAAACAAAAGGGGAAGGAGAAGAACAGTGTTCATTGCAATCATGTTCTTTGGAACATGAAGGAATTCATTTCTCAAGTTTCATGCTAGATGCTACCAATTGTTTTATAAAATGAAGGGTTGGTGGCCTGGCATCACCATTCTCCTTTTGGGTGCTTTGTTGGCTGAGTTTGCTCTTATAATGTTTTTCCAGAGTCTCAAAGTATTCATAGTACTTGAATTGCTGTAAGCATTTAACATTTGATTTTGTATACAGCATCAGATATACTTTTACAAGTTCTATCGTCAGTCTCTGCCTATCATCCGTAATTCACTTTGTGGGTTTCTTTTATAGCTTCTGTTGTTGTCTTGAGATCCAGTTTGTTAATTACTTATAATATCATGCTTTACCATATTGGCAACTAATTGTTGTTTATGATTCGCAGGTATCCCCCACTGCATCCATTTCTCCAAAGTGAACTCAAAACTGCGACAGATCTTCTTTTAGATGCAACTTCTCAACATGCAGAATCCAACCTTGCAAAGCTTGTTCATCCAAGCTTATGCCCTATCTTGATTCTTTTATCCAGGCTTAAACCTTCAACAATGGCTAGCGAGAGTGGAGATGATCTGGATCCTTTCCTGTTTATGCCATTCATCAGGCGGTGCTCAACCCAAAGCAATTTACGTATTCGTATTCTTGCATCTAGAGCTTTGACAGGTCTTGTATCCAATGAGAAACTGCCAATTGTACTCCTAAATATTGCCTCTGAATTGCCTCGCTCTGAGAATCAAAGTACAGCAGATGAAACAGACAGAGTTTCCTACAATGCTATTCATGGAATGCTGTTGCAATTACGTATACTTCTAGATGTCAATTGTCGAAATCTGGCTGATTTTGCAACAAAAGAAAAGATCCTCAGTGACATGGTCCAAATTCTTGCAGCCCGTTCTTGGATTGCTAGTCCGAGACAGTGTCCTTGCCCTATCCTTAATGCTTCATTCATAGAACTGCTGGATATCATGCTCAGCATTGCAAGAAGAAGCCAGATTCGTAAAGACCTTTGTTCCATTCTTGACATGCTGTTGGAGCTATCAACAAAGTGCTTAGATATTAAAGCTTCTTGTGCACTGCCATTTTCGGATCCAGCAATAACAGAGCTTCGTAAACAAGCAGCCATTTCTTATTTCAGTTGCGTGCTGCGGGCCTCTGAAGAAGATGAAGAACAGGTTCTTCAAATGGCACAGCCATCATCTCCATCGAACTTGAACAATTTTGAGCCATCTGTAAAGAATTTTTCTGCTGGACTTCCAGAAAGGCTGATTCATTCTCTGTCAGACCCTTCTTATGAAGTTCGGCTTGCAACATTGAAGTGGCTGCTGAAATTCCTGAATTTTATTGAATCTAATAGTGAGGCTAAGGATGAATTTGGCACTGAGGTTATGACTATTCAGTACTGGACTAAGTCACATCTGCAGCCAACAATGATGAAGCTTCTGGACTCTGAGAAGTATCACAGATGTAGCTATTATATTCTAAGGATTCTTTTTGCTTGGAACTTACTGCAGTTCCAGAAACTTGGTAAAGGAAATTGTGTAGACACTAAATTTGTTGGTAACTTGGACTATGATTCTGTGACCCAGTTTTGGGATAAATTGATATACTTGTACAAGTTCACAAGACATGCAAAGACACGGGAGACACTCGTCTGTTGTATTGCTATATGTGTCAAACAATTTGCGACTTTATTGACCAACAACATTCTTGCTACAGCGCCTAGTGCACTGGATCAGTTGGAAAGGGTTGGCCATTTTTATGAATGCACAAACTTCTTTGTTAATCTGATTAAAGAGCATACTTCCTCATCTGAGCCAGTAAATATGCGCAAGGCAGCAGCTGAGTCGATAATTGCATCGGGTCTTCTTGGGCAGGCTGAGTTTATAGGTTCTTATTTGTTCTGCCATGAAATTCCCTCAAAAATATCAATTTCCTCTCGTGAACTGAAGGGTGTTGGCGTTTATGCCCAACAAGTGCTAGAGATGTGGTTCAGTTGCATCAAGCTGCTGGAGGATGAAGATGATGCAATAAGGCAAAGCCTTGCTATGGATATCCAAAAATGCATTTCGTTTAAAGGATCTGCAAATAGCTCCCATACTGTGGGAGTCCCAACCCAAGTGGAGAAAGTGATTGAATTGAGTTTTCTGCATCTTTCTTCTACATTTGGTCACTGGATTAATTACTTTGACTATCTTACACGGTGGGTACAAGATGCAGCAAAATATGTGGTAGCCAAAGGGGATTTTGTTAGACGGGTTTTTGACAAGGAAATCGATAATCATCATGAAGAGAAACTCTTGATATGTCAGATTTGTTGCATGCATTTGGAGAAGCTTCCAATTTTCAAATTGTGGTTGACTGAGATGCCTATCAGAGTTGGTTTCAGGAACTACCTATATGACTGGAGAATGAGGTTTTATAATCAGTTGACTTCATTTGCAAAGGATCATGTCGAGCAACTGGGAGAAGTTGATTGGATAGGTGGCGTGGGCAACCACAAGGATGCATTTCTGCCGCTGTATGTGAATTTACTCGGCTTTTATGCTCTTTCTAACTGCATGTTTTTTGGAGAATTTGAGGATGGAATGCATCTACTATCTCATGTTATTGAACTTGGTAAAGTTATCAATCCATTTTTCAGGAACCCTTTGATTTCTAACCTTTATTTGTTAGTTGTAAGAGCACATGAAGAAAAGGTTGGTGCAATTGCTCACCATTTAGATTCCAAATTTATAGATGACACAATGTGGGATGGTTTTGACCCATATTTCCTTCTGAGGTAAGATAGTATTTGTACCATAGCATATAAGAAAAAGGTTTTGCCAAAAAGTATTTTGATGTGCAACATATGTTGAGCTTATCATTTCCATGTTGGCTTTATTTTACTGCATTTATTGGTTGATCCAATGAAATTTTAGCTCAACCCTTATTTCTGATATTCAATCCCATAAACTCGTTGAACATTAGGATGCTTTAGCTTTCAGATACTTTAAAGACTGCGGTTGTTTGATTGACGGAATGAAGGAAAACATGTGAACGGAAGGCTAGTGGTTATTCTTTGTAGAAACCAGCTTCTTTCCCTTTTATCATCCCATTTTTGTTTAATTGATATATAGCCAAGGCTGAATGAAAGTACCTGCGACATACCACGATAAGTTTATGGTTTAGGTGGGGAAGATCATGAGTGGAAAATTGTGCAAAACATAAAATCATTGTGCATTCCAGACTGAAAACTCTATATTGCCCTTCAACTGCAAGTCTTTTTTTGATGCAAGTGAAAGTAAGAAAACAAACGACTCAGATTCAACTGCAAGTCTTAAGAAACTGAACTGTAATGGAAGAACATGATTATACTAACTGTTTTACGTTCACTCTGTTCTGCTGAGAGGATCAGACACTGAAATTGCTTTTAACGCGTTTATAAATGCTCATTGCTTGACCAAGACCACCTATGCTCGTGGTTACAGCAGCGATAGGTTATGGTGACTACCAAGGCCTGTGGTTGAAAGAGAGGCAAATTGATCAGTTTTTCAAATCAAAAAATTAACCAGTTTAAGATTTTATTGTAAAAACCTGTTAAAACTGATTTGATTTTTAAAACAGGAGGTAATTTAATTTAATAACTTTATTTTGTTAAAAACTGATTAATTTTTATCAATGATTTTAAAACCGGACTAACTCGGTCTATTTGATCGGATTAAGCTTGAATTGACTTAATTTTTGGTTCGATTTTTATTATTAACCGCTAGGAATGAAAACCGTTTGGTTAAACAATAAAACGGCCGATTTTTTTGAATAGTGAAGAACCATAAATTCGATTATTCTTCTTCACAATGGGTTACCGATAGACACAAGCAGTCTTCCTTCAGAAGCTTGAGTAAGTTTTCTCTAATTGGTCACTTTTGGGTATGCTTTATGAAGTGGGTGATGAACCAGTGATCCCTTTACTAGTCTCACAACAAGGATATAATGAAGATCCTTCACAACATACCAAGAGAAATTGCAAAATGCTGAGAAAGGACAGAGACAGGGAACAAACAAAACACTAGAGGGGAGAAGCTTTTTAAACTTTAAACTTCTTGTCTCATCGGTTTAACTTTCGATTGAGTTTTTAAAATATTGATTGTACATATGGTTATCAGAAGGGAGAAGCTCTCACTAAAAAGGAGAGATCATCTATCAAAGTTATGTACCAAACTATGCAAAAATATATTATATTTCTTATTAGAGTACATACCAATAAATTATGGACTATTAATATTATCGATCAATATACTAAATATCGAAAAGTTAAGGATTAAATAAATCATAAATTATTTCTCTTGTCCTCGTCTCTTATTATCTAAAAAATCTAAAATTTTGATTCCCTAAACCCTTATCTTCATCGATCTTCCTCCTCATGAAAGCATTCTCCTTTTGTTACGTTACACCCTATCACCACCATGAAGCTGTCAGCCAATCCTTGATGGGAATTAAATTGAAAAAGGGAAAATGACAAGTGAGCTGGAAAGAACGCGAAGAAAGAGTAAGTGAACTGAGATGAAGATAAAGGAAGCGTATTAGTATGTAGATATGCAAAATTGACGCTGTGTAGAATTAATGGATTAGAAACCAAGAGAAAAGACGACATTGTCTGAAGAGCAGCTTTTAGTTAATAATTGATACATGTGTAATCATTTGATTTGGTAATCATCAATGGCTAAAATAGTCATTGAATAAAATGTTCGAAAGAGTTGAGTAATTAACAAATATAACTACATTTCTCTCATATTTGCTAATGCTTGCTACAATTTGAAAACCCTAATCCTCAAATTAACTACATCAAATTTGTGTTAGATTACATTAAGTTCAATGGGCAATGGCAGAAGGAACTCAGGCTAAAAAATGGAGCAAATTGAAGGAGGTTGCATAATCAGATATAATAGTTGGAGCTTTCCCAAGAAAGAAACTTAAAAGAACTAAAGTAATGAATTATTGTATTAGAAGGATAATGTAGATTTAATAGGAAGAGGATATGGAGATCAACATGTTCTAAAGGCAAAAGGCTCGAAGAGAACGTTCTATAGAAATTACTATATGCCTATAAGATTTAGTAAGATTGTATTTCTAGGTTTAAAAGAGACGGGTTGAGAGTTTGGGTCTTTAAGTATAAGCAATTTTTCATATTTGATCAGACTCCAACTAAGGTGAAAGTGGGATTAGTGGTCATACACTTGGAAGGTGAAGTAGTGGTTTGGAATAAGTTTTATCTTTTTAAGAGGATAATGAGGGAAACTCCTAGTTGGGGAGAGTACTTACTGACATTAAAGTAGAGGTTTGGTGAGTCTTATTTAAAGATCCTATAGGAGAATTAAAAGAGTTAAGACAAAAGGGTATTGTCAAAGATCTTGTATTAAGTTTTATTTGTTATCTTACTAACTAATCATACCAAAGTCGCATTTGGTGATTATGTACTTAAAGGGGTTGAAATCTAAAATAGACTAGAATTTGGAACTCTAAGACCGCAATAGGTATGAATTGGCAAAGAAATACAAAGCAATGGATTTTCATTGTTAGGGAAAATATAATCGAAGGAGTGGTTACTCAGTAGGGCATTCCTTTAATTCATTGAAATCATCTCAAGGTATCTTGTTTAAACTAGTATCAGGAGGAAGCCAAAGGTTGGGAAGTAAGGTGAAATGGTAGAAAACAACATATGCTAAAGAATTAGATTATATAAGAGTCAACAGACTTTGTTATGTGAGAAAAAGTATGTACCGAATTATAAGTGTAAAAGAAAAATGTTACAAACGTATATAGTGGAGGATGATATGAAGGAGGAAGAATTAAAGGAGAAGGAGGAAGAATTAAAGGAGAAGGAAGAAGTTAACAATGCACTTACTACATCACTATAGGTAATGGCAGAAGTTAATGAGGTAAAGTACCAACAGACGAATATTAGGAACATGATTTATAGGAAAACAATTCATATACTGATTAATAGGAGAAGTATACACAATTTTATTGATAAGGAGCTACTAAAGAATCTAGGAGATAACTAGAAGAGATTCAGAATATTGCAATAATGGTAGGAGAAGGAATGCATATCAACAATAACCATCTCTATCGTAGTCATAAGTTTATCACTGA
Organism: Erythroxylum squamatum; assembly: GCA_025629845.1. Taxonomy (NCBI): domain Eukaryota; kingdom Viridiplantae; phylum Streptophyta; class Magnoliopsida; order Malpighiales; family Erythroxylaceae; genus Erythroxylum; species Erythroxylum squamatum. Next base: position 11,439,279 of record JAOTBA010000008.1, on the reverse strand, counting down.
TGTCTTAATAATTGATATTAGGGGAAATGACATGATTCTCGGTGTTTAGTGGTTATTTATATTGGATGATATAGTTTGCAACTATCAAACATAAACAATGAAGTTTTGGTGGTAAGGGAGTGAGTTGGAATTAATGAGTGAAGAAGTTAAGTAATTACCAAAAGTTTCAAATAAGAAAAAGGGGAGAATCACTGGCACAAAAGATGTGGTGTGCTACTTGATAAAATTTTAGGCTAAGCATGAAGAACATCTTATGTTATAAAAGAAGGAATGTTAAAATATTTATATGGAGTTGAAGGAGAATAAATTATAAGGAGAATACAAGGATTAGTTTCAAAAGTTGCAACAAACTTATGGTGATGTATTTGGGCAACCTAAAGGAATTCCAAGGAGATTTGATGACCATAAGATTCCTTGTAAAGAGAGAACAAGGTCACTAACCTCAGGCCCTATAGGTATTTTAGATTACAAAATGGAGTTATGAAAGCATTGGTTGATGAAATGTTGAAACAAAGAATTATATGACATAGTGTGAGTCTCTTCTTAGCACATATGATCTTGATTAAGAAAAAGGATGAATCGTGACACTTTTATATTGATTATAGTTCCTTGAACCAAAGTAATATTAAGGATAACTTCCTTATTCCCCTAGTGGAGAATTGATTGATGAATTGAATGAAGCTAGATATTTTTCTAATGTAGATTTAACAGTAAAATATGATAAAAATAAGGTCTATAAGGAAGATGTTTACAAGATGACATTCGGACATATAAAGGGCATTTCAAATTATTATTCATGCCCTTTGTATTAACAAATGCTTTAACTAAATTCCAAATTCTAATGAACCATATGTTCAAGGTTTACTTAAACAGGTTTGTCCTTGAATTCTTTAATAACATATTGGTATATAATAAATTATTCGATTAATATTTAGAACACTTATAACAATTACTTAAGACTTGAAGGATGCGTCAGTTGTACATTAAGCTAACTAAATGTTCATTTGGTGCATTCAAGTTGAATACTTGGGACATATAATCAATTGCGAGAGAGTAGTAACTGATCTAAATTAGATACAGATAGTCCAAAAATAGCATAAGCTAAAAACTATTAAATAACTGAGGGAATTCTTGGGCTTATGTGAATACTACATAAGCTTTATTAAGGATTATGATCAATTGAGTAAATCACCCACCAATTTATTGAACAAGGATGCTCTTGTTTAAACTTTGGAGAATACCAATGTTTTTCTTAGCTTTAAAAGATACAACAACATTAGCTCTAGTATTGAGTTTACCCACATTTATGAAGCCTTTTGTGTTAGAAGCTAAAGTGTGTGAAGAGAGGCTAGGGGCAATCATTATACAAAAGAGTCATCCTATAGCATATGTTAGTAAAATGTTATCGTATCATTGTAAGCACTTATCAGTTTATGAGAAATAGTTCTTAACATTAGCCATGGTTATTAAGTAATGCTCACACTGCTTACCAAAGAGGCATTTTACGATACAAACTGATCACCATAGTTTGAAATATTTGATGGATCAGAAGATAAATACACTTTTTTAGCAAATATGGCATCCTAAGCTAATTTAGTTTGATTTCGCTATTCGTTACAAAAAAGGCTTTGGTATTTCAACAGTTGATTCATTATTGCATGTAACTATCTTTAAATTATTCACCATATCGATTTCTCAAATACAGTCAAATTTAGTTCGCGAAATACAATAAAGTTGGTAAGAGGATGATGAAACTCAAAAGATGATTTTATAAATGAATAAGGGGGAATATAAATGCTCCATTTATACCTAGAACAATGAACACTTAATATGGAAGGGACATTTAGTAATTGGTAATTTGTTACCTCTAGGGAAAAAGATCATCCCTTTATTCTATACAGGGTGGCTTGGTACATATAAGAAATTGAGTATGTATTATTTTTGGAGGAAATTGCAGAGAGTTATTTATGAATTTGTTAGGAAATGTGAAGTTTCTCAAAAAAATAAATATGAATTAACAATTCCTTTTGCTTATTACAACCCTTACCAATTTGTAAGCAATTATGGAAATACATTAGCATAGATTTTGTGGAAGGTTTACCACAATCTAAAGGCTACTCAGTCATCTTCCTATAGGTGGACAGATTGAGCGAATATGCTCACTTTATTTCACTTCATCATCCATACATGATGGTGAAAGTAGGTTGTACATTTATGGATGGAGTATTCAAACTTCATGGCATACCCAAGACCGTTAACATTAATTGTGATGTCATACTCACCAACTCTTTTTGAAATGAATTTCACATGCAAGATGTTAACTCACAATTCTCAACCACATACCATCCTCAAATAGATAGCCAGGTAGAGGTCCTTAATCACACAATGGAGACGTATCTTTGATGTATGACTTCTAATTGTCCTAATCACCAGAGTATATGGTTGTCAATGGCAGAATGATGGTATAATACTACTTTCTATTTGACCATCTACATAACACCTTTCGAAGCAATGTATGATTGTTCCCCCCTGTAATGTAAACCCTATTTAGTAGGTGATTCTGACATTTTGTTGGTGGATCAGGTCTTGAAGGATAAAGAAGCTATGGATCATGTGTTAGAATTCCATCTGTAACGTGCTCAAAATCATATAAAACAACTGATAGATCACCATCAAACTGAGAAGGGATTTCAAGTTGGTAACCTTGTTTATATCAAATTGCAATCGTATAGATAACATAATGTTCAACATAAGTCCTCACAAAAGTTTGCCTTATTATTCCTCAGTCGTTTTAAGATTTTGAAATGTATCGGTTCAGTTGTATATCAACATGAACTTCTCCTTAATAGCAAAGTTTGTCATACTTTTCACCTCCTTTTCTTCCTTAGTTAACATATTCTACTTTTCGTATTTAGGCGGTTGTGCTAGATAGGTAATTAGTTAACTGTTACAATAAGCTTATTGTTCAATTTTGAGTACAATAGTGCTTGATGAAAGATAATGACCCTGTTTTTTAAAGAATATCTCTATGATATACATTTGAGATTTTCTGATATCAACCATGTGGATAAGGTTATCAAATAGGAGGTATTATTATAAGCATAAATGAGAACTAAACTGAAGAAGGAAAAAATGATAAATGAGCTAGGAGAAAGACAAATAAATAGTAAATGAGTTGGGAGGAAGGTGAAGGAAGTGTAGTAGTATATTGATATGCATAAACTGTTGGAGAATGATTCAAATTTAAAATATGGTCCTATTTTTCTGAGTTATCCAAGTTTGTTTATATTGTTTCCTTTATCTTAGGTCTTTAAACTTTTAAACTTTTGATTTATTTGTTCAATCTTTATCGAGATATTAGCTAAATGTGTTATTGCATTGTCTATATATTTAAGCCTTCAACGTCAATGTAAAGGGCACTCATCAATAAATTGCCTATTGCATTACCTCTTTTGTACTCTATTTTTTTAGTTAATTTCTAATTCTAAAACCTAACATGGTATCAGAGCTTTTTATGATTTTAAGGAGCTTGTGAGTGTTCGACAGACAGTAACAACATGATGTCCAACTCTTTCACCTCCAATTTTTAATGGTGAGAATTGTCAAGTATGAGCAATCAAAATGTGTCATATCATTCTTGAAACATAAATAGGCCACCTTTTGATTCCACCTTATTGTTCACTTATGATGACTAACTTTGATGTGAGATAATGTAATAATAAAGTTGCCTTAAATTTATTAAAAGATCAAGTGCTCTTAATTGTAAAACTGCATATGACTTAATAGTGAGAATAGTACATATTTGGGGAAGATGCAAATTTGATCTTGTGTAGTGAAATTTCTTTTAGCATATAGTATTAGTTTAAAGTTATTATTTATTTTAGGGTTAATTACAAAAAAAATCTCAAACTTTTGCCAATTTTGCAATTATAGTATGAACTTTAAAAAGTAGCAATAAAATGCTCGAACTTTTAATATTTTCAATTCTAGGCCGACGTTAATGCCATCATTATCTTTGATGACGTGATAGTACCACATATACAGGGACCCTCATTAATAAGACACGTCAGCAGTGGTTAAGATTCAAAACCCTGCTTAGTTAAATGACATCATTTAATCAGTTTCATGGATTTGAGATCTTGTTGTTGTCTGGATCTTTCTTGCTGCCTCCAGCCCTACCGGGAGTGGCAACTCTTACTATTTTTATCGCCGGAGGACATGGTCAAGTGGTTGGGGGAAGTGTTGTCAGAGAGTTGACGGCAGCAGGACCTGTGATAGTGATTGCATCTTCGTTTACCAACGTTATATATGAGTGACTTCCTTTAGATGAGGATGAGTAGTTGCAGATGCAGAGTGGCAGCGGTGGAGGAGGTGGAGGTGTTTGTGTTGGAAATAATCCTATCCTTAAAGCTGGTTTAGGAGGTCTTCTGTTCTTTAATTTGCCTCCTAACGGGCAGTTGTCGACTGAGGGATGGGCCGAGAATTCCGAAGTTAGGGCTTTGTTTTGATTGAAATCAAAGAGTATAAGGATGTTAGCGATTTGTAGGAAATGTGATTGAATTGTTTATGGGAAAAAACCTATGTGGCTTTTTTGTTGGATTAGAGCAATTTTCAATAGCAGAAACTACAAGGATTGGTCGATGGATCATAAAGGTTAGCGACATAATTGTTGGATGACTTGTGTTCTCATAATCATCATTATCTTCTTTTACTAGTACTATTACTTCCTTTCTTTTGTGATGTTTTTTTATGGCAAACTATATGGTTTTTGCTGGAAATAGTATTCTTGTTCATTGTGGGAGGTTGTAGTTAGCCATGTGTGTGGGTTTAATATAGTCTATGCGCATAAACCAAGGGAATAGTGGGGTTATTTCTCTGTGTAATCTGGGAACTATTTTCAAGCTCGTAAATGGAGGCTTTCAGTGATGTTTTGATGACAATATATGAATCGAATGACTTCAGAAAAATAACGACGACTGAATGAAGTTTTGGATTCGGAGGGTTCTGCAATAAGAAAAAGAAAAGGGGTTATATCATTTGAACATGACACGTCATTTTTCTAAACTGATTAAATGGCGTCATTTAGCTAATCAAGGTTTTGAATCTTAACCACTGCTGATATGTATTATTAATGAGGGTCCCTGTACACGAGACATTGCCGCATCAACAAAAATAACGGTGTCACTAACGTCGGACTAGAATTGAAAATAATTGAAAGTTCAAGCATTTTATTGCTCCTTTTTAAAGTTCAGGCTATAATTGAAAAATTGATGAAATTTTGTGATTCTTTTGTTAATTACCCTTTATTTTAAGTATATGTACCCTTACTTTTATAAATAAATAGAGAGAAGTTCCAGTATTCTTGATATTTTAACCTTTTAAGGAAAAGTGGATGATCAAACTTGGCCTTATGTGAAATTAGTTTCTGGTATGAGAAACCTTACTATATATTTGTATTGTAACAAACATTGAAGGTGGAGGAATGACTAAGTTAAAAAAATATTTAGCTTAGATTAAGGGTGATATGGAAACATGAAAAAAGAATAGTCATGATATCAAATGACAAATGAAAATTTTGCTTAATGTAACTTTGATGACTAACTTTGATGTGAGATAATGTAATAATAAAGTTGCCTTAAATTTATTAAATGATCAAGTGCTCTTAATTTTAAAACTGCACATGACTTAATAGTGAGAATAGTACATATTTGTGGAAAATTTATCAAGTGATCGCTATAATAGAAGATGCAAATTTAATCTTATGTAGCGAAATTTCTTTTAGCATATATTATTAGTTTAAAGTTATTATTTATTTTAGGGTTAATTACAAAAAAATCTTAAACTTTCGTCAATTTTTCAATTATAACCCGTACTTTAAAAAGTAGTAATCAAAATCTTAAACTTTTAATTTTTTTCAATTCTAGCCCGACATTAGTGTCATCATTATCTTTGCTGACGTGATAATGCCACATATACATGGACCCTCTTTAATAAGATATGTCAACAGTGGTTAAGATTCAAAACCTTGCTTAGTTAAATGACGTCGTTTAATCAATTTAATAGATTTGAGATCTTGTTGTTGTCTGGATCTTTCTTGCCGCCTCTAGCCCTACTGAGAGAGACAAGTCTGACTATTTTTGTCGCCGGGGGACATGGTCAGGTGGTTGGGGGAAGTGTTGTCAGAGAGTTGACGGCAACATAACTTGTGATAGTGATTGCATCTTCGTTTACCAATGTTGTATATGAGTGACTTCCTTTAGATGAGGATGAGCAGTTACAGATGCAGAGTGGCAGCAACGGAGGAGGTGGAGGTGCTGGTGTTGGAAATAACCCTTTTCCCTAAAGCTAGTTTAAGAGGTCTTCTGTTCTTCAATTTGTCTCCCAACGAGCAATTGATGACGAATGGATGGGCTGAGAATTTCGAAGGTAAGGCTCTATTTTGATTGAAATCAAAAAGTGTAAGGATGTTAGCGATTTGTAGGAAATGTGATTGAATTGTTTATGGGAAAAAACTATGTGGCTTTTTTGTTGGATTAGAGCAATTTGCAATGGCAGAAACTACAGGGATTGGTCGATGGATCATAAAGGTCAGCAACATAATTGTTGGATGACTTGAGTTCTCATAATCATTATCATCTTCTTTTACTAGTACTACTACTTCCTTTCTTTTGTGAATTTTTTAGGGCAGACTCTATGATTTTTGTTGGAAATAATATTCTTGTTCATTGTGGGAGGTTGTAGTTAGCCACATGTGTGGGTTTAGTATAGTCTATGTGCATAAACCAAGGGAATAGTGGGGTTATTTCTTTGTGTAATCTGGGAACTATTTTCAAGCTCGTAAATGGAGGCTTTCAGTGTTGTTGTTTTGATGACAATCTGTGAATCGAATGACGTCAGACAAAGAATGACGACTGAATGAAGTTTTGGATTTAGTGGGTTCTGCAATAAAAAAAGAAAAGTGGTCATATCATTTGAACATGACACATCGTTTTTCTAAACTGATTAAACGACATCGTTTAGCTAATCAAGGTTTTGAATCTTAACTACTGCTGACATGTCTTATTAATGAGGGTCCCTGTATACGTGACACTGCCACGTCAACAAAAATAAAGGTGATACTAACATCAAACTAGAATTGAAAGTTCAAGCATTTTATTATTCCTTTTTAAAGTTCGGGCTATAATTGAAAATTTGACAAAAGTTTTGAGATTTTTTTGTAATTAACCCTTTCTTTTAAGTATATGTACCCTTATTTTTATAAATAAATAGAGAGAAGTTTAAGTATTCTTTATATTTGAACCTTTTAAGGAAAATTGGATGATCCAACTTGGCCTTATGTGAAATTAGTTTCTGGTACGAGAAACCTTACTATATATTTGTATTATAACAAACATTTGAAGACGGAGGAATGACTAAGTTAAAAAAATAGTTAGCTGAGATTAAGGGTGATATGGAAACATGAAAAAAGAAGAGTCATGATATCAAATGAAAGATGAAATTTTTGCTTAAAGAATAAAAGAATGAAAAAGAAAGAAGGTATTAAAAGCCGTACTTCATTTGGAATTAGTGGCGAGACTATTGATAATATTGAATATAGTATGCCTACCCATATAAGGGGCTTATAAAATCCTAGCTGATGGGAGGAACAGAAAAAGACAATTATTTAACTTTTGTTATTCAACAAACAAGTCCTAAAGCTTAACCTTCTATCTATTATGTATTACAATCTAAATAGTTCATAATGTAAAAATGAAAATGGCTAGAGAGTGGTATGATATAAGTGTGTCTTTTAATTCTACCCTGTTATACTATTATCAACCTTTGGTGGATGCTATTGAATTTGTTGGTTCGAGATTTAAAGTTAATTCAATTGATAATTGTAGACATAATCTTTTGAACAAATTTTTTTTATTGAAATAAAAGAAGATTATTTGAAAGAAAGAAGACTTAAACAACTTATAGGCGTTCAATTATATGTAATGGTTAGATAAATACGATAAATGAGCTAATTATAAAGTTTTTAGTTTATTCTACTAAAGGTCAATGTTTTCGAATTTATATCTGGTGTTGTAAGAAATGTTGATATTCTGTAAAAATTTGTTATAAAATTAAGCTTAAAAATAGTCTACTGTTGACAATGATGTTGGTTATAAAGTAGTTAGGAAGATGTTGGGAAACATGTACAGTTCTTTCTATTAGAATCTTTATGTTGAGTATTGTATTGAACAGATGTAAAAAATACAGAGAATAGTAGATACTTTCATATTAATGAAAATGTGTGAGAAGTATAAAAACCACTACGTTCATTTATATTTTCATTTCGCTGAGAGAAGATTCTACGCTTTTATTGAAAGTGTAGAATTTCAATAAAAGAAATAACGTTGACCTTTTGTCTTCTTTACCAGAACTGTTTTCATTCCAACCTGTCGAAGTTTGTAAATTGTCATGTCACAAACTTTGAATAGGACAAAGATCATTTGTTGCTACCGAAATAATTTTAAGAACTTGTGTTGGGAAAAGTTGTCACACCAATGCTACACGTAGGTTTCTACTACAAGGTAGAATGCTACATTTAAGTAAAGAGTGAAAATTGATAGATTTCTTCTTCTTCTTCTTCTTCTTATTATAATCTCTTAACAGATTGGGTGTTAGAAAAAGTGAATTGTATAAAAAAGAGGGAATTAAAAATTACCTCAAATAAAAAAAGTTTAAACTTTGTCATTAGATTTAAATGATAATGATAATGCGACTTTTTAAAAGAAAAAAAGCTGGAACTAATATGATTTATGTGAACACGTTGAATAATGATTTTTTAATATCTCATGCATTTAAATATGTAACTTACAAGTTAGAAGTCTGACCCAGATGGACATGTATATTTAAAACTTACGCATTTAAACAGCTGCAACCATACGTGTGGTTTGGTAATTTCTTCCTCGTTGAAACCAAAAGAATGGAAGGCAGGAAAGAGACGAATCAAAGAACTTCAGTCATCACTACCGTCGTCTCCATCTTCTTCACTACCATCAGCGTCTCTATCCTATTGAGTATTGCAGTCAGTAGGATCTTCCATAATTAACATCAAAACGCAGAATATCCCTATCAAATATTACAATCGTCAAACTAGAGAATAGCAAAAACAATCACATGCCAAAGAATTGCATATCTTTCACATAGCTTAAAAAATAACTAACCGCGACTTGAACCCTATGCTTGCTAATTTGCATTACAATTCACAAAATGACCTCGATTATGAACAAATTTTAGTTACTCTGCTTGTCCTCTCAATTCATCTGCCTTGAATTTTAGTTAGGACTTTTTTTTTTTTCTCATAGCACATAATAATAACTTTATTACTTGTTTTTCTTTATCTTCATCCCCACCGGAATCAGAATCCTCTACATCAGCCTCCTAAGACAACAAAATGATGAAGTTCCTATATTTGAATGGTATAGTTTTCAAAATTTGAAATTCAGTTTGGTCTCTATCCAATAACTGGCAATATCAAATGAACGGAAAATATATGATGGCAAAGAATAGACCAATTAAGCTTTTCCCTAGAACAAAATTGCATCTTTCTTACTTGTTTATCTTCATGTCCATCAGAATCCTCTTCATCAGCCTCCTGAGACAACAAAATGGTGAAATTTCTATATATGGATTTTTCAATGTAGACATTCAAGTTGCTACCCATCCAATAGCATGTAATATGGAACAATGGGAAAAGTATGAAGACAATAAGTTACATTGTTGAAGTACTTCAAAGGATTGGGCCATAGGTCCTCCTTAATTATCTCTGCCACCTGCAACAATGGGGGAACCAGAAATTGGTAGACAATAATCCAACTAAGATTGATTATGTATGTTTAAGCCGAAAATTGGAGCATTATCAAAAGAGACCAAATTTATTAACTAGCACATCTTTTGCCATTTGTAATGATATGAAATATTAAAAACTGTTCCTACCTCATCTTGAAGTTCTGATATATCCTTCAGCTCTGTTTCACTAAACCAACTAAAAAAGCTGTATCCAGTTGACAAACAAATAATTAACCAAAGTTAAGATGTGAAACTTCTAGAAACAAAGTTGAGGGGAAGTACACATTTCAACAACTTCAGCATGCAAATTCAGTCAAAACCTTATCCTCTAGTTGTGCAATACTAATATTAACCTATACATTAACTCTCATGAAAACTTAATTCAATATTTTCAATCTGTTGAAGAAAATACATATTCTTTCACAAAATATTAATGGCAGTTCCATTTGTCTAAGTCATTTAACAAGGCCTATCATCTCAAATGAATTAACAAGAGGTCTTAAGTGCATCTCAGTACAAGAAATTGAGCATACATCAGAGGCCTATCTTATCGTTACCATTGCCGTTGTCATCATTATTGCCCTCATCATGCCATGACATAGTTTAAGAGTAACATGTGGGCCCAATCTATAACACCAAAGTCCATCCTTTTAAGAACTCAAAGATGACCATATTGGTAAACTACAGAGTTACTAGGTGTACAAACCAGAGCAGGGTTTGACCCAGAAAAGATGTCAAATAAGTTTATCATTTACCAGTCTGGTCCTTTATTATCTTAAAGTTTCTCCGCATCTGATTTCTCTCTATCCATCATCCACGTAACACTATCAAGCTCAAGCATGTGAAGATGAAGAAATATCTGAAATCTTCAAATTGTGAGGACCTAATTTTCATTTGAAGGGAATTTATAACAGGTTACAGGAACCAAAGATATGTGACCTCAAGCTCTTATCCCAGTCAGAAGAGATTCATGACAACAATAGAGTTAATAAGACACACTAACACATTAATGACCTCAGCTTCACACTCAAGCTCTGTATTTTGTTATCTCGGGAAATTCAGCATTCTGAGATCGTGAAGCTTTCAGCTTTTGAGCTACAAACCAGATGCACAAGAATTCATAGAGTGACAGAACCTAATGTAGTGATATGCAAAATTTGGCACCAAACGAAAGCAAATAAGAGTCAGGAAAAGAAACCTTATCTCCTGCAATGCTCGTTTGTTTCCTTTTTTCTCATTATTTAGTCCATTAACAGCACCCTGGTGAAATGTTCATGGCACATATGGTAAGGTACTGCACATATATTCATAATTACATACATACAAATAAAGAGTAAACATATGGAGAATAGCGTCATCATTTACCATGCCTTCCTTCCACCTGATGTCTGTTCCTGTTATTCTTGTTGTACCCTCCTCAAAAAATGTAAAAGTCTTCATCAGCTTCATATCTTCAAAATAAGGATTCTCTTGAAGTTCTGGATGTGAAAGAAGAAAAAGGGAAAAATGAGGAAAAAAGATAACTTGTAAGTCATCAACAGCAAGGTTAGACCACTAAAGCAGCTAAACAGATAAGTAGCATCTCAAAAGAGAGACAGATAATAAAATAACAAATCATTCAATTGCCACAATCCAAAATTTAGAAGCAACATTGACAGACTACTGACAATAAGACAAAGTGGGATTGAAAACTTACAAATGTAACAGAGTATCCTGATTTCACATCTTTGAAATCCTCCACATCCAGAGCCTCTAGATACTTGAATATCTAAACACAAACAACATACGATTTGTTATAACTGAGAAAGCATGTTCGATTGATTAGACACTTTCAACATTCTTATAATCTTAATAAATTGCTAATCACCGATGAACTAAAAGCAAGATGCTTGAAATCAATTGATAAAGATAATGACAGTTTTACAAAAAAAAAAAAAAAAGAACAGCAATTTTTTGGATCACAAAACGGACCTTCTGGTCTTCCTCAGTTAAAAGATCAGAAAGAACTGGGTGGCTTAGGAACTGCAAAATATATGCATCATAAAATAGTAAGAAATTAATAACTAAAAGTGAACCAGAAGTTATAACTTTGTGAGAGAAAATGAGTGGCAAAAAATGAATGACTTACAGCTGTTAACCAGAAGTCAGGAATAGATTTGATGACCTCATTCCGTCGGATGTAGGCAGGCCTTCGAAACTCATTGTACTTCTGTTCAACCTCCAACACCTTATCACTGGATTACCAAGACTACACACACAACAGCGGTCATTTAAATCTACTTGCGTTTTCAGGATCTTTCAACCATTAATCCCACATATGAAAAAAAAAACAACCAAAGAAAAAATTCCATCTTTCAACTCCAAGTCCAAGGTTTGCGTGCCCACACTTGATTGACACTGATAAAGTAGCCCGGAGAAGCAAGAAAGCAAATTGCTAAAAGATGTTTACACAGCAGACTCACACCAACCTAGAACATGAATGTATTGTAGTAAGCCCCGAGAAGCCGCAATGGGAAATGATATCCACCAAGCTACACTGATATTGAATACAAACGAATAAAAACATGGATATAATACCTGCATTCACACGGAGATGACCATACACCTGCACACAAAAAGAAGGCTTAAGAGAATTAATAAAGGAAATACCTTTTCAAGTTCGTCTTGGACCTCCTGCAACTTTTCGATGGAAATGACGAGCTCACTATCAATGTGTTCAGAATCTTCCTCTTCAGCGACCTTGGATTTCTTTCCCTTCTCAGCCACCATTCTGTCACAAAAAAACAGAAAAAAAAACCTTAATCCTAAAATGAGTTTTATTTATGGTTGCCCCCACAGACGGAAATCGAGTCCTTGAAAGAGGACAGCTTTTCTCAGTGAAACCGAAGGGTTTGTTTGGGGTAATCAATACGTTAATTATGAATTAGGGTAATCAATACGTTAATTATTAATTAGAATAAATATTCGACAAATGTCCATATTTTGTTACCTTTTTACCAATTTCAAATTTTATTTCTCCCCTTCAATCTTCTTTTCTTATTATATAAAAAATTGCAACGATTCGATTTATCCTTTGTTTGGATCCTTACTTGCACAAGAAAAAGGAAAGAAAATATTAAGGGAAAAAGAAGAGAAAAGAAAGGAAGATAAATGAGACTTCCTTTCGTCTGTTTGTTTTCTTAATTTATCAAAGGAGGGAATTGAAACTTATATTGGACAAAAGAATTTTTTGAGACCTTTATATTCTTGATTATGGAACTTGTTTATCTTTTGCTGTGAAAACTTCAGCATACACAGATAAAGTATTATCAGATTTAATAACAGAACTTCACGATGAAGCTTTAAGGAGTTGAAATTTCTATTTGTAACTAGAGTTTTTAACTTTCCAATTGCTGTGTCATATAAAACAATATATTTGGCATAAAAAAAAAGAATTTCATCATACATTGCATGCTTATTCCACTACCATCTGTCATATGCTTATTCCACTACCAAGATCAATCTCATCCATATGTCAAGAGAACAACTATTCTATTTTGTAGAATAAAAATGAAAATTAAGATTTAATATGCATATTAAAATAAAACAAGTTACATATAACTATATGTATATTTACATGGTTTAGAATTTAAACATTCATATTTTGATAATCCAAAAGATAAAGGTTTTGTTAATTCCATTTCAACACAGCCATGACTTCCATAAGCAAAAAACTGCACTAGTATTTACTCCATAAGTAAAAAATCTGCCCTAGTATTTACTTCGTAAGAAAAAAAATCATTTCAGCATAGCCATGACTCCTCCATAAGCAAAAGATCTGCAAATAAACATCACCACAAGTTAAACAAAATAAAAGCTAGCAGATTAAATAAAAAAACCAGCATATCAAATTAGGCTTTTGCATTTCAAAAAAATTTGCAATGTAAAAGATCACCTACCCACAATTTTATCTTCATTCCATTTCCAAAACAGGTGCACTACTCATCATATGCATTAAATAATTATTAATCTCTTGCTCGGGACAGCCAAAAAATTTTCTCACCCTAATGGAACTTGCAGTTAGAAAATCATAAGCTTTATAGTGAAGGCACACATCAAGGTCAAGCTTTAACAATTCAGCATACACTTCATGCTCTCCATAAACTCGTTGCCGTGTTTTTTCAGCAATTGTATTTGATTCCTTAAGTACCTCAGCAACATTGTCAATAGATTCTTTATCCCCAAAAATTTCTGTTGCAACAGCACTCTTCTTTTCTTTTTCTTTGGAGAACTCACAGAAATTGGATCAGAATTGGAATGAGAAGTAGCTTCAAACTCAGTTGGACTTACACCATCATGTGTGTGTTCAAAGTTTTCTAAAGATATGTCATTTGAAGCTAATAATTGATCAACCTCATTGATGGTGTTCACATTCACCGGAGCCCAGCAACGATTTTTTTCCTTTGTTGTTTGAGCATTTCCACCTGTTGCTCTATCTTTTGCATACAAAAGCATTAACTTATCATAATGAGTTATTTATGCAAATTTCCATTTCTTTGCACTTGGCTTTGCCTATAAAAGAAGATTGTCATAATGAGTTATCATCAAACAAATAAGTTCACCACAATATCTTATAGTTTGTAAACTCAAATCTTAATCTTTCTTATAATCTTAAACATGTCAAACCCTTAGAACCATTATACACACAAAGCATCACGATTTCAGTTTCTATTATCAACAAATCATTAAGCAATTGAACTCCAAGCTATCAACAGAAAGTACTTCAAATATCTACCAGCAGAAACTAGTTCCTTAAGGCCTGAATAAAACAACACAAAACACAAAAAAGAGAGAATATAATAACCTGTATCATTGCTTCCCATACTTCCGGTTCGGCGTCAAATCTCTTAGTTATATGGCTCCAAGCAATGCCGCTAGAGTGCTTAAAAAGATCATAACATTCATTGAAATTCGTCTTTAGAGATTTTATTCGATTTTTGACTTTGTCCCTATCGATGACATCAATTCCAGTCTTCTCTCGAACTTCCGTAACGACTTGAGTTAAGGCTTGGGTTGTGAAGGTTCCATCAAC
>JAOTBA010000008.1:11412532-11424289 GCA_025629845.1 Erythroxylum squamatum | reverse complement strand
TTGCAAATAAAAAAGAGGAAAAAATAATTTAATTGCTTACCAAGAACTGAAAAACCCATATGAGATTGATCCATTAATTGATTAATAACAACAAAACATCATATTTACTAGTCATAGTAGCAATTTTCGTAATCAGATCAAGGGATTAATCAACCTTACTTCTTTGGCGGGAGTTGTGCAGAAGAAAATAGGAAGAAAGGCGGGAGGATTGTGTTCTGCGTGGGAAAAATTATGGCTGAGAGTGTGTCCTTTTTGTTGAGTTAAATAAGGATACTATGGTAATTTACATATACCGGGGTTATCTTGTCTTGGATTTCTTCCCTTTCTCACCAATTTGACGGGAAACATATTTGGCCCAAACTTCCCTCAGTTTTCTCTCCATTCTCTTACTTTCTCTTTGCTTATTTTTATCCAAACGGTGGAAACCAAGAGAAGTTCAATTCTCTTCCTTTTTTTCTCTTGCTTTCCTTCAATCCAAACTAGGGCTTAAGGACGAGACTTTCTATGCTATTTCCCTATTAAATACCCTATGTCAGAAGATCTTATCCACAAATTGATAGATTAAAGAGGAAAATTAGTAGATGAGATTCTCTCACAAAGAATAAGAACTGGGAAAATGGCACAATGAATTTCTTTTTGTCGATTTAAGTTCTTCCAATGTAAAATAATTAAAGTTTGCAAATAACTTATTATCATTTTAAAATACATAAAGTTGTTTTTTATCCCAATATAATTTAATCTTACCCTCATACTGTGAAACACCTAAAATTATACTAATTAAATTAATTTAGATGTTTTTACTTTATTATTTCAGTTTTAACCATTCAAGATCCATGTAGGGTTATATTTGCATATTATATCTCCCATTTAATGCTAGAACAAATTGTTGGCAATCCCTTCCACTTTTTTACATTCATTTTTTGAAGGCCTAGCAACACAACAAAGAAGGGGAGAGACAGAGTCTCCATCTACACTGCACATAGTTGTTTTTTTTGTGTGTAAGTGGTCCAACTTCATAGAAAGTTTTGATTTGGGCTTTAGAGTTTGCAACTCTTGCTTCAAATCTTTGTGAAACATTTGTACTTTCCATCATAAGACCTTGTGATTTCACAAGATTATAGAGTGGGCATCCTCTGCAAACCTTGTCCAATGCCCAAAACGAGTTGGACAGTCTTTAAACTCATGTCCAATGGCCAAAACGATGTCATTTTGGACATTGGACAGGGTTAGACAGGATAAAATTGGACAAAGAATCTTAACTCACGATTATAAACTTTGCATATAGACTTCAACTTTATTTTTGGCTTACGAAAAAATCAACTAACTTGCTCAGCTTTCCTTTTATAATGAAGGTAAGATGAAAGCATAACAGAAGCTATGTCTTTGATATGTTTCCTCTTCTGTTCTAATCCAATTCGAAAACCATAATATCATTTATTAGAGCATAAAATAAGCTTCCTCTCTCCATGTATTCATAGACTAGAGCATGGAATGTTTGTGCAAGCATAATCCATGAAGCTTCACAATGTCCTTATGGCGTATTTCTATCAACATTTTTATCTCATTCTTCAAACACTTGTTAACTGCTGGCTCCGCAACTTCAGCTTCTAGTCAATGGAACTTTTTCAAGGCAACCACTTTTCTACTAGGAAGTTGTGCTTTGTAAAAGTTGTAATAATTGCCAGTTCCGACGCAATATTTCATGTCAAAAAGTCTTCAATTGCGTTAACTATGTCTTTAAAAGCTATATTTCCATCATATTTCCTCATAACACAAGTGAAATATCTCAACTAACATTATGCATCTGCGTAATCCTACCTAGTTAAACTTTAATTTTTTATTTGATTGTAGTTTTTCATATACAACAAACTTTGTATATTTATATGTGTACATGTATTCAAAAAATATGAAAAAATAAAATCCACTCTTCTTCATTACTTTATCATGGTACGAGAGCTCACAAATTAGTTCTTCACACCATTCATTTCTTTTTTTTTTCAAAATCCAGAAAAAATAATTTAGTTTCAATCACTCTCAAAATCTAGAAACACACACACACACATACACTCAGATTCACAAACACAGACACAAAATTCACAATAATGGAAGAATCAAATCCATCCACTTTACCCTTTAGCAATATTACTAATTTTGTAATCACCCACTTGGACTCATCAAATTATCTTATCTGGAGAACTCTAATACATGCTATACTTACAACATCCAATCTTCTTTACTACGTCGATGGTTTGTTTCAACTCTAGATGACGATTCTTCTTCGACTGAATTTATCAAATGAAAAAAATGGATAGACTTGTTTATTCTTTTCTTATTGTCTCTCTATCTGCTTCCACTGCTAGCCTTGCTCTCAGACACCACAATACTCATGATCTTTGGCTTAGCTTAGAATGATATTTCGTGCAACAATCTAGCTCGTAGCGTCCTCTTCTCCAACGATAACTTCATACACTAAAGAAAGGATCTTCAGCAATCAATGAATATCTCTACTCCATCTCTTATATTGATAAAGGGGACAAAATCTCATGTGACCTTGTGTTTTTCACCTTAAATGGACTACCCTTGAACTACGAATCGTTTATCATTGTCGTAGAGCACAGAGACTCACTAACTCCTTCGATGACACAAATCCCTTAGCAACACCTTCTCTCCTATCAAGTTCCTGCTTCATTGGACATAGCCCTTACGACCTTCCCCACAAGTGGACATTTCCTTCACAGCTTAATTGGATGCGACACTTTAAGAGGTAGACGAGGAAGACACCACAATCAGCTTAACTCTAATGACACTAGACATTTTTTCAGAGGGTCTATACGGGCCTCATATTTTTGCCCATAAACCTCCAGGCATAGCCAACCTTCAATCATTGCATGGACCTCCACTAGCCCATTGTCAACCTACACATAGGTCTTCTGCTTAAATTGGCCCATCTCATTCTATTTCCATTAATTCCCACCAGGCCCAATCCAATAATTCTAATCAATTTTCAAGCCCAATTATCACACAAAATCCCTTTCTCAATGTCAAATTTGTTGGAAATGGGGCCATATAGTTGCTCACTATTATTTTTTATATTTGAAATCTCGAAATCGTCCATTTACACCCTCTACTAATCCCAACACTCTCTTTACAACCTTTATTGCCCTAAATCTTTAGTATTCACTTGATAACTCCCATATTACCTCTAATATCATTATTGAATGACTTTTTGACACTATTGTTACTTCTTACATGAACCCCAATTCACAAATTATGGACTTCGCAACTCTATATACTGGTTCTAACCAAGTAATTATTATTAATGGTCAAACAATTCTAATTTCCTTTACTGGTAATATCATTTTTTCCACTCATACTCATATACTTCATCTTAATAACGTTTCAATTATTCCACATCTTACTGCTAATCTTTGTTTGTTGGTAAGTTTGTTAAATATAACTCATGTTTTTATTAAACTTAACCCTTTTGGTTACGTTGTGAAGGACTTATAAACCAAGATACTGCTACTTGCAGGTTCTATCCATAATAATCTTTATCTTATAAAAGCTCCTCTCCACTTCAACAATATGTTTGCTCTTACAATCACTTCTGATTCGCTTTCCTTAAGAAATCAAAGACTTGGCCATCTATGTTCTGCTACTCTATTATAGCTTGTCTCCTGCTTTGTCTAAGAATTCAAATGTTTAAATAATTGTACTTATTGTCTTCAAGGAAAATGTACTAGATTTTTATTTGCATTGTCTACCCGAGTTTCTATAGCACCTCTCCACCTTGTTCATTGTGATATTTGGAGATCCTCTCTGTCCCTCCCCTTTTCTAGAAATCACTATTTTATTATTTTTATTAATGAATTTAGTCGTTACACATGGATCTTTCCTTTAACTCACAAATCTCAATCCTTTCTTCAATTTAAACATTTCAAAACTCATGTTGAAAATAGTTTTCATTTTATGAAAAAAGGAATATATATTCTTATACTTATCATTTATGGCTCTCATATCAAATTTTTACAGTCATTCCAAAAGAATGTTTCTTGCTTGCATGAAAACTACATTGGAAAGTACTTTATCTGTATATCGCCTAATCGAGAAATAAATGAACACCTTTTTTGTTACCTTAACCTTTCCGCTCTCACTTAACCATTATAAGTTGTATGGTTTGGGATGTTTTATAGTTGGCTGTTATAACTTCTCTATAACTCTAAAATAGCCATATTATCATAAATTGCTCTATCTATAGTCATGTTATACAGCCAATCCTTAACTATACATCTAGTATCAAAAAGTTTTTTTTTACTCATTTACTTGAATCCTCTACCATATGTATGTTCAATGCCTTTCTAATGACCAACAATCTTCTCTCTTTAAATTTTATACTATAGTTATTATCGTTATCATTTTTTAACTATGTTTATCATCATCCACCTGCTCTTTGCTTATAGATACATACTCCCTAAATTCTCTCATCATTATCACTCTCTTATTAGGAAATTATGGAATTATATGTCCTCTCCCCAAACATTTGAAGCACTAAACATCTCGATTCCTATTTATTGAAGAGGAATCAGTCCTAACTTTCGCTTCACTTTACCTATGCCTTTTCAATTTAGTTACTTCACAATGTAGCTTTGGAGCTTTTTCTTCTTCTTCACTCTATGGCTTGCTTCATGATGAAGAACTTAAACTAAAAACATTAAAATGGTTAACATGTCTCCTTTTGATTTGTCTCTCACCTTCATGGTTATATGCATTAAATCTTTTAACTTTATATAATGGTGTATCTCCATGATATTGTTAATTTTTTGATTCATTCCATAAATAAAATCAAGTCATTGTTGCTTCCTTATCTACAATCTACAATATAGTCAATAATTTTGTAGCAGCTAGTTTAATCTTCTTTTCTTTTTGAAAAATTATAGCAATAAAAAAGTAGCTACACATTTTTCTACATTAGGTACGCATCTAGATCTATCTTCCCTATAAAAGGCAGTATTAACATTTTATACTACTTATATTAATATCCAACAATTCTTCATACTTTTTTTTAATATCCTACACCAAACTTATTGCCTCCTTATCTCTCATTCTTCCTCCCCTTCCTTTTCTGTCACCTTTAGGTTTAGCTCTCTCAGGTAGTTGATAGCACCTTCAACTCTATCATTCGCCTCAAAGTCATTCATCTTAGCAGTTGGAGGTGGAATATGTTGTAGTTAAGCTATAATAGTTTTATGCTTCTCAAACCTATTTATAACTTCTTTAAATTGCCAAATAATTCACTTGAATTGGTTTTGAATGTATATATTTATAGGCTTGTTTTCCTACTACCTAGTTTTGTATTCATGCAGAATGTGGAATGCTACTCAAGTACTAGCTTTTCTTCAAAGGTAATTATTCTGAAATTTAAATCGCACTCTAAAATTTTTAAAATATTTAATAGATTTCTTGATTATTACATTACATTCTAACCTATGATGTTAATAACACTACAAAATCATTAAAATTTTGTCAATTCTTAATAATTGAAAGGTTAACTCAATTTATATTATATTTTAAATAAAAATTTGAAACTATCAAATCTTGATATGGGTTTTAAATGATTTATTAAAATATTAACTAAATATATGATTTACACTTTTATACCACTTTTTACTTTATTCGGTGTGAAGTAAAATAGTGGAAATCGTATCATAAAAACCTGAAAAGCCAAAGACAGAAATTTTGTATATTTAAAAACATTTTATGCAAACAAATAATATGGTGCTAAAGATAAGAGAGAATCAACACACATAACATAAATATAAACAACTAGGGCCACATAGAAAGCCACAACTCAAACATAAATATCTATTTAGTGAACAACACAAATTTCATTGCACATATGCAAATGGGTCATATGTAATTGGAACCACATAGAAAGTTAAATATTTTTTTAATCAACTAATATATCTTTATAGGTCGACAATAGTCCCTAATGTTGCACCTTTACCTTATGATTATAGCAACTCATCAATGGCCTATAATCGTGTCTTCTTTGTGGACGATGGATAAGAAGATATAACAAATATCATTAATTTTCAAAGCCCAAATAAACTTCATAATGAACAACAATTTATTAAAAGATTTGGACTTACTTATTATGTTTTACCTATTGTTCTTTCCCCATAATCACAAATAGACAAGAGAGTGAGACAGACACAACATAGAGAAAAAAGTAAGATAAAGGAAAAGTTGAGCTATAGAGAAGAGAGTGAGATGAGTCACAATAAAGAAGGGAGTGAGAGCAGAGTTGCATAAAGTAATAAAAATTTGAGAATATATAATTTCTAAAACCCTAAATCTCCAAAGTAATTAGGAATTACATTTTAGGGTTCTATGTCAGCCGTTAATGTGGCTAATGTGTACCTGTTAATAAAAAAATTTGAGGTCTATTTTAAATATTTTTCAAATAGTTAAATTCTTTGTAAATTGTCAAATATTATGATCTAACTAAAATTTTGATGCAAATGTTAAGGAGCAAAATTTACATTTAGCCATAAAAGATATCTTGCCTTTATAATAAAACATGATATTTGTTAGAGGAAACTAAGAAAGTACTATAAAAAATAGCAATTTTGTTAACTAATCAAATAAATTTTTTACTAAATTTAAAATTGAAAATTAAAAATTAAAAATTACAGTAAAAATAAACATACTCGCAATTTTAGGCTATGTAGTCATGCTTGGATAGTTTAATTTATACTTGGAATCCTATCTTCAATTGGCTATATTGTAAATTAAAGAGGGTTAGACTGTTCGTCCTATTTGGGACTATTGACCATCAAGGGCTAGCCAGGGTGGACTTAAATCTATGAAAGCACAAAAGATGATTATATAACGGGATAAAAGGGTCAAATTAAACATTAATATTTTCATCAGAGTTCAATATAAACTCAATCATTTCAACATATTAAAAAAGAACCTTAACATTTTAAAATGTTTAATTTGAACCTCAATTTAATTTCTCTATTAATTTTTTGTCACAAAAAAGCACATGTGACCTTTTTATATGGGGCCCTTTGTCAGATATGTATATTAAGTGACAAGTCAAACTAAAAAAATAAAAGAATAAATTGTTTCTTTCTTCTCTTTCCTCTTTCTGTCCCCCCCCCCCCACTCCTCTGTATGTCTTCTTTCTCTTCAAGTTCTCTCATTGTGGTTTTTTTTATTCTTCTTTAAAATCTCAAGAATAATACTACCATACGATTCATTTGCAAAATTATTAATAAAAGCCTTTCTTGTCTACCATTTTGATTATCTTTGTTTACTAACTTATTTTTGAAATATAAACTCCTAACAACGAGAGTTTTGTTCTCCATCATTGATTTACCCTTACACTTCTTTAGGAATGCTTGATTTGGTAGAATTGTCGAATCTCCAAGTTGTAGAAGCAAGACATGCTTTGAACTTACACCTAGCAAAATATCTTATTCCATGTGTATATAATAAGGCAATCTAGTCAATCAAAATACAAACTTGCAACATCCTGTTTATATACAACATCCTGTTTATACACAACATCCTTGATGAACTCAATCCCAGACATTAGTGTTGATTTATACCTTATAGTTAATTAGTTTGGTTGTAGTTTAGTGACAATTATTTAAAGACATTCTTTATCTTGTACATGTTTAGATGTATATGATAAAGTCTATGGGATAATTATACATTGAAAATGAAATTATAATGAGATTATAATTATAAGATTCATATTGCATTTATGTATTATCTTTAAATTGTTCCTAGTCATTGTTCTATTATGACTAGACATTAATAGAACGTAAAAAGGCTAATACACGTTATGTTTTTTCTTATGAAGAAAACAGTTAATCTCATATACTAAAATATGGAGATACTGAAATAAACATGTGAGTGCTTTTTAGATAACAAGTTCACTTAACAGACCCGATATAAGAAATCCATTTGAAAAATTACTTGCATATCTATGGAAATTTTCACTGTAATGATTGTGTAATTGATTCTTTGACCTAAGATCTCCTAAGTTATCTTGTACAGGGATTGCTATATTTTGATACTAATTATGACCCATTCTAATCATAGGTCATTCAGTCGACAATCATTGGATGTAGCATGAATTATATGGAGGTAATTGAGTGATCAAGATAGGATTCATCACCCTAAAGTAATTAGAGAGAATATTATATTATTCTCGATTAGTATTGATTCGGAAAATCCTTGACCAAGTTGAAATGATGCTTTGTAAATAGTTTATAAATGTCATTAATTAAATCGATAGCTAATGTTGGACAGTTAATATGATTAGGCTCAAAATAGAGTAGACATTGCTTCCATACTCTATGTCTAATGGGAATACTGTATAATGAAAGGATTGAATTTTATGAAAAAATCATGCAAGAAAAGGTTAGTCAAAACTACTTTGACATTCCTAAATATTTGGGTTATCATGATGTGTTGTTAAACACCAATCTTGTTTTAAAATTATAAAATGTTTAATTGGAGAATTAAAGATAAATTAAAAGGATTTTTTATTTATCTAATTCTAATTATTAATTAAAATTATAATTTATAATCATTATCAACATATTCAGGAACCTGATGGGTTTCATATAAAGAATGGGTTGAAGAGAGCAAAGATATTTTATCAAGTTGGACTTGAATGTAAAATTTGAGAAATATTATGATTAAATATGATATATTTAATAAATAAGGATCAATATGAGATATTAGATCTTATTTGGGCATAATTGATATTTAATTAGAATTATCAATAATTTTAATTAGAGTAATTCTAATTTCAGTTAAATTACTAAAATGTCTAAAACCTATTATAAATAGACTTAACCTCTAATGGAGTTAGCACTTCTTGCTTAACCCTCTCCGTAAGAGTTAGAGATATCTCTCAACCTATTCTGTGGATACCATTAGAGGCCAGACACTTGTGTGACTATGGTGGTTGAGATGGATCAGTTTCGAAAACGGTTCGAGGGATACAACAAGAATATAAGCAAGTTTCAGAATAAGGTATAAACTAAGATTCATGCTTTATTATGATTAACTTGTTAATCATTTTATAAAATTAAATTTGTAACATCCCATTACCTATGGGAAGGTTAGAATAGTAATATAAGTGATCAATGAGAGTTTAGAAATGCATTTCATGCTCATACATAATATGTCATACACAAACACATGAATAGTGAATTTTTCTGCACATGAAATAATTGTACATGCATTCATGAATAATTCCGGGTATAATTGGATTGAGTTGTATTATTTTAGAGAAATTGAAAATTTACCATATTGGAATTTTATTGGTTAATAGAATTGTTATATTTGTGAATTTTGGTGAATTTAGGATTTATTTTCGGAATTTATAGAGTATTGTGGAAAATAGGAATAGGAATTAATGATATTTGGAGATAATTAGAATGTAAAGAGGAGACTTATGAGAGTTAATGGAATCAGTTAAAAAGGAACTTAGTTTAGGCTTAGACCTTAAGAAAGTGCCAAGTGTCACTAGCTCAGTAAGTGGATTTTATATATTGTTAGAAGTAAGTTATATTTATTTGAGAGTTGGAAAAGGCTTAGTTATATGTTTAAGTTAACTTTTTCAAAATCGCCTTCTTCGAAATTCTTCCCAATACACAAAGTTTTGATCTGAAACTTCCGTGAATTTACTGTACCGATCTAGATGGATTTTGACAAAATTGTCTTCACAAAAGTTGTAGATCTTTCTTTTATTTTTCCATTGATATAAAGTTTGTAAATTTTTGAGTTCTATATTAAAAGTTATGGAGGTTAGAAGTTGAGATGTTGGTGGAGAAGAAGAAGAGGAGTTGCACCGCCATGCTTGACTTTTGGGGTTCAAAATGGATTTGCACCGTCGTGCAGACTTTTGAGGATTGTGAAAATGCGCTTTCTCCAGACCTCCGGGAAAAGCATGAAAAAAAGGCTCGAATGGACTACGGTAAAAAACTAAAACCTCGGGCTCGCGAACGGGGTTATCCAAAATATGAAAGACAGAGGTGTTTCCACGACTCTACCACCTAGTGAATTCTGTTCCACTTAATCCCTCTATTTCATGACCTGTCTCGATAATATTTTTCCTTGTTCACTAATAAATCAACTAATTAAACTCATATTTCTATAATCAATTCGATTCCCCGATTAAACCCAAGAAGTGAAAACAGGTCAAATGATATGAGACCAAGAACTACGAGATCGCCCCTTTCATTTTGAGGCGACGGAGGGATCGTACCATTCAAGCGATTCGGAACTATTATATGTCCAAGGTCCAATATTGGAATAATTTAAGAGATTTTCCTTGACTTTGTCCTCGGGCAATGACACGCAATGCGCGCCGCGGCGAAAAAATATGGGTACGTATATTTCCTGACAAACCAATTACCGCAAGACCGACGGAAGATTCTCTTTCGGGTAGGCCCTGAAAGGAGGAGGAAGGCTGGAATGCCAACAGACGTCTATTATTGAATTCACCTGACCCGATAGTCCCCACGGTGACTTTGGTGATAAATGGGAAAATGCACCGTCGTGCATAAGCACGATCGTGCATTTGAGATTTTCCCTTTTACTGAACAGTCTTGCTTCTTTTGACCATAATTTCGTCTCTAGACATCCAAATGACTTGATTCTTGAACCATTGGACTCGTAAGACATTTCTATACATCTCCACAAAAACAATAGCCATCTGAAATGAATTGAGAAAGATTGAGTGAAAAACGTGGGATGGGTACAGTGAGTGTGCTCTTAAATAATATGAACTAGTGTTATTCCACTGAACATACTTCAGTATTTTGATTATATTTGGACTTGTAGGATTCTAAATGAGATTAATTTTAATTTGGAGTAAACTAGAGAAATAGGGCTACAAATCATATAAAAAAGTCGAATTGTGATTCAGTCTCTAAGATGTTCAATTTCTAGATGGAAGTTGGGTATAGTCTACTGTTTTGGATACGAGCAGTCCAAAAATATTTGAGGCATATCTTCCAAAGTACCGAACCAAATTGAGTGATTTTGGTATCAATAGAAACATAAGAGATAGAGGAACACTTTTCTAGAAGAGAGTATGACCAAATTACCTCATTTTTACCTTATGATTGAACGTGAACAGTAGACTCGAATGGGGTATCTTGGAAAAACTGAAGTGATTCAACATGAAATGAATTGTGATTTTAATGGTTTTTGTAGGATCCCGTTTCCGGAACCCAACTTCTTAACAAAACCATAAGTATCATCAAAACATTTCTACTTGCTCTGGTACCAACTTGTTGGGACCCGTTCTCGAGACCAGACCCCAACCGAAAAACGATCTCCGATAGCGAAACAAAATGGCCAAAAGCAAAACGAATCAAAAGTGGGCCAACACGAATGAAACGAAAGGCGAAACACAATTTAACCGAATCACAGCAAATGAACGGTTCAATTTTGAAACACAAATTGAAAACAAAAACGAATCGAATCGAATTGTCAAATGAAGCAAATCGAATCAAACGAAAGCGAATCGAATTCCGACATCCGAAAACAAGTACTGAAGAAAACTAAATTAGCGTTGGAAACCCTAAAGACACACTCGGTCTAAACCAATTCGAAATCGGTATACATTTCTTTCTTTTTCTTTCATTCTCATTTTACTCGTCTTTATTCAATCTGATACACCACGATCAAATTTTCCATTTGGAACCTCAACCATTCGAATCT
>JAOTBA010000008.1:11398110-11412123 GCA_025629845.1 Erythroxylum squamatum | reverse complement strand
CTTAAGGCACAAAAACATCTACAATACAATTCATATACAAAAACACTCATTTAAATTCATTTTAATATTTCTAATTTCCACCGAAGGTTCGGGGTCCAACAATTTTAGTGAGGCATAAACCTAAGTATAAATTATACTTAGATGAGTTTTGGATATGAGAATGATTTTGTGATGGATTGATGGTTAGATATCCGGGATTGTCATGAACATGCATTGTACATATTTCATTTCATTCATGTGTATTATTAAACACTTATGATTGTACAAGTTGTGATATTTGTGTATGTTGTTTGATATAGAGGAGCAACTGGAACGTCAACCTCTAGACGTTGTCGGAACTTCGAAGCATTAGCTTTGGGAGCAACTAGTAAGTAACCTAGACAGTTTCTCTCAATAATTGTTTGCTTAAATTATGATTTGAATGATAAATGAATGTGTTTGATTGTTAATTTCCAGACAGGAGGTCCGATGATTGTGAAATGTGGAATGTATATTGCAGTGCTGCTTGAATGTGAATGTGAAAACCTATGTACTTTATAATGTGATTGAGTGTGGTACATGCATTCCATTCATGAATGCACAATTAGATAATGGCAGTTGTGACCAGAGTAGCCACCGATCATAGCTTAAAGCTCAACGTGTGAAAAAGAGTCTCGAGCTCAGACAGTGATTAAGAGCCTAAGGCTCACTATGTAAAATGAGCCCTGTATCCTCATCGGATAAAGGACAGTTATTAATGAGCCCAGTATCTAAAATAGATACGGGACAGTTCAGGCACTCAGTCACAATAACGTAAAAATTGAAAAGTGTCTCATGAGCATTTATATGCATTTTTTATCAAGCATTTTTGATTGATTGAAATGCAAAATTTGCATATGCTTAAGTGAAAATGTGATAACTATATAAAATGCAATATATGATTATATGTTATGTGAAATGAAAGGTTGCATGAATTGAGTGAACCATCGATGATGGTTACCTCATTGAATTCGTAAAACTTACCAAATTTGCAACGTTGTCTTTTCAGGACTAAGAGACGACTCTAGTTACTAAGAAGCTCTACCAGCCGTGTAGATTGTGATTGGCAAGAGAAATCATGACTCAAAGGTCGGTCAGCTGAGATTTTTGGACAGATTAGTTAGACTTTGAATATTTTCCTCTTTCATATAGTACTTTTGTACTAAGTCTTGATGTTGTACATATAGTAAGTGTTGAAAGATACAATGTAGACTTCAATTTTTATGTAATGAAATGAGGAAAAAGTTGGTTTTAAAATCTTGTGATTTTCTATTGATGCTTATAAGTGATTAATGATATGATGCCATGTGAAGTGAATGTAGTGATCGAATGTAGCTCGCCTTTATCGTAGGATATGGACCGGAAGAGGGCGCTACAAAAGTGATCTTGTACCCTGCGGTAAGGGGGCGCTACAAAAGTGATCTTGACTTTTAAGAAATCAAAATACGAAAAAATCGTTTGTATTAATTCCACTGTGATCTAGATCAGATCCCATCCCAATTTTCAAACAATTAGTTCATTAAATATTCAGTTTAAAGTGGTCCTTATATTGTAAGCTAGAGGAGAGACAAAAATAAAAGAAACTTCAAAATAAGATCTTCAAACAAATTTCAACAGAGATTTTGATTGGAGTATTATTTCCTATAATGTGTTTCATCTCATTCTAGTACACGCAATACCTAACACCTCCTATGTGCTAATTGTGAATTTAAATTAGATTCTTTTGAATATCATATACGGTGAATTCTTTATACAAAAGTATTTTATTAGGACATTCTTCTGCATAGGTAAATTTAACTTTTTCTTTCTGATTTAGATTTTCCAGATTCAAAGATTTTCAAAGGGCACATTATATTTATCCAAGATATGATAATATCGTTTTCAAACTGCAGTTCATGTTGATTACGTGAATTAAATTATCCAACATTTTTATCACTATTTATTGACTATTCTTTTCCTAAAAGACAATAGGAGGTAATAATTTATCAAAAATTTATATAAAAAGCATTCACATAGATAAAACTTATCAGGATTTGTTTTAAATAAATTCCAATACAAATATTAAAATCTAATTTAGTAATTTTGCTTATGTAATGATTACGCAGGAAGGTTTATCCTTCAACACACGAAGCATTACGCAATTGATGCTCAATCTTTTACTACTGGTGAAAATTTAATGTCACCATCTTTTTCTAGGGTATAGAATGATATGATCAAATTTGATTTGATTTAGGAAATTTGATGATAATAACTTGTGCTTCTAACAAGTTTTTCTGTCCAATGATTCACCCAACTGAATTGTTTAGCCCGGTACTAATTTGGGACCTATTTATATATAATCGCTAGCAATCAATGAACTCACCGAAGAAATGTTAGAAACATCTAAAGCCCGCATATGCGTCTCAAGTAAAGAGTGTTTGACAATGTTTCCATCAAGTTATCAATTTCTTCGAGACTAATGCTACATGATCTCAAAATGATGGAACAAAACGCAGCAGTGTTTTCAGAATACACCAAAGACGTAAATGAAAAAGCAGGATTCTCCTCCTGTGAAAGTTACTTTTCTGCTGAACTCTTTCACGAAGTCGTAAAACTTATTAGCATGTAATGCTTGTAGGGCTTTCCAGGAGTCACAATCTGTGAAGGGAAGTTGGGATGATTCACAGCATCAGGATACCCTTGAGTCTCTAAGCACAGAGCTGCATGAGGCTTATACACAAACCCACCTTTTCCTTTCTGAGTCAAAGTGTTGCTTGTATAAAACTGCAACCCAGGTTGATTTGTATACAGTTTCATCACTCTTCCTGATTTCTTATCGAGCACAATTGCTGCTTTCTTCAACTTTTTGCTTCCACTTGCATCAAGTGCATAGTTGATATCATAGCCATTAGGTAGCTTTTGAATCTTGCTTCCAATGGTGGCGGGGTTCAGGAAATCATAAGGCGTTCCTTTCACAGACTCGATTTTTCCAGTGGGAATCAGCTTGCTGTCAACAGGAGTGTAGTGGGAACCAAAAATCTGAATTTGTTCTGCCAATATATCACCACTGTTGTGACCACCAAGGTTCCAATAGGCATGATTTGCTAGGTTGACTGGAGTAGCCTTGTTAAGAGCTTTTGCTTTCATTATAATGCTCAACCTGTTTCTCTCGAGCAGTTGATAGCGCACAATCACATGGACCTCACCAGGGAATCCTGAAAAACACTTGTAAGATATTTCAATATAAGCACATCATATAAAATAGCGATCCACCCAAAAGACAACATGTATGTTGACTTGGCAATAAGTTCTAACCTTCTTCACCATCATAGCTTTTGTAGGTGAAGTCAATGTAAGGGGCATGACCCTCTGGTTCATGCATTTTTACTTTCCAAATCACCTTACTGAATCCTTTAGGTCCACCTGCAATTCATGTACGTAGAAATATTTTTAATTTCTACTGAAACAAAATCAGAAGGAGAAGAGATAATTAAACTTGTGCATATACCATGAAGCATGTTCTTGCCCTCATTAGGGACGAGTTTGTACCGAGTCCCATTAAGAGTGAATTGAGCACCAGCAATTCTGTTTGCGACTCGTCCAACGGTGGCACCGAAGTTTGATGTGTCATTCTGCATAATCCAATCGAGTTTAAACTTCCAGTTCAATGGACTTGCTCTAGTATAGTCAATCTTATCCCATTAGAATAAGGAAAAAAGAAAAAATAACTTGGTTGCATTGAGTGCTAAGTTCAAAGACAAGTGTAAGCATAACAGCTTGGCTTTGCTAAGTTCAAAGACAAGTGTAAGCATAACAGTTTGGCTTTGGATGGTCTCCAGTTTTCTATACATAGAGAAGATTAATCCATGTGCATTTATGCACCATAGTAATGATGATGATGAAAGGCTCACAAATTGCGTAAATGAATTGAAAACATCTATAATTCATAGTTGAATTATATTTCGAATGGAAAAGTTGGGAGCCAAAGACAGATTTGGCATTTGAGAAAA
This sequence comes from Erythroxylum squamatum, assembly GCA_025629845.1. Taxonomy (NCBI): domain Eukaryota; kingdom Viridiplantae; phylum Streptophyta; class Magnoliopsida; order Malpighiales; family Erythroxylaceae; genus Erythroxylum; species Erythroxylum squamatum. The sequence goes on along the minus strand of JAOTBA010000008.1, from coordinate 11,408,116 downwards.
GTTTTCGGATAATATAGGAAAAGGAAAATATGCAGAATCTGCCTGTTTGGGAAAGAATGTAAAGAGGGAGTTTTAATTAATTAATCAGGTCAGGAATTAAAGCGTCCAAGAAGGAAAAACTAGTTGCTTTAACAATTACCAATTGGGCGGTGAGAATTATTTTAGCTTTATCCAAAGTTCCAAACGTAAGGATGACATTTGATAGCTGCTTATTACAGTCACAGATATTATTATATGCTGAAGCAGAGCCACTAGGAAATTCAGGATCAGAAGTTGTAGGCCACACTCTATACCCAGTCTTATGCCTTTTCTACCAAAGTAGGAAAATTATTTGAGAGCAAGATCAACTTTTTAAATTTTAAGTTGCTTTTATTTTCCTTACAGACTATACAACTTGCAGGCAGAGATACAACTACTATCCCAATGATCTGTGGTATAAAATATTTTACTTGTCGTTTTTGGTGCACCAATGAAGGACATTAAAAAATTTCAGGTCTGTAATTACGAAAAATATGGTTCACGTTATTGGAAGAAGGAATTGAAAACGACAGGTTTTAGTTTTACTGCAAGTAACTTGATCTTATTCTAATTTGCTTATCCTATGTTGTCCAGAAGGGAAAGAAAGGGATAATGATCGACAACGTGGACTAGCTACATTAGGTTGGAAAATTGTTATTTCACTTCTCTTAAGAAAAATGAAGCTACCGTAATCGGGGAAAGAAGTGAACTCATAGATGAGCAGAACACTCACCTTGTACTCATTGATAGAATCATATCCCAATATCACATCAGCGATTTTTCCTGATGATCAGAAACCGCAAAAGAAAAATGAGTAAAACTAAGGAGCTACCTTCGTATCTTGAAAAGAATTTTGAGTACAAAGTTAACTAAGAAGCAGTGGAATCAGAGCATAGAGCTCAAGAAAATGGGTGGACAAATTTAAGTAAGAAGCAGAGGAATCAAAGCGTAGAGTTGAACAAATGGGTGGACAAAGTTAACTAAGAAGCAGAGGAATCAGAGCATATATTTCAGGAAAATGGGTCAATAAAGTTAAGAAGAGACATACCGTATTTGTCAGGGACAAACATAGATATGACGTGGGCACCATAGTTGGTGAGCTTGAGGGAGATATTTCCTTTCTTGAGGTCATAAATCCCAATCTCATCATCGTGCTTCGCTGAAGAGCCATGGACGAACGTAAAAATTAACAGAAAGGCAAAAGAAGTCAACACAGAGAACTTGGCCATCTTTTTCGCTCACAGATGCGTTTATTTCTAACAAGATGTAGTTTCTCTTTTTGAAAGAGACCAAAAGTACATAAAAGGCCAGAAAGAGCACATGTGCTCTGGACTATGATGACGCTCGCTCATAGAATAGTCGGACCTGACAGTCGGTTGACGTGACATTGTTTGCCCGAAAGAAATTGTTTTCTTTCTTTCTGAGAATTAATTATTACTTATATTTGACAGATCATTGCGCAGAGGACCATTTTGAATGAAATAAGAAAAGGTTGCAACTTGATTCGGGTCTCATGGATCCTGCATCATTTTGTCAAGTCGAAGCCTTTGTGCTTAGGCAAACTTGTATCGAATGGGTAGCGCAAAAGTCAAGACATGTGCTCTCCTACCTTGAACGAGGAACGAATTTTTGGCTGTATATCAATGCCCAAAAGATGATCCATATCATTTGAAATACATGACTCCTCAACTCCAACGAATGAGTTGTTAAAAACCTATGAGGACACAAAAAGGCGATTCTTCTTAGTTTAATCCATTTGAGAGATCAACTTGTCTGAAAAGATAAAGATGGCTCAAATGTCAATTCAAGTTAGTAGCCGATAATATCTTCCTCAAGTTCATCAGGAAATTACCCATTTGCCATTTTTCCGACTGTATTCTTTTTACTAAATCCATTAGCCGCAATGGTTACTTCACAAATTTCAGTTACAGAAATGACGAGAATCAGTATAATTTCAGTTATAATTTACAAAAATTTACTCCCTCTGAGTCACAATAAGTATCGTTTTAGAGGAATGCATATTTATTAAGAAAGTTAATGAAATGTCTAATATACCCTTATTAATTACATGTTAAAGTGCCTTGAAAATATAATCTGTGTAATCTGTGTAATTAAGATGTGAGAGAAATTAAAGGTTAATTTTGGAAGTAAAATTATAAACATGTATACAAAGTCAAGAATGACACTTATTTTGAATAATTAAAATGTATCTAAAACGACACTTATTATAAATCGGAGGAAATATTAAATTGAGAGTTCAAACCCTGGTAAATAAGGGTCAGGTTAGGTTGCATTAAGGTTGGGTCCTAAGAATGTACGAGGAAAAGTCACCGCTCCCCATGCAACAAATGATTGGACATAACTTGATCCATTTGAATTTCCTATTCTTAACTAGCCAAAAGGGAAACCATTTAATAGGCATCACTCTTTTAAGTCTGGTGCGCATCATCCATGTAGTTTTCCTTCCTGCCCTTTTTGACTATGTTATGTGCACCTTAAATTTAATAGATGGCTAGCCATAGCGTTGGTCCCCACTAGACCATTTAAAGCAGCAAGTTGTCTTTACCTCCGAAAATTTCAGGTACACAACAAGAGGGACTTTATTCAAATCATAAGTTGTCCCCAATGATATGAAGTCATCTTTTGTACATACATATCAACTAATTTATCATCTTTCTTATTCAAGTTTCAAATCATACCATGCTTTCTGATATTGAAATAAGCGTAAATTATCAGTTGCACCTTTTTCATTAGTATATTATGATTGGGAAAACGGCGGAATAAAAGAAATGGACAATAATATGGTACTTATTTGTGTTTTAACCACAATGTCAATTTTGCTTCCTGGGTAATAATTTAATTCCATATCTAAGGAAGAGGGTGGTTAAAAGCCTTGTATCATAAGGTATCTAAAAATGACGTTGTAATATTAATGGTAGTAGCTCACATTCAATTGCAAAGCGTAAGATATATGCAAAAATGAGATGACGTGTTTTAACTTTTAATAGTATATAGGGAAATGCCTATATACAAATATATAAAAATAAAAACCGCTCATTTTAATAAATAAATAGATACTATCTTCTACATTAAAAAATATCCATTTGCTTATTTGATTGAACATCCATATTGGAAACTTTTGCATTAATTATTTGAATGTTCAACAACGCAAGGGATTGCTTAGTATAAATTATATAAATGAGATGATCAAGTTTATGTTGGAATTTAGTTTGTGATATACGTAGTTAAAATCAAACTTAGAAATTAAGGGTTTTTTCCTTTCCAAGAGTTATGACTTGTAGTGAACAGACGTGACTGTTCTGAATGATTACTTTCTTTTCAAGAGTTGTGACTTGTAGTGAATAGACGTGACTGTTCTGAAAGTTGCTTCATTTCCAAGAGTTGTGATCTCTTTACTACCGTGGAGAATCCAAAGGAGATTTGGACGTTGCTTGAACGTGAATATTCATCTCAAAAGCAAGGCACATATAAGTTTCTTATTAAAAGATATTTTGACTTTAAATTTATTAATGGTTCTTCTCTTATGGGTCAAATCCACAATTTACAAGGGATTGTTTCAAAACTTAAAGACTTGGGTATTGAAATTTCAGAATCATTACAAGTAGGGGCAATTATTGCTAAGTTGCCTTCTTCTTAGAATGATTATCAAAAGAAGTTGTTGCACACTTCTGAAATTTTAACTATCGGTAGTATTTTGAAGCATCTTTGAATTGAAGAAGGTGCAAGAATTCTTCAAAGAAAAGAAGTGGAAAGAGATCCAAATGTGAATTTTGCGGATGAGAAGAAATCCAACAGTTCTAAAAGAAAGAAACTTGAAAATGCTGATGCTAAAGACAAGAAAAAGAATCAGGTTTGCTACAATTGTGGAAAAAAAGGGGCATTACAAGGTCAATTGCAGATCCAAGAAGAAGCAAAAAAGGAAACAATGTTCCTAGTGCTAACAATGTTGATGAATGTGTAGAAATTATGGCAACCTTGACTCTTGGTACTATGATGGAACTTCACATGGCGACATCAATTCCTTCTAAGGATTGCTGGTATGATTATGGTGCAGCAATTCAAGTGTGTAATAACAAGGACCAATTTAAGAACTATGAAGTTCTTGAAGAACAAAGTGGTCATGGCCAATGGTGTGAAAGCCAAGGTGTATGGAAAGGGAGATGTGCATTTTCTATTCACCTTCGGCAAAAAGTTGGTGCTCACTAGTGTGCTTCATGTTCCAGATGTGATCAAATACCTTGTTTCTACAGATATCTTGAACAAGAAGGGCTTGAAGGCTGTACTTGAGTCAAACAATGTAATATTGTCTAAGAATGGTATTTTTATAGGAAAATGATATTCTTGTAATAGAATGTTTAATCTTAGTCTTAATAAAGTGAATAATGTTTCTCTTTATTTGGTTAATGCTTCTTATTCTTTATGGCATAGTAGATTAGGACATATTAGTCATAAAGTAATTCATTATATTTCTAAAAATGGACTAATCTCTTATAATGGCCAAGTAAATAAGAAATATGAAACATGCATACATGCAAAGATAAAAAAACTTCCTTTTCCTAAAGTTGAAAGACACAAAATTGCTTGATTTAGTGCATTCAGATATATGTGAATTTAATGGTTTTTTTAATAAGAGGTGATAACAAATACTTCGTTACTTTCATTAATGATTGCACTAGATTTGTGCATGTTTATTCGATGAAAACCAATGATGAAATGTTTAAGACATATAAGTCTCTTGTTGAAAATCAATTAAGTAAAAATATTCAAATTTTGAGAAGTGCTAGAGGAGGAGAATACTTCTCTAATGAGTTCTCAAAATTTTGTGAACAAAATGGTATTATACATGAAACTAGTGCACCATATACTCCCTAACAAAATAGTTTCGTTGAAAGGAAAAATATATCTCTGTAAGACATAGTTAATTATATCCTATTGAGTTTGGGTTTGCCAAAAAAAAAACTTGTGGGGTGAGGCTTTGTTGGCTGCATGTCATTTGCATAGTTGAATTACATCCTTAAAGACTAAAGTGTCTCCATATGAAGTATGGAAAGGAAGGAAGCCAAACCTGTCATATTTGAAAGTTTGGAGCTGTGTAGAGTCCCTGACAACAAAAAAAAAAAACAACAAAGTTGGGACCAAGAGCACTTAAAATGTGTTTTTGGGCTATACAGAAAATTCTAAAGCTTATAGGTTACTAGAAGTTGACTTTAATGTGGTTGTAGAATCAAGGGATGTTGAGTTCTTTAAGGATTTGTTTCTTAAAGACTCAATGGTAAATAAGGATCCATTAAAATGACCTACCCCTTCTTCAAGTGTTGAATTCTCAAGTGCTAAAAGACCAAGTGTAGACCCTCCAAGTGAACCTAGGAGGAGTCAACGGCAAAGGAAGGGAAAATATCTGCCTTCAGATTTATTTCTTCATAAGCTATTGTTTTCTTAGTTGAAGGCAATAAGGATAATCTACTAAATAAAACTTTGGTTTTATTAAGTGTAGAGGAAGATCTTAAAACCTTTAGTGAAGTAATGAAATCAAGGGATATGGGATTTTGGAGAGAAGATATAAATGATGAAATGGACTCAATATTGTCTAACAATACTTGGGTTCTAGTTGATTTACCTCACGGGTCCAAACCAATTGGTTGCAAGTGGGTATTTCAAAAGAAATATGCCATAGATGATACTATTTTAACTTATAAAGCAAGGTTAGTAGCTAAAGGTTTTAGGTAAGAGGAAGGAATCAATTACTTTGACACATATGCACCGGTTGCTAAAATTACATTGGTAAGAGTACTTTTAGCTTTAACTTTGATCTATAGCCTTCATGTACACCAAATGGATATAAAGAAAACATTCTTAAATGGTGATTTAGATTAAGAAGTATAAATGGAACAATCGGAAGGCTTTGTGCTACCTGGAAATGAAAAGAAAGTATGTAAGCTAGTCAAGTAATTATATGGCTTGAAACAGACACCTAAACAATGGCATGAGAAATTTGAATCTATTTTACTCTCATATGGATTTAGATATAATAATGTGATAAGTGCATTTATTCTAAATTTAATGAAGAGTATGGAGTGATCATTTATCTCTATGTAGATGACGTGCTCATTGTTAGTCCTACATATAAAGGTGTGGTTGAAACTAGGAAGTATCTTTCTTCTAAATTCAAGATAAAGGATCTCGGTGAAGTAGATAATATCTTAGGCATTAAAGTTAAGAAGCATAATGGGTTGCACTCTCTCAATTATATTATGTTGAGGAAATCCTGAAGAAATATCAACATTTGAATGTGAAAGATGTAAGTACTCCTTTTGATCCTAACTTTAAATTGTACGAGAATGAAGGTAGTCCAATTGCATAACTTGAATATGCTAGTATAATTGGAAGTCTAATGTATGCAATGAGTTGCACTAGACTAGATATCTCATACTCAGTGTGTTGGACCCCGAAATTTTCTTTAAATTATTATCGATTTATTTGTTTGATTATTTTTTTAAAGTTTAGTCCATTAAATTAGCAAGTATGAATAGAAATTAGAAATTAGAAATTAGAATGAAGTGTTAGAATTAAGTTAGAATTAATATGGTGTTTAATGGGTTAAAACAGTTAGTAGACAAAAACAAATTAAATAAAAGAAGGTTAAATATGGAAAGACTAGTTAAATGAGGGGCAAAATGGGAAGAAAGACCAAACAAATGGTCTTGAATTAAGAAGAAGAGAGGGATCGTGAGAAGAAGAAAAAGACAGCAGAGAAAACGTCGGAAAGAGAGAAGAGCAGAGAACTGTGGGAGAGAAGAGAGAAAGGAGAAAATCGTGAGAGAGAAAGAAAGAAGAAGAAAAGAAGAGGAAATCAAGGTTGTTAAGGTAAGTTAATCATCTTTTTCTTCTTGCTTTGTTAGAGAAAGAGTTAGAGAGAGAAAGGGGTTTTGTGTAGAGAATAAAGGGTTCGTGTTGGAAGAAGATGATTTAAGATAACCCATTTGATTTTAGGGTTTCTAAACTAGGTCTTGGGTTTTCTAACCTAGATGGACTATGGGTAGGATAGGTTTAAGCTTAATTTGTATTTATTGCATTTTTTGTGATTTTTGAAGTTTATGAATTTTATTAGAATATTGTTTTGAATGGAATTTTGGTTTTGTTAAGAAACCAATAGAATCCTACCTAAGAGCAAAAGGAAAGACAACCTTGAGTTGGATTTTTGCAAACGATTTAGGTGGGTAATGTATTTATGGTTCTCGTGTAATTGGGCAAATTCTTGCTTATGTGTGTGTATGGTTGATTGCTTGAACTTGATTTGCTTGAAATTGAATTGTTGTGAGTGCTTGGAAATGTATGATGATTTATGACTATGTTATATCTTGAAGGCGTTATGACATTTTGAATTAAATGAAAACAAGAAAAAGCATGAAAGTATGAGCATACGCTAAAATGATTATGTTCTTTTGTTTGGGCGAGAGAGGAAACATTTCGTTCGTCGCGTACACGTAGACAAGAGCCTTCTCCCAGCTGCCCGCTTGTGGCATATGAGCTACGAAAATGGACTCATTTTGTTCATAGTGTAAACTTCGGTTTCGCCATTTCGTTCCATGGAACCCTCGAGCCATTTATTTATGCATTGCATCTTTGAATTGCCAAGTATGATGCATTTGAGTGATTTGCTTAATGGCTAAATTCTATGTTATGTGTTATACATTAACTTACTTAAATACGAGTTTTTGAGCTAAATTGGTGAATGACTGGAATGTTAGATATATATATATACATATGATTGAATTTGTGGTAAATTGCCGATGGCTATAAATATAGCCATTGAGCATTGTAGCTCATCCCAATATTTTTCCACTCCTCAGGTGCAGAACAAGAAGGTTAGCAATCCTTGCGAGGCATTAGGAAAAACTCCAAGATAGTTAGAGACTTTTGTAACTAAGTGACTAGACTTTTGGATAGCTTTATAAGCATATAAACATTAAGCTTCCAATGTATTTTGTATCTTGTGTTAAGCCTTTGATGAAATGTTGATATGAAATTAAAGATATGTATGAACTTCTTTTTTATTTAGAAATTTATTGAGAATTGAAGAAGTTTCCAATGTGTATGTCCATATTTATCTTGTAGTTGTATATTTCATATTTCAAGTCTTCCATAGGGGTAAAATTGTGTACTGCATTCAGGTGAAAAACAGGATTAATCTAGGCTGAATTAGACAAAGTTGTCTTCTCGGAAGCTGTAGCTTATCCTCTTAGCTTTCCAACGGTATAAAGTCTGTAAATTTTGGATATCAGAGTTGAGAGATATGATCATTATAAGTGGTGATGTTGCATGGGATGTATACACAGGTCAACTATGGTAAATGAGGAGAATTAGTGGTTTTGATGAATCAAATAAGTAGAGATTAGAGGATTTAATGAAACAAGGTTGGAGGTTAAACTGATATGAAGTGATATTTCACTAGGAGAGGTGAATTTGAGAAGATTATGAGTGAAAGCAATGTTATAATTGACGTAGGAATCATTGGAGAGGCTTTGGCGGGGCTTGGGTATCCCCTATGTCCTTTAGACGGACTTTAGGCCCATTAAACAGACCTTCTCAGGTCTGTGAGGACCCCCAGCATCGTCCATGTTCGTTTAACAAATATTAAGTTTATTAAACGGACCTTCTCGGGTCTAGAATGGCCCCTAGCCCCGTGTATGTCCATTAGGTGGACGTGTATGCTCGTTTAACAGACATACACTGTACACTTTTGGAAATTTGAGTTTTTGACCCTATAAATGGCATAATCACTCTTTGGTGACTTCGCAAAGTTGTAGATCATGAAGTCCTCTTTGAAATAGTCCTAAAACGACCTCAATCCAACATCTCTAGTGAAAGTTATGGCAATTGTCCCAAAATAGATACAATATGATTGAGGACATAAACATGTTTGATTCTTTTGGCCATAACTTCATCATCTGACCTCCAAATGAAGTTATTCTTGAAGCAATAGATTCCTGACAAATTTTTCTATCTTACACAGAGATTGGTAGCCTTTGGTGTTAATTTGGAAAATAATGATGAAAAAGAGAGTAAGAGTATCGGTTGGAAGAGCATGACCTGGTCATGAACTGGTTATTCTACTGAACATACTTCGATATTTTAATCATATCTCGATTTATAAAGCTCCGAATGAGATGGTTTTTGTTTTCAATTAAACTAGAAACATAGAGCTACAATTTTCTGAAGAATTCAATTTGTAATTTTGGTGACTGACCGGTGTGGGCACGCCACCCTTATAGGATGATGGATATTTTATGACTCCAGATTGTTGGGCCCCAGAAATGGGGTCCAACAATTACTTTCTTCATAAGAAAGGAACATAATTTGTGCTAGTTTTACCATTTCAACAATATCCAGTTTTGATGAAACTACAACAAGGAACATTTAGGAATAACACATAGTGTAAATTGAATTTCATAATTATGATCTCATCATAATTTCAATTACATAGTAATTATTCCAACGATTTTATTTGTAGTATTAAAACATAAAATATTAATTAAATTAATACATGAAGATATATAAAGCCTTTTCATTAATTCAAAAAATAATGTCATACGTTAATTTGTATCCAATTGATTGGCTCCATGGGCATAAACTAACGATCTCCCGCTTGCACTAAAGCTAATCCCCTATGAATCTAATACCATATCCATCCATATGTCGATCATGTCTCTTTTGAGACAATGGCTTAATCAGAGGATCTGTTAAATTCTTTTTAGTGGGAACTCACTCTAATGTTATGTCTTTCCGCTCCACTATCTCCCTGATCAGTTGAAACTTTCTGAGTACATGTTTGGACTGTTGAGAGTTTTCAAAGAAGATTTGATACCAAACAGAGTAATGAAAAGCTTTTGTGGAAAGCAAGTGTATTTACATGTAACTTTATCTTCTTCAGTTACAGTTTTGTAATGAAAATATTTATTATTAATAA
>JAOTBA010000008.1:11342714-11353838 GCA_025629845.1 Erythroxylum squamatum | reverse complement strand
AAAGTAGTAGTAAATCTGAATTAACCAAGTGAGTTTTGAAGAAGGGTTAAACGAAAAGATTACACAATTCAACCCCCTTTTTTGTGTGTTGATTATCATTGTACTAACTTGTGATTAACTTCATATCTCACATTGTAAATGGTTTGGGTCATACCATCATCGAGCTTCATCCTTATGGTCCTTATGCCTTGGACCTTTAATTTTTGATCACCCACTATGTTGATGTGGCCATATGCCCCATCTTGGCGTAAAGTATCAAACAAGGCTTGGTCTCTATAAACATGAACCGATGCAGCCAAATCTAACACCCAACTCTTTTGGCCTTCCTTTACCTTACTATGAGTAGCCAATAACAAATCACCTTCACCATTACCTATGACCACATTAGTGGAATCACCATCATCATCTACTTTAGTCTTGCCCTTCTTCTTTTGCATTAAATGGAGACTCTTCAAGTCCTCCATCATCTTCGGATAGGAGCTTTGGATGTAGCCCTTCTCCTTACAATAGTAACACTCCACGTTACTGAAATCTTCCGCGCCGATTTCGATCTACTCCTTAAGCCATCTCCCCTTCTCTCTTGATTACTCCCTCTCTCATACTCCCTCATAACTAATGCTTGATCACCATCACCTGAAGAACTCCATCAACATGTGTTATTATCCTTTCGTTCTCCCTCAATACCGCAATAGCTTCATCTAGCATAATCTTCTCCATACCAACAAGCAACATCTGATAAAAGGTTGGTAGGACTTAGGTAGTGAAGCCAACAACAAGAGAGCTTGTTCTTAATCTGTGATCTTTGATCTTCTCATCCGCATTTTTCAACTGGGCCACTAGTTGATTGAACAAATTGATATAGTCCTGTAAGGTTGTACCCTCCTCTATCCTCAACTGGTACAACTCCCATCTTAAGCACAAGATGTTAGTCAATGATTTGGAGGTATATACACTTTGGAGCTTATCCATCAAAGCTTTTGGATTCGTCTCACTCAAGTAGTTATACTTGATCTTCAGAGCTATAGTCAACTGAATTGTACTAACTGCCTTTTTCTTCATCGACGCCCACTTGACATCATTCAAACTCGCCAGCTTGTCCGCTTCTAAAGTTGCATCTAAATCTTGTTATACCAGCAAGTCCTCAATAATACTCTTCACACCTAAAAGTTTATTTTCCCATCAAATAAGGAAATGTGAAATTTCGAAGCATTATTTTCACCCATTCTCTTCTCACAGTAATTCCTCCCTAAATCAAACAAGCAGTAATTTTCCCTATGAAAGGATCCTCCAACCACAGCTCTGATACCACTTGTTGGGGAAAATTACCAGAACCATAACAACAATAATAGTAAGAGAAATAAAGTGCAACCAACAAAATCAACACAGACGCAATTTACGTGGAAAACCCCTCTCAACTAGGGGAAAAACCATGGTCCTGATCTTCATGGACTATAATCAATCCATTATAATAATCAAGAGTACAATCAACAACGAACAACAATAATCTCAATGACAAGTACAATTATCTCTAGTTTTGGTACAAATTAAAAACTCTAATCAATTTAGTACTCTTTACAAACCTAAGAGATATCAACTCTGAATACTTTTCAATGATGATCCACTTCCTCTTGATTATCTCATCAAACAGCTGCCTTCCCACACGCCAAAACAATGAAGCAGAACTCTCTTTTCCTCCTCCTTCGTTCTGGTTTTTACAACAATACAACTCAAGAGTGAAAAAGGGTAAACCCTATTTTATCATATCATAAATTGGCTTCTCCAATAAGCCACCAAAACCTATTTTATCTTATCATAAAGAACTTTTTACTTAGTGAGCCACCACTTGTAAGTAAAATAAAGCTCACCCTTGCAAAACTCACATAGTTAGTATTTGGGATTTGAGGAGATACCCAACAGTAGCCATAGTCACACAAAAAAGACAAGTATGCTCTATACTTACCTCTTTATCAGGATCCTGTGTATTGGAAAGTCTTAGTCTATAGATCCTATTTGAGGTCTTTGTTAAACAAGGAATGATTGGAGATTTCTAAAAGGCATGCCTTGAGAATTGAGCCCATACAAAGGAAATTGGCTTGTATCTCGTCTAGCATACCTGAAATTTAAGCTACAGTAAATCTTTTTTTATCTTCGATCTCTTATGAAATTTGTTTTATAATCCACTTTACTAGTATATAGTTTAGAAATCCATGATGCAGCTCCGATGAGACTTATCGGCAAACTATTCCATGAGCCTAGGAGTTACAACGAAAAGAGCCTTTCTCGATTCATAGGTGTAATAATGCCACGTACATTGGTAATGTTAACCCCGTATACCCTTTGACCAGGGGTAGCCCATGTGGTATCAGAGCCAACAAATAAAAAATTAGTAATTGGCTAATTGCTGTTGCAAAATCTTTTGGTTCCGAGTGACTAGAAAAGAAATCGAAAGAATCTGTAGTTGAACAGTGCAAGGGGGTGTTTGGAGAAGAGCTGATCAGCTAAAAATTAGCTGATCAGCCAAAATCAGCTGTTTGACTTAGTCAAACAGCTGATACATATGTTTGGTTAATTGGCTGGTTGGTTGAATCAGCCAACCCAACCAGCTAAAACCAATCAGCTGCTCCATACCAGCGTTTGGGATAATCCCAAACCCAAAAAGTCAAGTTTGCCTGGACCTCGCTCGTCTCTCTCGTTTTCTCCCGAAGGTCTTGCGTTTTGTCTCTGATCTCTTCCTTCTTCATTTTTTACTGGTTTTGATATGAATTTCACACTCTAATCTCTTTGCTTCTGTGTGCTTTCTTTCTAGGGTTTTAGCGAAAGTGTCATGGCGATGGAGCTAAAAACGATCCTAACGATCTTCACTTTCTCACCTTCGTCTCAAAATTTTCCTGGTAATATCTTCAGTTCACTTCCATCAAAATTCATCTCTTTGTTCGTCTGGGTGTGTCATGGCCGTATCTTAACGTTTAAAATAATGCAAGGCATGCGCTGCTTCTCAAAAGTTTCATTTGGTCTGTCGCCGGCCACGACTATCTCCATTTTGCTTCCATAAGTTTTACAGACTCACGAATCCACATTTTTTACACAGAGACGAGGATGTGAAACCACCAACATTGGATGACAAGTAGTTGGGTTTAACGGGTTCTGAAAAGGGCATTTCTTCTTAGCGAGGATCTGACCAGAATCATGAGAGAAGGTCCCGCCTTTAGCATCAACAAGAGTGCCCCTTTTCTTATTTTTTGAAGATTCAGAACTGTGATTAATGGGAAGACTTGTAGAACTATAGATGTGTGATCTGTTTTGGATTGTGATGTTCAAAGTATGTGTAAGATCTTGACGTTGTTTTAGCAAGCATTTTTGTTTACTGCATTTGACGAATAGTTTTCGTTCTTTAATGATCTTCCCATTTTATCAATTGCAACTGTAGATATGGAGATCTTGGGAAGAGTTGTAAGACTCTTTTGATCAACCAATTTCATCTATATGCAGATGGAACCCGTTGAAAAGGTGGAGATGGAATCTGATGAGGAAATCCCTTTTAGCACATCACCGGCAGGAACTAAACTGCATCCTTTTGACTCCGACTTACAGAGTGCGGGTCTTCCTGGTGATGTTGGCAAGGTCAGGGAATAGAAGGTAAGGAAATTGAAGTTCCTTGTTTGCTTAATTATGTGCAATTTTGGTCAATTCTCTAGCTGTAATTGCGTAGAAGCTTGTTAGTATTCTCTGGTTTAAAGGGTATTTATTAGGTTAACTACATGAATGTTACACGAAATGGAATTAGGAAATGTCCTTGTAATATTGATCGATAATTGTAAGGATTTGATTAGGTGCAATAACTACCAGGTTTGTTAAGTTAAAATTTTACTTTTGATTCTGTATGTTACTGAACTCGTAATCTTTTGCACATTCTTCTGTTTGCTTTTAGATGCTGAAATGATGTTTTGTTTTCGTTTGTGGTATTTACTCTACTATGAACTGATTGAATAACTTATTAGCTTTCTTTTTTAAGTTTTTTCTGTCAATTGAATAACTTATTGGCTTTCTCTTGTAAGTTTTTCTGTCACTTGAAATCAGAAGATGCTCATAAATTTGTCCTACTGTTGTTTGTGGTTTATTACACTGAACTTGGGATAAAGACACGCTATTGCATGAAGTACCGACATTGCGACGGCAAGTTAATTCTCAAAGTCACTGATAACAAAGAGGTATTTGTGCTACTCATTCCTTTTCTGTCGACGTGTTATTGATTCTGTTCTTGGACCTTCTAAGTTCATACAGTGTGTGATTTGTGTTGCTCATTCCTTTTCTGTCGACATGTTATTGATTCTGTTCTTGGACCTTCTAAATTCATCTAGTGTGAGATGATTTCTCTGAAATTGAGTATAACATTAGAAGCACAGTTTTGGATATAGACTATGAGGATGGATGTGCAGACTTGTAAACTATGGTTAAAATCTCTTAATGAATTGTAGACCTCAACATCTTTTGGTAGAATTATTAAGGTGTGGATGGCTAACCAATTTGACAAAGTAATATTTGGATCGTTGTGTTGGTTATTTGAGTTTGTAGGCTTTTGAATCCTTTGTTATTTAGTTGAACCCATAACAACTTGCACTTGATTCAATAAAGATGATTTCCTTTAAATCATTCATTTTGTGAGAGAAGATGGATGTTATATTTTGATGGGCATGAGATGAGAAAACAGATAGGAGATTCTTTCACTTTTAGAGGTAAAGCTCTTTGTTTATCATCATTTAGTGCCAATAACTTGATGGGTGACGATGACAACCATAGCTACATTACTTAATTCTGAGCAATGTTGAACAATACTTATGTATTTATTACTAGATATGCTTAATTTGGCGTAGAATTTATATTTTACTTGGATAAATTGACACAAATCCATTTTTTCTCCAAGAAAAGTGAACTTTCTGTTTATTTTATGACCTAGGTTGGTCTGTTTCTTGAATTGAACCAGGCACAAGATGCTAAGAAGATGGAGAAGCTAAACAACATATTCTTCACCTTGATGTCCAGGGGCCCAAAAGGTATGATCTCTTTTTGAAGTTATGTTTTGGTGAACAATCAGGATATTTGTTTATTAATCCCAGATCACACTGAGGCATGAGGTTCCCTCAAGCTTCCTGGTTCCTGGCTATTAAACTTGTTTCACTCAGACTTAAGTTTCTTATGTATTTCTCCTTTTGGAGTGGTTATTAATACATTTTCATTTTTCAAATAAAATAAAATAAAATTCAGCAACTACTGCTTTAGATTAGGATGCAGTGACTCGAAATGTAATCCAAAGTGGCAGATCTAGATTTTTCAAGCTTTTTCTAATTAATCTTATCTTGTTTGCAGTGAGTGTTTCAGAAGTTACAGGGAAGGAACATAGTGAGGCACAGTCATTGAAGAAAGGTAGGGGAAGGAAACAATAACTATTTTTTTGGCTGCTTGACAGTAACTGAGTAGGAGTGTGGACATTATCTTTTCCATTGTGGGAAATTAAACAAGTTTTTGGAATTACCTTGCTTTTGTGATGTCGATGGAAATGATGGGAATTTGCTTCTGGACTGATATTTGACGATGAATCAATTCAACATAATAATTACATCGTTACCACCTCCAACTTTTATTAAGGTGTATAAATCTTTTCCTTTTCAATTATTTGCTCGATTATCAGTGCTTAATCAACATCTCATACATCTATGAAAAGGATGCTTCGATTCCTTCTGTTTGATAGTGGTAATTTGGTGGATATGAATGATTTTTTACCATTTAAGAAAAGAACAGGAATCTTAAAAAGTGAAAACAAAAAAGGCTATGACACAAGGATGCAGCTACAACTATTCATTCATATGCAGTTGTTCCAAACTCCAGCATAACCTTTATAGAATCATGATCTTCTTTTTTAGTTTAAGGTTCGAACAGCTACATAACGGTATCTCTCACAATGTCATGTAGTATGTTTGCCATGTTAATAACCAGAATTATTAATACCACCATGTTGCCCTTTCCACATCGTGAGCGAAGACATTCCATTAAGGGTAGATTTTGATCTTTGAGACATATTTCCATAAGGGTTTAGATTCATATATATATTCCACATTTAACGAAATCTAGTTAATTGAATATCTATAATATATCATATTAAATATAAAAAAACTTAATAGTTTAATTAATTGAATCAATTATAACATTATTATTATTATTATTATTATTAAATGTTTTATATTTTTTATTAAAGCTATAAACTTAATTTTTGTAAA
Source organism: Erythroxylum squamatum (assembly GCA_025629845.1). Lineage (NCBI taxonomy): Eukaryota > Viridiplantae > Streptophyta > Magnoliopsida > Malpighiales > Erythroxylaceae > Erythroxylum > Erythroxylum squamatum. The sequence goes on along the minus strand of JAOTBA010000008.1, from coordinate 11,347,566 downwards.
ATTACATATCTAAAATTGAAATTCCTATAAGAATATTGAACGAAATACTAAGTTATATAATATTCATACCCTTTTTTTAAGTCATGTCCTGATAAGTCATTTTACATACAAACAGCTAATATTAAACAACTAGTTTTACCAAACATCTCTAACAAACAGCTAATGCAATCCGCTGGTCAAATCAACTGATAGAATCAGCTAATAGCTAACAGCTAATAGAATCAGCTAACAGCTAATGCAATCAGCTGTTTGCCAAACAGGGCCATTGTCTAGCTACTGTTTTTTTTCTTCAGAAAAACACAATAATAAGATGAACCCTAATTTCGAGTTCTAATAGAAAATAACAATAATAGCAACACATAAACACAAGATAAATAAGAATTTATCCTAATCTAAGCTCTGATACCAAATGATGCAGAACCCCAAGGCCAAAGACCCGAAACCCCTTAAACACACACTTTGGATAAAACATGAACAAGACAAAATCTCCAACCCTAATAAACCCCAATCAATTATATGAAAGGAAACACATATAATAAGGTTTATTTGAAACAAGAATAGAAATTCGCCACAAGTGTTTATCTTGATAAGAATTATATTCTTGATGCAATAGAAGAAGACAAGAAAACCTCCTTTATAGAATTCGTTATTCTGAATTAAAATAGACTAATCTAGTTCCTCAGATTTGTAATAAGCATGGAAGTAGAAAAGATATTTTTTTTCGAGTTGAGAATGAATAGAACAAAAACTAACCTTGATCATAATCTGGGCTGGAGTAAGCAAATTTAACTTGAGGTTTGGGACCCTACTCATGTATCCGCTTACTTTCCAACGACATTAAAGAATCCCTTGGGTCCACCATGAAGCAAATTTTTACCTTCCCCTATTAAGCTTATACTAAGTTTTACCTAGCTTTAATTATGTTGATAACCCTTCTAATAATAGATCCGAAAGATGTATCATTTTTCAAGAATAATAGCAAAATTTATTTCATTATAGAAAGTGATGGAGATTTAATATGCAATAATAGACATCAGCCATCAGATAAAATGTTAACCTTGTACTGCTAAACTCTGTCATACCCAAACAAAGTATCGATTGGTTTTTATATTTGTTAGATATAACAAGAGCCTTAGTGATCGGTTTAGGATCAGCCATGAATTTATATAATGTAAAAAATTATTCCCTTGCTATCTATTTGTGGATAAATAAGTTTAAACAAGTTGTTAAACAACTTGAACAAGTTATTGGATGGATTGAATAAGTTATTTGATAGATGAATAAATTACTATAACTTTCAATCAACTTAACGAAAGTTGTAAAATTTTATTTTGTTTATGCCTTTCTTAATATATGGACCTCTTAACAGGTTAGAAAACTAGACATCTACGAACTTGCTTAATCAAGTAGTAGAAGACCTTATCAATTATTTATGGTAACTTTATCGAGCCACTTTATTAGAAGTTTAATAAATAATCGGCATACACTGATAAGGACTAATTTTGCTCATTGGATTTATTTTCTTCATTGGACTTTAGCCTATTTTACTAGATCATTTATTGGACTTCTTTAGTATCTTTAATATGGATCAATTTTGATTTTCTTAAACTTAATTATTAAAAAATTCGTAATAAATAAATGCCCAAAAGAAATTCAAAATTCTAACATTCTCTCTCTTGGACAAATTTTAATTAGAATAGTTATAAGAAAATTAGAAAACAATAAAAGAGGCTAAGAAAATCAATGGTTAACTAACATAAAACATTTGACCCAAAGATAATGAAAGTCCATTATTTGGTCCTGTAAAACTTTTGACACCAAAAAATATCAAATGCATGTATCATATGTGATACAAATCTAATCACGTATATCTAATATCTTACTAACATGAATGAAAAAAAATAGTGTGAAAAATAACAATAATACTTGTATGATCTTAAATGTAGCATTATTTCATTTGTAGGTCTCAATTTCTCTAAACCTTATGCTAAACTACATTTGAGAAATTTGTTCTCTTACTAAATGCTAAACTATATTAGAGAAAACACTTATGAGATTAAACATTTATATCCTCTTATCTCATAAATCTATGAAATTCTCAAAATATCTGAATGTGTCCTGGAGATATAAGATTAAGGTAAATCTATTAGAATGCTTAAGATCAATACTAATATTATAACTTTCACCTATATTATGACAATTTACAATAAACTGGATAACTAAAAACAACATAATGATTATATACATATATATATATATATATATATATATATTTATTTATTTATTGTGTGTGTGTGTGTGTGTGTGAAAATATTATTATTATAATACATGAAAATACATTTGTACTAGGCGATCAAAAAATTTAATGATTCCTAAGTAACATTATCTAAGGACATCAACAATTTCATATCGTAGACATGTTTATCAAAAATAGTCAGACGAAGTTCTCTAGTTAACAGATCAACCAATATATGCTTAGTCAAAATATATTCCACTTTGATGTCACTTTTTTGCATCATTTATTTTATGGTTAAATACTTTATCTCTAAATGCTTAGACTATATGATATTCTTATTATAACAATAAAACATAATGGGAATAACAACTGTATCAACTACAGGCAGTTCAAAAATCAAGTTTTTAAGCCAAACTACCTGTGAAGTAGTCTCCAAGCATGTAACAAACTTTACGTGCGTAATCAAGAAAGTCATCAATGTCTGTTTGGTACTCGTACACGAGATAAAACCATTTACTAACATAAAAAAGATATTATGATGTGGACTTCTAATTATTCAGATGCATAGCAACGTTTAAATTTATAAAACCAAGTAGGTCTAAATTGTTGACTTTTTAAAACATCTTTCAACCTTATTTTTCATGAAGTCGAATGAGGTAATAGCGTCATCAAAATTTAGGTACTATTATCTAGAAGCTTGATTAAATAATATATAGATTTTTTTAGTTTACAAATTGTACGAGTCTTATCCTGATCCTGAAATTCTTTCGATTGCTCTATATAGACCTTTTCATAAAGGTTTATATTAAAGAAAGCAGTTTAAGCATCTATTTGATGTAGTTCAATATCAAAATGAGCTACTATTGTTGTGATCACTCTAAATACATCTTTGGAAGATACAGGAGAAAAAAGTAACATTAAAGTTAATATCTTATCTCTAAGTGAATTCTTAGTAACCAACCAGGCCTTAAAACACTTAACCTTACCTTAGGATCCCTTCTTAGTCTTGTAAACCAAAATTTAACCTATAATTTTACAGTTATAAGGTATATTAATAAGCTCCCACACTTGATTATGCTTCATGGGTTGTATTTTGTCGCTTATAGCATCTTACCACAAATTTGCTTAAAGTCCAGAAATAACATCTGTAAAAGTAACTGGATCCACTACATATCTAATATCATAGCCTTATTCACTTAAATAAACTTATATAATAAGATGATATTTTAGGTCTCCTCATTTGAGTGGATACCCCAAACTGAACTAGTTTGGTATGATCATATACCTTAAGAACTTTAGTTTGTACTTGTTCCTATACTGATATAGTACTTAAACCTAGATCCACTAACCTTAGTTGAATGAGTGATGGATAAGATATGACAGTCGTATATACCCTTCTACCATCTAAAAGATGAGAGGGACCCATCCTCATTATGGATATTATGTTCTAAAAATTTCATTGTTTATGATTCCACTATTTTAGATCCTCTTTCTCTATAGTAAAACCTGTATCATTTAGAGTGATTAGGATATCCTATAAAATAACAATGAGTGGAATGAGAATACATTTTATCCTTACAAGATTTTTGTAATGTTTTACTTGGATTGGCCTCAGATGGATTTAATCCTACAGTAATATGAGTACTTCATACAACATGTGACCAATAATTCTAGTCTCATACAATTTACCTTCATGGAAGTGAAGAAAGAGCCTTTTATGTTATTTTCTTTCCTAATTCTAGTACCTACTGCTCCTGGTAAGGATATTGATATATACATGCTGCCATTAATTGATGACTTAAACAATCTATGGGAATTGGGATTATAAATTATTGATGTTGTTCAAGGTGAAACATCTATAATGCATTTCGTTATTTTGTGGACTATAAATGATTTCCCAGCTTATGGGAATTTTTCCAGGTGGAGTACTAAAGGGTATATGGCTTGTCCTGTGTGTAACCATCAAACTTATTCAATGAGGCTACGAAGTAAAATATGCTATATAGGTCATCGTTGTTATTTGGAACATACACATAGATGGCGAGGAAGTACATTGTTTAATGGCAAAGTAGAATTGCGTGAAGCTCCGTTGCAGGTGTCTGGTGATGATATTATTTATCAGCTGTCACATTTGGGTGACATTATCCCTGGTAAACACCTAAGTAATAGAAAGCGAAAGAGAAATGATGTTGACCTCAATTGTAATTAAAAAAACATATTTTTCAATTTTCCATATTAGAAGGAATTATTATTAAGGCATAATCTTGATGTCATGCTTATTGAGAAAAATATTTGTGAGAATATTTTAGGAATTGTGATGGCAATTAATGGGAAATCTAAAGACACCATTAAGGCTAAACTTGACTTGGAAGACATCAATATTAGAAAAGACTTGTGATATTCTTATTATAACAATAAAACATGATGGGAATAACAACTGTATCAACTATAGGTATTTCAAAAATCAAGTTTTTAAGTCAAACTGCCTATGAAGTAGTCTCATAACATGCAACAAACTGTAACATCCCATCACCGATGGGAAGGGTAAACTAGTAATTTGGAACGGGTTAAGAGTGTATAAATTTGTCTCGGCATGTTCATGCATAATATGGCCTC
>JAOTBA010000008.1:11323615-11342614 GCA_025629845.1 Erythroxylum squamatum | reverse complement strand
ATGTTTTATTATCATGATGCCATGTGGAGTATAGTGATGTTTGTTCGTAGTTCTTTCTTGTTGTAGGATATGTACCGAAATGACCTGCGGGCGTCCTGGTGTGTACCCTACGGTAAGGAGGCGCTACACAAACTCTACATACATAATCAAGAAAGTCATTAGTGTCTGTTTGATACTCTTACACGAGATAGAACCATTTACTAACATAAATAAGGTATTATGATGTGGACTTTTGATTATTCAGACGCATAACAAAATTTTAAATTTGTATAACCAATTAGGTTTAAATTGTTGACTCTTTTAAACATCTTTCAACCTTATTTTTCATGAAGTTGAATGAGGTAATAACTTCATCAAAATTTAGGTACTATTATCTAGAAGCTTGTTTAAATAATATATAGATTTTTTTTCAATTTACAAATTGTATGAGTCTTATCCTGATCCTGAAATTCTTCAGGTTGCTCTATATAGACCTCTTCATAAAAGTCTCTATTAAAGAAAGCAATTTTATCATCCATTTGATGCAATTCAATATCAAATTGAGCTACTATTACTGTGATCACTCTAAATACATCTTTGGAAGATACAGGAGAAAAAAGTGACATTAAAGTTAATATCTTATCTCTAAGTGAATTCTTAGTAACCAACCAGGCCTTAAAACACTTAACCTGGGATCCCTTCTTATTCTTGTAAACCAAAATTTAACCTATAATTTTACAGTTGTAAGTATATTAATAAGCTCCCACACTTGATTATGCTTCATGGGTTCTATTTTGTTGCTTATAGCATCTTACCACAAATCTACTTAACGTCCAAAAATAACATCTGTAAAAGTAAATAGATCCACTAATCTCCAATATCATAGCCTTATTCACTTATATAAACTATATAATAAGATTATATTGTAGGTCTCCTCACTTGAGTGGATACCCTAAACTAAACTAGTCGGTATGATCATATGCCTTAAGAACTTTACTTTGTACTTGTTCCTATAATATAATACTTAAACCTAGATTTACTAACCTTAGCTGAATGAGTGATGAATAAGAAATGATAGTCGTATATACTTTTCTACCATCTAAAAGATGAGAGGACCCATCCTCATTATGGATATTATGTTCTAAAATTTTCATTGTTTATGATTCCACTATTTTAAATCCTCCTTCTCTAAAGTAAAACCTATATCATTTAAAGTGATCAGGATATCTTATAAAATAACAATGAGTGGAATGAGAATACATTTTATCCTCACAAGGATTATATAAATAAACCTCAACGGGACAACCCTATATATGTAAATGAGCGAGACTTGGTTTCCTCCCTTTTCAGCTTTCAAAACCTAATTTTGATATTTACTTGCTTGGGATCTTGTTAAGTATATATAATGAAGTCTTTATGACTTTGCCCCAAAGGTAATTAGATACATTAATCTTGCTCTAATTATGTCTTATCACATCCTTTAGGGTGCTATTCTACCTTTTGACTACACCATCTTGCTCAAGACTACTTAATATAGGAAACTGAGCCATTATTTCATATGATTCTAAGTATTTGGCAAGTAAATCCTTTTCTTGTTCGAAAACCTTATGTCTGCTATAATACTCTCCTTCATGATTTGATTTGACAATCTTAATCAACTGCCCCAATCGGTGCTTAGCCTTAGTCTTAAAGACTTGAATTTTTAAGAAGTTTAGATTCTTATAAAAGGAAAAAACACATAAACCATAACAAAAATAATCATTAGTGAATGTCAAAAAATATATTGAGTTATAGATGGTAGATGTAAAGGGGCCATAGATATCAATATGTATGATGTCTAAGGCCAAAAGTATTAGTTGATCATTTTTTTTCTTTATTTTGGTCAATCTCTTCTAGAACGATCAACATACGTTTCTAGATCATCAAAATCTAAAGTTAGAAGAATTTTATCCTTTTTCAGTCTCTTTGTGTCTCTAAATGCCACAACATATATGGTTTATCCTTTATCATGGGCCATTTACTAGTAACTTGTTTAACAATATATGAAGAAGCATATATCTCATTAGGAGTTAGATACATTATATGCAAGCCATATGATAAGAAGGATGTGCCAATATATTTTTCATTGAAAGATAACTATACAATAGAATTTTCAATTACAAAACTATAACCCTCATTATCTAAGACTGAAGCTAAAATCAAATTCCACTTAAAAGATGATATATAGAAAGTTCCACATATTTCAAGTTTGAAACTAGTATCTAGGTTCAAACAAATATCTCCTACTGAGATAATATACAATTCTTTATTAATTTCCATCATTAGTTTTGACTCCTCCCTAGTTTGATTTCTCTTTATCATGAACCTTTGTATTATGGAAATAAGATAGTTAGAAGCTTCATTATATAGCCACCAAGATCCTGATGCAACTATAACAATATTAGATTTATGAGTTATAAAAGCTAAGGTGTTACCTAATAAATATTGTTTTTTCTTTTAGGTTTTATACTTCACACTTTCCTGTTTTTTATGTCTCTTTTTTTATAGGAGAAAATCTTTTCCTCATACGCCTATTAACATCCATGGGTTCCTTTATAGTACTATTTAAACTAATATCATTGGGTGGTGGAAATTTGGAAGGCTTACTTTTGAATCTTTTAGGCTTAACCTTTACTTTCCCTTTGGTTATAGATAATGTTATATGGTTGGTATTTTTTTTACTTTTCCTCTCCCACAATACAACAAATAATTAGGGAATTTATATCCTAACCTAAACCTTATCTTGAGAATTGTTTATGGTAATCAAAATACTAAACTTTAAAGGAAAAGTATTCAAATCTTGGTAAACTATACAAGTATCAAAAATAAAATTATTTAAAGCCTTCAACTTACTCTAAAGGTGGATCATTTTAATACTATATTCCCTCACTCCCCCTCCTTCAGTATATCTCTCGAAATGTTTTAGATGGAACTTATTTCAGCATTTGAAGATACCATGTACTTCTGACATACATTATTAAGGAAGTCTCTAGCTTTGTTGGTTTCTAGAAGTCCATTAAATGGATGGTCTAGGATTGATCTCTTTATAGTCAAATACTAGATTTTATTTAACCATTCTTAGGTTGTATAGGCTACTTTCATTGCCTCACTATTGATGGATGCAAGAATAGATGGCCTATCTCTAATCATGGCCATTTTAATATTCGTCATCTTTAAGGTAAACTCCATATCCTACTTTCGTTTAATGAGATTAAAACCAATGAGAGTTTCAATAGTGACACTATTGTTATTAACAAACAAAGTGACTGTATAATGTAAATTATTAGCATAAATGTGGGATAGTCATGATATTCATAGTCAAAAAACAACAGATATAATGAGCATCTATCATGAAACATACGTGAGTTGAATTTATAATATACATAAATAGTACCTTTAAATAAAAGTGATTAAAGTTACACACCATTAACTTATATAATTCTACCATATGAAGTGTATATATAGCTTAACTAATTGCTATCCCTTATTATAGGCCTTTATGCACATTTCAAAGTTTCATGCAAGGTCAACATATGTTGGTAGAATAACCAAATACAAAACTAGAGACTTTCGCTAATACTTAGCCTAAATACTAACTTGAAAGGCTATTATAATGACTACATTCTTATTAGTACTCAAATTGTTCTTCAAGAACATGGGATACACATGCATGTTATCCTCACATTTACCTATATGAGGTGTAATCATATGACAATTTACTGCTAGCCAATGCAAAATCCTCACGCACTCTCATTATCATATAAATGTGCTTTAACGCATTACTACTAATATTTATTTGTGAATTCAACACAAAAATCTCAATAAAATGATAATCATACAATTCACAATAAATCATACAACAAACAATAATAAATTAACCATATGATCTACGAATCCAAAATGTTTGTTATAGCTGTGATAATTTTATCTAAACTTTTCTTAAGATAAACTTTATTTAATACCATTGTCAAAAATCCAAAAAAATTTAAAAAGTCACTTTATGAGTTCACAAGACTAAAAACCAACCTAAAATAACTTAAAAGACCATTTAATGAATTTTAAAATTTTGAGTTTTTTTAATCCCATAGAGTGTGGACGTCAGCGCTTGCACATAACTAGTGCATGTGTGTTCCACACACTCGAGGCCTCATGTGATTCCAAATGTGTGAGGTAAGTGTAAATCATATTTGAGATGCACACTTAGTAATGCTATCATCTACACCCAAATTAAATCCTAAACTTCTACTAAAAATCAAATATAGAATAAGAGAATATGGATTGTTCCCACGAAAAATTCTTATCTATTAACCTTTATGTAATAAACTAATTAATGAAATGGGGACTTATGATAACAAGATATTTTATAATAAAAGTTGGCAAATTAAATTTGGTAAATAATGAAGGTAAATTATCAATAAAAATAATCTTGGTCTATGATTGTAACCATTATAGGAATCATGATTGATCGTTGATACGAAAGAAAATTTTTATTAATCAAATACTCATTATAGTACTCAGAACATGCCTTTCCTTATAATTAGCTAATTAGAAACATATAATATAATTAACCCTTATTAATTATACACCAAATCTTCCCCACAAAGTATACAAATGCATAAATTAAAAAAGGCATTCATTAGGGGTTGTAATGGTATTGCAAGTTAAGGTGAGGAACAATGGATAAAAGTGGTTGAAAACATAAATATTAGCAAAGCATTTAAACAAAATTAGGGAACAATAATGTAGATCAAGATATGAAAGTTACCTCACTTGAAAGAGTTCAACTGTGTTCTTTCTCGAAGAAAATGGAACATAAATGTCTTATTTTCTTGCTGCCACTAAAGGGCCTTATTAAATGCTATAATAATATAGCTTAGTACCTTGTGAGCCAGGAGGGAGAGAGCATTCTAAAGAGTTAAAAAAAGGAATAGAGACAGAGAATAAGTGTCTAAATTAAAATTTGTGCTACATAATCTTTTTAGTTCGGATTAATGATCACATGACCTCTAATCGACTTAAAATTTTAGCATGATGTTTCTAAGATTTATCTGTTCATGTTCAACAGTTAAATTTTTGTTTTGAACTCTCTAGATTAGTAATCTTTGTCCAATCCTCCTTGTATATGAGTTGTACATTTGCCACTTTTTAGGTGACGATTGTTTAGAATTGTTATACTAAGGTTCATATAGTTGTGTTTGCCTCTAGTTAAAAGGGTAGGAAAGACAATTTATTATATCCACTTATTTTTTGTTGATATTAATGAAAGTTTTGTTACTATTTATAAACGATCTTGTAATTTTCTCTCACATAAATTCCTATGTCTGTTTGTGTTATAGATCACTAATTTTATTACACTTATTATCGTTGTAATTTTGATTAATATTGAATATCCATTTGACTGCTTCCTATAACATATAATTGTTGCTTATGTATGTTTTAGTTCCTTTTCTCAACATTAAAAAATGCAGATAACATTATTGTACTGATTTTGACTTTCTGGTTAAGTTAACGATAGGAAAATTATTTATTTGTCATAGAATATCCCTGTTATTGTTAATATTTGTACATTTATTGTTACATTGGTCGTAATATTATTTTCTATTTTACAAATTCCAATCATTTTTGTTTGACAGTACCCGAAAGCATCAATCTTAACAGTCAAACCTTTCTTGTCCCAAAATAAAAAATATAGCATACTCCTTATTTTAAACTTGGGCTATTCTATGTGTACAAATTTATGCATCAATCCTGTTCTCACCTATTCTTCAAAGAATATAATTAATAAGCCAAGATTCATGCGTTAAGGAGTGTCCAGATTCATACGACAGGGAACTCACTAAAGTAAGCGAAACATATGTAAAATGGCAAAAAAATTTCAGTTGGTTTAGAACCTCATTCTAAATGTCTATTATTAGGTCGCTCTAATCTGGGTGTTCAATTTAAACATTTATGACCGTTAAACAATTTGCACTTTGATTTTATTTTTCTTTACATACTAATTACATCAGTTAATTAATATGTTCGTGTTACTATTAATTAAAATATGGAATCAAATAATATAAATAAAATTCATATTAAATTATTAATTGGAGTTATAAACAGAACAAAGAAAGTAACAGAAGTCATTTCATACTGTTGACAATTATTGATTGTACTCAAATAGGTTTTGTGGCAGCACTTATGGAGAATTTATACAATAATTAAATTGATTTATAGTAGTCAAATTTTGAACAAAAGTAATACTAAGCACTAGTTTTGCATTTTGTGTTATATATATGAAATAAAAAAATTATTGCTTGAAAAAAAGTTAATCAAAATTTAAATATGAGGACAAATTTAAGGATTAGGATCAATTGGGAAGACTGAGGGTGCCACTTCATATGAACTAAGAAACTATGCATTTTGGAGACCAGTAGCACAATTTTCTTAATGTCAAACAGATAACGTTTAATATGATCTTGTGTTACTCGAAATGATCTAATCTTGTAGTTCTATCTATTTCTCCGAAAAGCTATTAAGATATTGAGATAAGACAGATGTGTAACTAAGAATTTATATATCATCTCATATTATTATTTGAATGAGTTCTATATAAGCAGTAAAAAACTATTGGTTTAAAAATAAAAAGCTTAGAAATAGCTTAAATTAAAAGCTCACTTCATAGCTTCGGAGATCATTTTGTTCACAAACAAAGAGGACATCGATTATACGTTTTTAATCTTGTGAAGTACTTGTTGGCGATCAAAAAGATAGCATCCCAATGGCCAATTGTTTGACAAAAACCTAAAATTAAGTCTTCTTTTCCTTGTCATTATCAGGCACAGAATTAGAACCTTTGAACACAGGAAAAGGCAAGGTAGACTGGCTTATACTTCCGGTCTGGTGAGTAGAAGGTAACAATCCATTGAAGTAGCTTGATGCACATCCTTTTCCATTCTGTGTTAATGGATTGATAGAAGCTATCTGGTTGTTAGGCTCATGACCCAACTTCAGATTCTGGCTAAAGCTCTCCCCTATAGTATTCTTTCCTTGGTTTGAGCTTGCATTTCCGCCAATCATTGATGAAATAGCTGCAGCTATTACAGTTCTGAAACTTGGGTCGGAGGTCAGTGCCTTGGTTAATGTTTCTGTCAAAGCCTGTTGGGATCCTGCAGCTTGATGGTTCTTTTCCATGGATTGTTGATTATCATTAGATAGTTGTTCTTGTTGTCTTGCAAGAGTCAAATGCCCAATGCTTGCTTGAGAGCTGTAGGATGGTGCACTGTAGCTCTGGTAACCATTTCCCCATATCGTTGGCAGAATGTTGAACTCTTTGGAAGAGAAGTTCAGGCTTGTTGAAGGAAATCTCGGGTTTGAAGTATTTAAAATTGAAGAGAAGCTATTGAAAGGAGTAGATGAAGTGGATGGAGAAGTTGTGAGGTCTAGAGTAATTGTTGGAAACAATGGAGTGGGGGAGCTGGTCAAGTATAGTTGCTTTGCCCTAGAATTGTCATAGATACTGAAGCTCAATCCGCTGAGATCAGTGGCTGAAGTAGGACCAGCAAGAGAACTGACCCCTGGTTGAGAAGATGAGGAGCCTGATAATAACATAGAAGCAGCAGCTGAGGTGGTAGAAGCCATGGCAGTGGCTGAGAGTGGTAGCGAATGGTTGTGAGTTCCTTCATAGGTTGTAATCAATATTGACAAGTCCTCAGCACACCTTTGCACCTGCAAATCAAGAATCAAATGGCATTGAATCACAATTTCAAACTTCTTTTCGAAATGAATTACAAGATTTCTTTTAGAATTTTAAATTACAAAGTTAACAATATTATTATTATATCTGTTTTTGGATAAATAAGCACCTATTATACCTGTTTTCTTACTGGGCATGCTGGTGCAACCGTGCAACGATAGTATGCTCTTGGACAGGGATTTCCTTTCGCTATTTTTTGTCCATATTTCCTCCATTGGCATCCATCATTCATCTGTAGAATTCATGAGAAAGCCTTTGTCATGTTAATCGCAACTTATCTTCTCTAACTTAGGCCTCTAATTATTAGCAACGAGAAGTACTTCAGTTGATCAATACCAACCGTTGGTGTATCGCATCTAGCTCTCACACAAACCCTAGTTCTCTTTATATGGCTTTGTTGAGCAACCTCATCATCTCCATCTCTCTTAGGAATTTTGCTTGGTGGCCATGCTTCTCCTGCCTCCTGATCTTCTTTCACTTCTCCCAAACTATCCTGAGGACTTGGGTTTGAGACAGGTCCTTTGGAATTGGACATGTCATATTTGGAATCCAACCCAAGAGTCAGGCTTGCCTTCAGTTTCTCATGATCCCCTCCGGCCATGCTAGTGTTGCAGGACTTGTCTTCCTTTTTACTTGGACTTCTTCCAAGGCAAAGTGACACTAGTTCAGGTTCTTGTTCTTCTGAAACGTCTCGAGATGGTGCCAAATCTGCGGAAGTCTTATGATTTTCTCGCTGAAGGATGTCGAAAAAGCACAATTGGAGAGAATGATAATCTTTCTCTATCTTCTTCAACATCATCTTTAATCTTTCGTTCTCTTCCCTCACCTCTCCCATCTCAGCTTTAGCAGATTCAAGTACATCCTGCAAATTGTTAAAATTGACATGAGAGGTCTTTTCGTTATATTTTATGTCAAGAACTTTCACATCCATATCTTTTAGATTAAACATCTAAGAAGCTTGAATTCAACATCACCAAATCAAAAAATCTCAGCATAACCATCATGTCTTCAGTCATTTGTCGTTTTCGTGTTACCCTGTTACCGTTAGATATATGAAATGTATGTATTGTAGCTTGGAAAACAGTATGCATGCTCATCAAGTAGGTGAATTTGGAATGGACAAATAACAATATATCAAGAAACTAGGCCCACCTCTAGTATTCTAAATCTTATTTTGTCGCTACCCTACTTGATTCCCTTGTAGCTAACTAGGAATGGAAATCACAAGCATAGATCGAACTCTATCATCGCATGAATCAAAAGTGCTCTAAATTAAATAGCATATTCTTTGGTTGCTCCTGTCAGGAGGTCCTTTAGAGGGGAGAAGAGGAAAGAAGGGTTTCTGATCATTGGTGCTACAAATAAAATTAAAACAATGGTAGAAAAAAATAAAAAACAGTCTTGGATGTGAACTTTGCACATTACCTCGCTGTTGCTCGAGTCATCGTTGTTGGATGACGACGAAGATGGCTTAACCACATGATCATTCAATTTCCTCTTCATGCCAATCTAATAGTTGGCATCAGAAAACATATCAATACGCCATTTTAAAGCAACGAGCCATAAACGCAAGAATATGAGCGCGTTATGCACACAACTTTGTCTTAGAACTCCATATATGTACTGCATATTAAAGTGAAATGGGACATAGATATATACCATTCTGGATTCGTGACTGCATCCATCTTCATGGCTAATCAATTCAACCTCGTTGTCTTTCATAGCTGCACGAACAAAGCTACGGATCCTGACTCTTAAACGCTCAAGAGATTTGTGCTTTTCCATCTCCCCCTGCGCATCTTATATTATACCAAGTCTCCCTACTCAGAAAATAAAGATATCCAAATACCAGTGCACACCTATCCAGGCATTGAACAGGACACTTACAAAAATGTCAACACCCCAGCCTCATTTCCATGATTATTAAATTTGACATGAGAGACAGCAAAGAAAAACTAAAAAGAAAGATCACATTCAACTTCAACGTTTCAGAGTTGAAGACCTAAGGGGTGTATATATAAGTTGTGTGTGAGTTAGAGAGAGATCTAAATTATCGGCCAACTAATATATGCATATTATCTTATGAACCGCATACTAAATGTGTAAATTAGTACTAACTTTGAAGCTTCGTACAGAGACTAATTCACGTTTCTAACAGTCAACGTTTCAGCTGGTGGCGTCTTTAGATCTGATGGGCGGTGGGTTATTGTGAGTCTTGTGTCCACTGTCAACGGTGGAAATATATGAATACAAATTAAGTAGCATGTTAAGTAAATAAAAAAATTTATTTTACAGAAACAATATTTTTATTATTTGTAATATAAATGATCGGTAAAAATTAACAAGTGATAATTATTGATCAACTTTTTCTATATTAATATCGATAGATGAAAATCCTTTATATAGTTATCAAATTCCAGGTCAACACATTTTATATCGTATTATTGACCTTGTTCTATCTACTGTGTTATTTATATGTGTACCCGAAAATATATGTATATGTAGTTGCTACGTTACCAAGATTCATTTAGGTTTGTTGAAGTTTAATTAGTCATCATCTGGCACATTGGTCACCACACTTGATCATTATGAGGCGCTGATTAGAAAGTGACTAGTACTAAAGTGGTTAAGAGGACAAGAAATTTTATGGTTGAAATTTGGTAATAAAATATACAATAATAAATTTAGTGCCTCCAACTAATAGAAATGCATCGCATGTCACATAGTAATTGTATTTTAGTAAAATTTGTTTTTAATTAGTTCCTACGAGGAAAATTTATAGTAATTTAAAAATATTAGGTTCAGGATGATATAGTATATACTAGAAAACTTCAAAGAGGTCTGCCACTAGTGTTTTAAATGTGGAGCGCGAAAAGTTTGCTTTAAGCCTATATCGAAATTTACCGTAAATATCTAAATTCAACGATTCGCCATTTCCAAGTAATCCTCTCCTCTACGTATGATTTTCTTCTTTTCAAACAGCTTCTCAAGTTGCAGGTAGAAAAAGCTTGCTAGGAATGAATGAATGATGGTCAACTACCTTCTCACTTACGGAATGTCTTGTCTATGTCTGCGTGGAAACTTACACCAAGAACCATTACTTGTGAATTCGTACATAGTCATTTCTGCATGCAGTCACATTGCCCGATTGTCCATAAGTTCATATATTTTACTTTAAAACTCAACTATTGACATGTATCTTAGATCAATTTAGTAAAATGTATTTTCAAGATTGTGTTGTTTTCCTTAATTTACATATAGAGTTACTAAAATAATTTAATAATTGTTAATTCCGTTTCTAGAAGTATTCATATCCAATTACTGCTCAATTTCAATGTTTTAGCAACTCATTATCTCTTTTTTCTTCATACGAGTTTTATTTATTTTTAATAATAACACTTACTGTAATTAAGTATACGACAACATTATTTTCTTATCATATTCACGCAAATTTAGAGGTAACTAATTTGTTACACTCAAACCAAGTTAAATATCTTTACAAATAGTCGTAACATGTTGAATAAATAGATAATATCGATTTCCCTACTTCTTCAAAATGTTTCTTGATTTTTTTTAACAAAACAACTTTTTACTGCTCACAGAATTTGGTGACATGAGTTAAGGGCTTATTCAAATTTATTATTAATTATGTGACTTATAATCAATATCTATTTTTTAATGCTCTATTTTCAACCCTCATGGCTCCAAGTACCATCGGGATCTGAGTTTCGTTGACCTCAAATAATTGGTCTCGATTTTCTCAATCGACATCATCGCCCATTTGAAATGAAACTCAGTATCAAAACATGCATTGACCTTGTTAGCCGACTGTTGGATTTTTTATACCCCATCCAATGGTAAAATTATCCATGGTGAGCAACTGAATTACGAATTGCGTATTTCTTTAAGATTATGATTGTTTGATAGGTGAGTTTCGAGAGCTTATTTTATATTCTGCCCGTTGTGCTTCATGAGTTGCCACCGCTTAAGACACCTTGGAGAATAAGATATTATGCAACACCCCAAGCGTCTAAATCTATCTTTGTTTCAAATGGAATTCAATGATATCAAATTGAAATGATAAGTGTTAAGATTTAATTCAAATTGTGTTAAACTAAATTGAGCTATATATTAACATAATAATTAGAATATAAATAATAAAATGTAATTAAACTAAAAGTACTATGAAATAATAAAATGTATTTTTTAGATCAAATTGGATTGGAACAATATACAATTTACCAGCTCTGGTTCAATAGAAAAAATTGACCAACTTTTAATTAACTAGTTTTTGAACTCAACCAAATTGAATTACTAATTCGACTTCCCTCACTGTCCAACATGATTATGTAATCTCTGGATTTAACTAATAAATAGGGAAGCACGCATATCTAATAGCATAGACTTGCCAGTGGTAACCCCAAGGCGCAGGTAATTTGGTGATGGGGCTCTCCTGGCTTAAGTGAGGTCATGGGTTCGAACCTTCCTGATGTATGCAGCCGTTTAAAACTTGGGGCCAGAGCTTCGCCTCTCGCAAGGGACCTACCCGGCTCGAGCAGGGATTAATCTGGGTGTGGATGGCTTAAAGGTGCCTCTCCATAGTTGGAACCCGCCTAGGACACCCCGTGGGCAACCAAAAAAAAAATAGACTTGCCAGTGGCCATATTAAAAACATGAATTTGTATTGATTTTTTTTAATTATCTATGAGGTAAAGATGAAGCGAGAAACTGTGGTTGAAGGAGAAGCTATAGTTGAAGTTGATGTTTGAAAATTATTGCGGTCAAAGTATTATTAATGATGTATGTTTGATAAAAGGGTTGGAAATAATATTGAGTAGAAGTATGTATTCAAGTGTTTAGTTAGATTATTATACAATTAATTAATAAATATTACTTACAGACAATATTAATGTCAAAGAAGTTTGTACAAAGTAAGAAGTATATTTTTATTTGTATTGAAAAATTCCTTAAAAATGTATGTAAAATAAAAGTTTAACTTTATGACGCTAAAAGATGTGTTTTTCAAAACCACTGTATACTTCAAAAAATGTTAACCAAACATATTACAAACTGTGTTTTTTTTTTTTGTAACTTTCCTCAAAATCTTTTTACAAATACCGAAAATACTTTTAAAAGGCAATCCCAAACATCCACCGTATGGGCAAAGTCACATGGTTTTGTTTTGAAAGTAAAATAAAATAGGTGTACTAACTTTTCCAGATCCAGTATATATAACCTAGCTAGGTGGTGTCCAGATTCGTTGTCTATGGTAGTAAAAAATATTAGCAGCCTCTGATGAAAGCAAACAAGTGATAGGTTTAACATGTCTTTGCACTTTGTTTTTAGTAATCATCAAAAGACACTTAAAAAACAATACTCTTTGGCACCGGTTTATAGTTATATTAAGAAATACTGGTCCACATTCATAAGTTTGTGAAGACGTCAAGAAATTTTTTAAGTCTTGCTACGTGCTAATCAACGACTTTAAGGCCAAGCTGTGAATAGCCTATTGAAATAGGTCAACGATTTTGTTTAGTCATTGAATTGGGGCATTTGAATATTAATTTATACTTGTTTTGTTTTGCAAACATCTCTCATGGAAGAGAAGTGAAAAGAAAAAAGAAAAACAAGGCAATCAATGCAAGAGACTTTCCTTGGCCTATGAGATGTTCTGTTCCCAAATATTTAGCTACCTTACCTTCTTTAAGTAGGCTGTCTTGTAAACTTCATTTGAAAAACCACGATAGTAAAACTCGATTCCCAATACTAAATAGACTCCTAATGGTCGACACTACCCTCCTTCCCTTAAATTAAGAGGACTAGAATTGAAATCTACACCTGCGAGACATAATATATCTCTTTCATACCCTCTCATCAACGTTCAAACTTTATCTAACTTAAACCCTTCTTCAACAGTTTGAATTACCACTAATCTATTAGAACTAAAATAAGAACTAACAATCCATGTTGCGATTGTTGTATTCAAACAGGTCAATGGTTTGGAATAGGCATAATTAACAAATTGCAACTGAGATTTGAGTTGTACTTGCAACATATCTTCGTCCAATCAGATACCAAATGAAACTTGCTCATATTCGTATGGGAATTAATTTATAACGAAAAACATTTTAGAAAACATGAAGTTGGAACAAGCAACGAAAGATAGACCTCATGATACCGTCACCAAGTCTGAAACTGATAATAGAAATTTAAGAAAACTGTAGGAGAAGGGAAGAAGACAGGGGAAAAGAGTTCTGATAATGCCTGATGATTCTTATTCATGCTTTACAGCCTTTAAATACAAAAGTTTGTCCTAAATATGTGGAACTTCCACACGACTAAAAAAAACGAAATGACGTTGGTGGATTTCCCACCTACAACTGGAAATCAAAAACAACAGAAAATGAAGCCATTACTCCTACAAAGCTGCTACACGTTGAGGAGCCGTTGTCCATGATCTTCTGCGTATTATTAGCAACAAGGGAAAAGTGGGCTGTTGAGATAAAGTCTAAAGAAAGTGGGCTGTAGAGATAAAGTCTAAAGACCAAGTCACTGAGCAGGTCCTGCACGTAATGATCGTGTGTGAGAGAGAGCTGCAGGTTGCTTCTACAGGGAGATTATCTGCTATCAGTCCATCTGCCCCCCAAAGTCCTTGTCCTCAAGCACAAAAGTCGGGTAGGCTTTTGAAAATCGTCTGAGATTTTCCCATGTTGCGTCTGCTTCCGTGGGGCCAATCCACTTTATAAGCACTTCAGTAACTGGCCTATACCGCCCTTTCTGAATGACTCGCTTTTCTAAAATCTTTTCAGGGGCTGGTAAAATTACATAATCATCAGTGACAGGAGGTAGAGTAGAAGTGGGAGGTGGCCTGTCGCCTAGATGTTTGCGCAAGAGGCTGACATGGAAAACATTATGTATTTTTGCATCTTTAGGCAGACGGAGACGGTAAGCCACAGAACCTATCTTCTCCAATATTTCAAAGGGCCCGTAAAAGCGAGGAGAGAGCTTTAGAGAGCTACGAAATGCGACAGAAGTCTGCCTGTAGGGTTGCAATTTCAAGTAAACAAAATCACCTACCTGGAAGTCCACCTCTCTTCTGTGTTTATCAGCTTGGAACTTCATTCGCTCTTGTGCTCCTTGCAGGTTTCTCTTCAAATCACGAAGGATGATGGTGCGATCTTTGAGATATGTGTCCACTGCAGCCACTTGTGTCGTACCCGGAACATACTGAATTATTGTAGGCGGTGGTCTTCCATACACTACCTCGAAGGGAGAGATTTTTGTAGCCGAATGTTCACTCGTATTATAACTTAGTTCAGCCCAAGGCAGCCATTCACTCCATTTTCGAGGTTGTTCACCAGTGAAACATCGCAAATATTGTTCCAAAATTCTGTTAAGAACTTCTGTCTATCCGTCAGTTTGTGGATGATAACTGGAGCTCATCTTGAGTTCTGTCCCCTACAATTTAAACAACTGAGACCAGAATAAACTTATAAAAACCTTGTCGCGATCACTGACGATGGACCGTGGAACCCCATGGAGTTTAACTACATGATTAATGAATTTTGCAGCAACTGTTGTAGCAGTATAGGGATGACACAAAGGAATGAGATGGCAATATTTGGCGAGGCGATCAACAACTACCAGTATGACTGTGTAACCATGGGAAGGAGGCAGTCCTTCTATGAAATCCATTGATATATCTGTCCAAATTGTTTCCGGAATTGGTAGAGGTTGCATGAGTCCTGCAGGCTTCAAAGTCTCATATTTGTTTTGTTGACAAATGACACAAGTCTTGATAAACTCTTTCACCATTCGATTAAGCCCTAGCCACTGAAAATTCTGGTGTATTTTTGATAGAGTCTTGTCATAACCGAAATGCCCCCCCATTGGTGAAGAATGATATTCTTTCAAAATCGCAGGAATTAGAGAGCTATGAGGACTCAAAAAGATTTTTCTTTTGCAAAAATAAACACCATCCTTTACCTGAAAATCACGCCTAGTTGGTTGCTGTCGGAGAATATTTTCATAAAAAGAATCCCCTTTTACTTCTGCTTGTAACTTCTTCCACCAATCGGCTACAGGTATGGATATTGCGGTCATTTGGAATTCTCCCAAACGTGATAAGGCATCAGGACCTTGATTTTCATGTCCTCTCCGATATTCTATTTTATAATCATATCCCATGAGTTTCGGTAACCACCTCGCTTGAGCAGGAGTTGTGATTCGTTGCTCTAAAAGGAATTTGAGACTTCTTTGATCTGTTCTGACAGTGAAGGGACGACCAAGAAGGTAAGGTCGCCACTTTTGAATTGCCTTTACTATCGCCAACATCTCCTTCTCATATGTGGAGAAATTCAATGCCGCTCCCTTCAACGCTTCACTGTAATAGGCTATATCTCTCTGATTCTGCGACAAAATTGCTCCGATCCTGGTACCACATGCATCACTTTCGACGACAAACTCTTGGGTGAAGTCTGGTAAAGCTAGTATAGGAGGGGATGACAGTGCTTCCTTGAGCTTTTCAAACGCCTTTGCTGCTTCTATATTCCAAGAGAACCCGTTTTTAGTCAGTAAACGAGTAAGAGGGGCGGCTATACCTCCAAAATTTTGGATGAATTTTCTATAATAGCCGGCGAGTCCAAGAAAGCCTCGCACGCCCTTTTGATTGGTTGGTTGTGGCCATTCCTTGACTGCTGCTATTTTCTTAGGATCAACCGCGACTCCCTGCCTTGAGATCAAGTGCCCCAAATATTCCACCTCCGTGACTCCAAATTGGCATTTTGTCAACTTAGCAAATAACTGGTGAGTAGTGAGAGTCTGTAGAACAGTTTCCAGGTGACTTATATACTCCTGCCAGCTCCTACTATACACAAGAATGTCATCAAAGAAAACAAGGATAAACTTTCTTAAATATGGGCGAAAGATCTCGTTCATTAGAGCTTGAAAAGTCGCAGGAGCGTTTGTGAGTCCGAAGGGCATTACTACGAATTCGTAGTGTCCTTCATGCATTCTGAAGGTCGTCTTGTGTATATCTTCTTCTTTGACCCGGATTTGATGATAGCCTGATCGCAAATCTAGCTTAGAATAAATTTCCGTACCATGCAATTCATCCAAAAGTTCGTCAATGACAGGAATCGAAAATTTGTCCTTCACCATAATATCATTCAAGGCCCTATAATCAATACAAAATCTCCAACTTCCATCAGATTTTTTTACTAACAAGACAGGTGATGAGAAGGGACTCCTACTAGGACGAATTAATCCTGATAAAAGCAATTCTTGGACCATTTTTCAATCTCAGTTTTTTGATAAAAAGGATAACGATACGGTTTTACTGAGATTGGTTTGCTGTCAGGTTGAAGTGGAATATGATGATCCTGTGCACGATGTGGCGGAAGAGTTGTGGGCTGTTCAAATACACGGCTGTATTTTGTGAGAAGTTGTTGTATCTCAGGACGAGATTCGGTTATAGGGGCAGCTTCTGTGGCTTCAACCTGTAAAAAAAATGTAGGGCCGTGTACCATATGAAGCTCCTTCTTTTGCAATGGCTCTATTCCTCCCCTTCGGATGCCATAAAAAGTGTGAGATTGGTCCCCGTTTTTAATTGTCATGGTGAGAGTGGCATAGTCGGTCTCTACAGGTCCAAGAGTCGCCAACCATTGAACTCCCAAAACAATCGGGTATGCTGCAACTGGAAGAACATAAAAATCTGATGTGGTGTGATATCCTTGAATAATTAAGGAGAGGTTAAGACATCTTCCCTGGCAAGTCATTTTTTCTTTGTTGGCGATGGTAATTTGAAGGGGCTGGTCTTGTATCACCGTTAAGCCACATAAATCCACCAACGTCTGATCCACGAAGTTGTGAGTACTGCCGCTATCAATGAGAACCGCTACATCTCGCCCCTTTATTCTTCCTTGTAATTGCAAGGTTTGGGGGTGATCCGTTCCAGCCATTGCATGTAGTGATATGTCCGGCACCACTTCTAAAAATTCTGGCTGGTTGGTCTCCTCAATTTCATGATCCAAGCTATCTTCAATGGCGAAGAGTTGAGGTCTTTGACAACGGTGGCCTGGGCTGTACCGCTCGTCGCAGTAATAACATAATCCTTTATCTCTTCTCTCCTTTGCCTCTTGACTGGAAATTCTACGAAAAGGGGGTTGATTATTGGTGGGTTTGGCAGTAGGTGGAGGTCCCAAAATGCTAGGTTGCACGTTGCTCCTATTGATCCAAGGGGTGCGGCTGCTATTGATATTTTTCTTTTGTAAATTTAGCTTCTCTTCAACCAATCTTGCTACTCCGATGGCATCTGCCAAATGTCTAGGTTGTTTGATTTTAACGTCGAACCTGATATCGTCTTTAAGCCCTGCAATAAAACATCCTACCAAAAAAGGTTGAGGCAAGTTATCAATACGATGAGAGAGTTTCTCGAATTCTTCCTGATAAGCAGAAACCGTAGTGGTCTGCCTAAGGCGGGTGATCGCTTCCGAAGGATCTTCGTAGTCAGTAGGACCAAACCTGAGGAGAAGAGCCTTAGTAAATTCCTCCCATGTTACTGGTCCTTGGAATTTATCATACCACCTGTGCCATTGCAAGGCAATGCCCTCAAGATGAAAGGAGGCAAGATCCACTTGTTGATCAATTGCAATACCGCTGAACTTGAAATACTGCTCTGCCTTGTACACCCAACCTTGGGCATCCGTACCATCAAACTTTGGGAAATGGAGCTTGAGTTTCTGTTGGTTGTTAGAGTAAGATGTGTTTCCCTGGTGAGAGGTATTTTCAGGGGACCTCTGCCCAAAGGGGTTTTCATTTTCTTCACGAGTGTGGTGAGAATTCTGTTGCGACAGCTCAATATTCTGAACTTTGGAAAGCAAGGTTTGCATGGTGGAGTGAATTTGATCAAACATGGATTCATGTCGCCCAAGTGCGTCTTGTACCTCATTTCGAAACTCGGCGTTAGTCTGTTGTCGAGTTCCCATCGGAGCCAAACCTGGCTCTGATACCAATGATAATAGAAATTTAAGAAAACTGTAGGAGAAGGGAAGAAGACAGGGGAAAAGAGTTCTGATAATGCCCGATGATTCTTATTCATGCTCTACAGCCTTTAAATACAAAAGTTTGTCCTAAATATGTGGAACTCCCACACGACTAAAAAACGAAATAACGTTGGTGGATTTCCCACCTACAACTGGAAATCAAAAACAACAGAAAATGAAGCCATTACTCCTACAAAGCTGCTA
>JAOTBA010000008.1:11262264-11308543 GCA_025629845.1 Erythroxylum squamatum | reverse complement strand
AACTGAAAATGCTTCCTTTTGACGTGGGCTCAAGTTATCTACTGTTTATTCCGCGCACATGAATGTTTAAAAAAAAAGAAAATTTTATACTGAGTTTCGTCTGACTGATGTAGTACACCACCCTCGCGGGGCACGGACTCAGATATCACCATCGATGTCGGGTTCGGGTCACGTGAGGGTGGGGTGTTACATGTAGTCAATGACTAATCTCTTTTTTCACATTTATGCTCTGAGCGTTTATTGACATAGAATGCTTGGCAAGCCCAATCCGACTTTGTGAGCTCAATAAGTCCTTGTTTTAAAAGGATTGCACACTCATCTTATGCAAGCTTTAGATCATCAAGATTCATCCCTGGATATGTGGCTTTTGTAGGATTGATATCCTCATTCTTCTTAGAAGGTAGACTTATAAAAAAGTCATCATTTTTTCATAGAGGACACAGGTGAGAACACTGTGCATGAGATACAGGACAATATTCCAACAGTTTACCTCGTAGTGCAGTATAATGTGTAAGGAATTTGAGTTAGTTTAAACACATTCCTAATATCAATATATGGACTGAAAAATGATTGATACCTAAGGCTTGTGAGTAGGATCTGTAAAGGTGAGGCTTTACTGTAAACATCCATACTAATAAGAATGTCTGGGTCAGGTAGATTACTTCCAAGAACTTTAGTCCAAACTGTACACTACGGAAAGAATCGTATTCCGATTCTTCTCTTGGTGATTAACCCAATCTTGAAAGAGTTACCATCAGCAGCAGTAAAATATTCATCATGTGACATCCATGCGTCAGATGATAAGATATTGGGCTTTATGATCGTACGACTGGATCCAGTATCCATAAACCTGATAGCTTTAATAGGCTTATCATATTTGTCCTGTTGAAAGAGTTGGATCTGGACATATGGTTGTTGAACTGGTGTACGATCTACTTTCATACATGCCTGTTATAGCATATATAGTGAATCATCCTCTAGAGAAACAGAGGAGTCAGATGATTCTTCATCTTCAGAAGTTGTGATTGATATAGCAAACTTTGTGTCCTTGTCTTCTTGAGATTGTTCCTCAATTAGATCTTCAAAGTTGTTGGAAGAACGAATGGGCAGAATAGATTGCATCTGCTTCAACAACTTGATATCCTTTTTATTTTGTGAGGACATGTTCATGCAAAGTGTCTATGTTGTCTACAGAGAAAGCATCGTTCAGCTTCTGGCGATGAAACGATTTCTTGAAGAACCAAACAAATATTATTTTCTTGTCGCTCTTCCTTTCATAAGTTTTCTTTAAAGGCTTGTAGCCTTCCATTTGTCTACGGAGCTTCTTCTATGATTGACTTGTCGAAGATGAGCTTTCTTCTTGCTATGACACTCACAAGTCTTTTTGTCTTTGCACTTGATTTGCAAATAAGGCTTCTTGCAAGCCTCTTTGAGGACTGGACCACCCTTAATAATATTATTGAATAAGGCATATTGATCACATAACTTATTAAGAGAAACTAAAGCAAGCTGGTAGATTTCTTCAAGAGATATATTTGTCATATCTCTCTGTAAAGAAATTATGGTTCTTTGTAGCTCTGGTTACAGTTGATCTGGAAGGGATGAGATAAAAGTATAACGAAGATTATCCTCATTCCATCCATTCAAGAGATAGTACCTTTCCGTTATACGTTGGTAATGTTTCTGAATATCACACTTGTCAAGCGAACAACATTTCATTGCAAAATATTCTTGACGGATTTGCTTATCAATAATCTGAAAGTCACTAATGAATTCTTTATGGATTACTCCAAAAAATGCTCCTACTGTAGTGACTTGGATATATTGAAGTCGTTGATAGTCGTTAATACTTTGCCACCATTCTCGCAAAGTACTAGTGAAACGAGATGTAAAATCAGACAAAATATCCGATAAAGGATTATTAGGTCGAGTCATTTGTAGATCTATCCAGACACCAAATTCATGCATTCATTCTCTCCATTTCTTTGGAGGTAAATCATCAAAAGTAAACCAAGGTCCTAAAGTAGGCTTGGTTTGAGCCTGTGCAGCTGGCTGAGCTGGTGTTACTTATAGTGCTAGTTCAGGATTGAAAGGTTCAATACTTATGGATTCTGCTTCACTTATTTTTGGTTTAACTTTAGTAGGATTAGGCATCGTCATCAGAACTTGAGATAACTCTGATAGATCAACTAACTGTGCTGAGGAATCAGAAGACGATTCAGAGATTTGTTCAAATTATGATTCAAAGATTATTGTAGAGACTTCAGATGTTGGGACAGAGGCTTCAGAATAAGCTTCTGTATTATCTGATTGAGCATAAAAATCTTTTGTAATATGTGTAGATGCAAGAGTTGCGATGAACTCTGTCTGTAGCGCTTTGCCCTTACCAAGAGATGAGGTGGAAGGTTGAACTTTTGGTAGAGACGTTGGAGGTTTATGAATTTGTAACGGCTTACTCCACTGACTAACTGGTTCAAATTTAGTGTATGAAGGTGATGGCTTAGGAACCTTAAATGGCTCAGAAACTCGTTGCTCAGGAACTAAGACATGCTTTGGCTTTGGTTTTGACCTTTTAGGTTTTTCTTGAGTCTTTTGAGGATGGATGTACCGTCTAATCAAAGGATAATTGAACTTGAATACCTTTAAATAGTTAGCTTCTTCTCGATACGTCTGATATATAAGAGATGGGTATGTTGGCTGAGTATTTGGAAATAATGAAGAGGATAAGCCATATACTGTCCTCGTCTGTGCAGATTGCATATCAGCTTTCGTTTGTTGCACAATTCCTTGTATCTTCTGGATTTCTCGAACTTTAGCGTCGAAGTCAAGTTCAAGATAATGTGTAGCAATGTAATGTCAAAGATCAGCATCAAGTCACTGAATCTGCGCTTTGTAAGATTGATACATTTGTTATATTTGCTTAGAGACTGCGTTGACTTTGTGTTGCATAGCATAGGTTTATTGATTGATTCCATCCATCTTAGAATCAATTCATTGAAGAACTTTATTATATGCTACTGCATTAGATGTTTTCCAGTTAAGAACTTTATCGGAAGGATTGGATATAAGTGTTCCTTGTGAAGTGATTCCTGTCGCTTATATATAGGGATTACAGACAACCCTCGTTGATTCATCAGTACTCTTGTGTAAAGAAGGAAAGTCTTCCTCATATGGCTTAGCCATCATACGAGGTATAGAAGTAGGAGTCATAGCAGGAATTGTTAGCTTAGACTGACATGAAGAAGATTCCAGCATCTCTCGAAGAGATCTAGGTCTGGATCTTTCTATCTGTAGATTTTTAAGATTGTTAAAATCATCTGGATCTGGATCATCTATGTGTGGATGATATTGTTAAGAAGGCATACAACGAGATTTTGACTTTTTCTTCTTCATTCTCCTTCTGGCATATCTTTCATCATCATCATCACTGTCTGACTAAGGATTGAGACATATTTCACAATCTAGTTTACACATAGATGAGTCGACATCCCATACAAAATGTCTACGATGATGACTGACATAAACTGGATCTATATTAGATTTGAAATAATGGATAGGAGGACTAAATTTACCTTCCGTATGTGAAAATACGAGTTGGATCATAAATATTGCCCTAGAGGCAGAAGGTTCGGATGGATCTTCATTAGGCTTCACGTAGATGGACTTTACTGTTCCATCTTTTAGTGTCCTTAGAATCAGAGGAGTTGTAGTATGAAAAGAGTATCGATGAGGTGCGTGGAACACTTTTTGGTAGTTGGTGATCCATTCAGTGTGTAAGATGCCACATCAGTTGGGAAGGAGAACGAAACACCCCTTATAAGGGTGTGGATACCTTCTCCTTACAGATGCGTTTTTTCATGCCCTAATGCATCGGATCCCATCAGAACTCCGAAGTTAAACGTGTTAGGGCCAGAGCAGTACCAGGATGGGTGACCTCCTGGGAAGTCCTGTGGAAAAACAAAAACCGTGAGGGTGTGGACCACGAACCACTTAAAAAGGCCCAATGGGTGTGGACCACGAGCCACTTAAAAAAGCTCAAAGCGGACAATATCTGCAAGCGGATAGTCTAGGCTGTTATACAGTAGGCATCAACTTTTCAAGCTCCCGTGCTGGTAATTGCTTCGGGATCTGGATGATAGTAGTATGATCATTGGAACGATCAACAACTATATAAAGGGCATTCGAAGTGGAATTTGGAAAGTTGAGGTCCAAAGTATGAATCTGTAGACGATAGATCATCTGGCGATGTAAAGTAGCCATGATGGCTATAGGGTCTTGATCTGATCCAGTGATTTGAATATGAACTTGTAGACGTTTGGACAAAGTGGGATCATCTAATCGGATGTTGAAATCAGGTGTTATGGTCAGAATGAAACTTTCATTATTGAGTGTTGTCAACAAGGTACCAATCAAGGCATTCTGGTATGTTGTATAGGTAGTGTCTAGAAGAGATATCCTGGCTGTAGCAAGTATTCCCTTTCTTCCTTCAAGTTTGAGAACAAGACGTATAGCTCTAACATGAAGATGTGTATGATTTTGTTTCCTCCAGAGAGAGATCAGCTTTTTAGGGATTTCAAGCTTTACGTATTGTTCTGTTGTTGTAAATCTGAGACCACACTGTTTCAATCTGAAACTTTGGATGATTTCTTTGACTTTAGGTCCAGAGGTAGACAATATTGTACGAATACTTCTTGTCCAAGAACGATCATGAGAATATATACTGTACTGACTCAATAAAGGTAAAGAAGACTCGCAAACACGATTTTTTATAGGTACATGAGTGATTTCTACAAGATTTTCTATGTGATTAAATAACACACGCTTTACACTAGAAGATAAACTAGACATAGACAAAGTTGAAGATAAATGAACAGGGTCATTGGGTAATGTTTCCATTACTTATGGTTCTCTCCCTATTCAATTTGCTCAAGAGATAATGTTATTGCTGTCATGACACGAAATATGGCTTTGATACCACTGAGCCCCCTTATAAGGCCTTGTGAAGTGACAGGTACAGATTTAACCAACCAACCTCTATGGTCGAGTCCTTTTATCATTCGGGGATTCGAGCTCACGACGATAGCGAGATCACAACGGGCTCTAAACCACTTCGCCACCTCAAGAGGCCTTACAAATGGAGGCGAAACCAAATCTTAAATTTACCCCTCGCTCTAGAAGCGGCGCCTCTAACGTTAGCCAACACTGGCCTATGAGCCAAACTTCAAATTTTCATACAAAAGAGATGCTTTTTAAAATAGTGACAAATATTTAGATTCATTTTTAAAAATTTTCAAAATATTTGAAGTATCTTAAAATTTATTATCGATTTATTTGAGTTGAAATTTTATTAGACTTGAACTCATAAAATTATTAAATAATTTATTTAAAAATTTAATTAGCAAATTATTATATGGTTTTAAATACGGAAAACGAAAATATAAAATAAAAAGAAAACGTAATTACGAAAAAGGGAAATATACAAGGCGGTGAAAACTATAAACAAGGCGGTCAAAACTAAGTGAAATCATACCGTTAGATCTAACCCCGTGAAGTCCTGATCCAACGGTCAGGATGCCTAAAAAATTCTCTAATTACGTGAGAATTGTCCCAAAAATTAATAGTACAATTAGGGCAAGAAGAACAAGCCCTAGCTCAGATTTTGGTGCCAATTTCATTTGAAATCTCACCTTTTTATTCTCGTTCTTTCAATCGCGAGAGAGGAAGAGAAACAGATCAGCGGGAGAACCATAAAGAAGAAAAGAAATGGTGAGCTCGCCGCTGGTAAATACGTACCCGTTGTCGAGCTACACGTTTGGGACCAAAGAGCCCAAGATGGAGAAAGACACCTCCGTCGCGGATCGTCTCGCTCGCATGAAAGTCAAGTTTGTTTCTTTTCCCTCCTTTTTTATGTTTCACAATTCGTTCTCTTTATTAGCTCAGTTGTAAACCCCAGATAAACCCTACTTTTGTTACTATTTGTTTGGTAGATTATGGAAATGCCCCGCTAGTTTGCTAGTTAATTGGCGAGAATTTGAGTTTCAAATCCCGAATCTGTTTGTTATTTGTTAGTGTCAAATAGGTTTTTTTGGAGGTGTATGGTTTTTTTTTTGGAGTTTAATTTTGCTCGGAATCTGGTGGGCACTGTTTCGTTTTTGTGATTCAGCTACATGAAGGAGGGGATGAGGACAAGTGTGGAAGCAATTTTGCTGGTATGATCTCTAGCCTATGTCGGTGATCTTTAGCCTAGGTGGCTACAGAACTGCAGTCAATATTCACTAAAGAACTTCGTCATTCTTGTAGATGTTGTTTTGGTACAAGATACTGCAGTAATCATTTTGCTGAGGAATAGATTTTCGAAAAGCATTTCTTTATTGGATCGATTCAATTGTATCATGGAAATATATTTTTAGTGTTGGATTATTCAATAATTTGCAACATGTTAGAATTGGAACAAATATTGTATGTTGAGATAAGCTATCATTGCTTCATATTCTTCCCTTTTTTACTTTCTTCAGTCCCTATGTTATATTGGAAATTTCATTTTGTATCAGATCCATCATAAATGTCTTAGAGATTGTTCATCTTTTTCTTGGCTCAAATACAATTTTGATGTTGTAGGTACAAGAGCATAATCACCCCCACATACTACTTCTACAGATCGGAAATACATTCTGCAAACTTCCCGGTGGACGACTGAAGCCAGGAGAGAATGGTACCTTTTTCTGTCTTTTCTGCAATACTATCTTTCCTACCACAATATTTGTTCTCTATGCTGTGCTTTTATTAAGAAGAGATCCATTTCAAATTTTAAATTTGTAGTTCTTATGTCATTCATGAATATCTTAACAGAAATTGAGGGTTTAAAGAGGAAGCTGACCAGCAAGCTTGGTGCTAGTTCACCTGCTCTAGTTCCAGACTGGCAGGTATTGTTCTCCTAAGTTATTCAGGTCTTAGGGTAGACTTGATGTTTTAGGACAATTATTTGAGAAAAATGTCAAAAACTGTGTAATAAATGATACAAAAATTAAGTTGTAAAACAGATGCTATCTTATGTGCCTTGTATGTGAGGAGTTTTTGGAACTGTTGTTGGATGGCTTTTTCTCTGCATTCTTCAAGCTCAATGGGTACTTCTCTTAGTATATTATGGCATT
Organism: Erythroxylum squamatum; assembly: GCA_025629845.1. Classification (NCBI taxonomy): domain Eukaryota; kingdom Viridiplantae; phylum Streptophyta; class Magnoliopsida; order Malpighiales; family Erythroxylaceae; genus Erythroxylum; species Erythroxylum squamatum. The sequence goes on along the minus strand of JAOTBA010000008.1, from coordinate 11,301,392 downwards.
TCTAATGAACACTCCTTGTGGTTTTGGCCTATTCTGCAGATTGGTGAATGTGTGGCCATATGGTGGAGGCCGAACTTTGAGACCATCATGTATCCTTATTGCCCTCCGCACATTACAAAGCCAAAGGTATAACTTTTCTGCTTGGTTTCCTATTTTTTTTTTGGGGGGGAAATTTCTGCTTGGTTTTCTTGTTTCTGCATGTGATGTAGTTCTATGGGTGCTTATTACTCTTCTCCCCATTCATGGTGATGTAGGAGTGCAAGAAGCTTTTCCTTGTTCACTTGTCTGAAAGGGAATATTTTGCTGTGCCGAAAAACTTGAAACTTCTTGCTGTCCCTTTGTTTGAACTCTATGATAATGTGCAGGTATGCCTTTTTGAGTTAGTTAAAATTATAATTCTGATTATCTTGTACATTTTGTTTAGTTTCAATTCAATTACAGATTTGGTTTATTAAATACGAAAGGAGAGTGGTGGATGCATCAAAAGGAGATTAGTGAATATCTTATATGTTAATTAAAAGCTTCTCTTTGGAAATAAGAGACTACACTCTTTTAAATTTATTCTTGGTTGCTTCCATGTCTTTGCCATCCAAATCTTCTTCGTGACAAACATGATTCTTACTTTGTGCTTTAGTCAGTGTCATTAATCCTCCAGTGTCCTTATGATGTATCTTGCTTGGTGACAGAGATACGGCCCTGTTATATCAACCATACCTCAGCAGCTGTCAAGATTCCAGTTCAATATGATCACTACCTAAATTTTATTGATTCGAGCTTGCATATCTATGGTAGTTCTTTCATTCCAAGGGGTCACAGATGGGATGGATACTGAGATTTGAAACTACGGTGGCTGTTCATGATATAATTTATAGTTATTTAAACTGCGTATGTGATCATGACTTGCACTACATGGAATTGACATCTTTAGTGGCTGAGTTTTTCTTTTTTGGACTATATCTGTTCTGTAACCAGATTGCAACTGGAATGATTCAGACTTGAGTACACTGGTGTAGGAAGTTTAGGGAATACGACATTGCTGTTAAACTGGTATTGCTATCAACTAAACGTAGTAGAGGAATTCCCTTTGTTTTGTTTTTGTAATCACGTTTGTTGAAGGGGCGATTATAGGGTTTGGGCTTGGAATTTTGTATGTAGTCATATTTTTATGTCGCTGCAATTGACGAAAAGATATGCTGGATTGAGTGGCATCCTTAGAAATCCCTTGAGAGGATGAAGAGGGGTGCTTTGATTTTTGGCATCTGCCTAAACTATTTAAGTAGCTGATCATCATTGTTTTGATGAAATCAATGCCATATTTATGTTTTTTCTTTTTCTATCGCATGTTCGGTGTTTTTAAGATTGGATTACATGACTATGGTAGTTCTCTTGTTCCCCAAACTTGCATGGGATCTTGTCTAACTAGCTCAGCACCAGCAGCCGAGCTCAGAAGCTACATGGCGGAAGTGAACTTAAAACTTGTGTTTTATGCTACAATCCTTGCCTTTTTCCTTGGTCCAATTTCCTCTAACCTTGTACCTTCCCCTAGAGCTTCTGACCATTAACCTACTAAGGATGTGGATATTGAACATGAGAGCATAGACCTTTTTGTAGGGATGTCAATTGATCGTGCTGAGATCGAACTGCCTTTGACTCATTCAACCCAATCCTTAATTTTGTGGTTTGAACTTAATTGAGATCAAAACAATGTCGTTTAATCGAACTGGTTTGTTTGATTTTAAGTTTAGTTAGGTCAGTTTAATTTGTGAACTCTAACCTTTTGAAGTTCTCTTGGTAATTAAGATTGGATTACATTTACTTTAATCTACTATCAAAATATTTAGGTTCTTGTATTCATAATGTTCTCCATTGTCACATTTCATCAAACATATAACACACACCTTTCATTACTCATTAGTGGCATTCCAAATTATATTTTAACATTTTCCAATTTCAAATGACAATATGATAATAGATTGCTACAACTTAGTGCTTGCAAGCATAAAATACTAAAGATTTAAACTTTCATTTATTCACATGGGACATAACAATCTATGTTGGTAATAATTATATTGGCATGTTCCTAATACAACAAGCACTAAAACCAAGGAAAAGCTAGATGTTGACCAATTTAATCAGAAAAGAAAAATGACTTATGACACTACAAGTAAACTATTGTGAAATTGGATAGATTAACCAACTTGAATTGATAGTAGACCACTTAGAGCTTGTTACTTATATGTGTATACTTGAGTTGAAAATGACAAGTTACTATGAAATGACCAAAGCATTGGAATATTTGTGAAGTCATTGACAGGTTATATAGTAATGACTAAAGACTCATTGTAATCCTAAAATATGACTATATTTAAATTTTAGTTAAATATAACTAAAATATTAAAAAGATAACAAGTCTAGTTTGAATGTTACCAATGTAATGTTACAATTTTGTTATCAAGGCTTAATTAAGTTTGTTTTCTTAAGCTTTGTGGGCTAATTTCGCTACTTTCTTAAATTATAACTCACTTTACGAGTGCACCGGTGCGCGAGACAGGGAAAAAGAGAAGGGTTGGTTTATCGAGCTCTCGGTCTTTCAGTCCAAAAACAATGTCGACGAAGACATGATGGTGCGCTATTTTGCTGTGGGAATTATAACTTTTCATGAATTTTCCATTTTTCACTCGACGATGAAACTTTGCTTATTTGTTTTTTTGAAAATCTGACAAACCAAATGATACCACTTACTCGGCTTCGAGAATAGGGATCTCCGCCTCGTGCCAAACTCGATCAATAGTTGTGCCGATATGGTAGACGCTTTTCACCAAAGATTCTATTGCTTCCCGCGGGCTTTCGTTATATCTATTTTATAACGATCTAATACCAATTAAAATTTTAAACCTTACATTTTTTCTTACATAATCGATTTAATTTCGATTCAATTTTAAATTTTTGGTTTAATCATGTCTTTAGGGGGAACAATTTATTGTCTAAGGTGTTCATACACATGTGGACCGAGATAGAAGACCAGATTTGCACGAAAACTGCATTGCATTGCATTAATTATGAAACAAAAATAAATTAATAAACTAATTTTTTCTTAGCTAGCTAATGTACCGATTTGTCTGGCATCAATCCGACAGCCAGGGATTTTTAAATATTTGTTAATTAATTGATTACGTAAATTATATTTTAAATTTGTAAATTTATTATTATTATTATTATTATATATAGCTTTGACATTCTACGTTTTTGCTCATGATTATGAATTTTGATTCTCAAGCAATCTCAACAAAGCATTGACCTATTGATTTCAATATAAACATATTAAGTGGTTGAGAACCCAAGTTTGATTTCTTTGTTTTTTTTTTTTATATTTTCGTTTTAAGCAAAATCTAAAAAAAAATAGAGTATCGTAATCGTTAACATCTAATTGAATTCTCGCTAAAACTCGAAGTATGAGAAGATCTGATAGTACGCAGCTTTACCAGTACGTAATAATGCACTTTTTTAAGTAAAAAATAGATGAAATTTTGATATAACATAATATAAAAAATAACGTATAATTAAATAATACTATATGAAATAAAAATAATTTTAAATATGCTGATTAAAATAAAAATGTCAATTTATAAGAATTTAAAGTAATCAACTCTACAATCTGCTTGAATGTGAAACTTGATATTATACAAATCGAATGTCGGTACCCAACCAAATGATAAAAGATTAAAAAAAAGAAAAGTCCTTTGCAATGATAATTATTTTCTTAATTAGATAGGCATTGACGATGATATATTAATAATACAAAGTAACAAAAGAGTGCAAAAGTAGGGTTTCGTCATCTTGTAAATGGTCTCCATTCCAACACACACAAACCCTTCAAGTTGTTAGAGAGATTCCAAGATTTGATCAGCAATTCCTGAGCCTGAAGTTTGATTCCCAGGCAAAAGCATAGACAGAGAGTAATGAGACAAGTGGACACTGAAGTTGCATCATCACCATTTTTTTTCAAAATAATATATTACTTTTTATTTAAGTCATGTCAAATCTGAAATTACTTATTTTTTACATAATTAATAACTTCCAGAGGGATCATTTGTAATTTAGTGTATTAAAAACGAGTATACGGTAGCTGTTTCTGTTTTCCTGTGCCACCTTGTGCTTCTCTCCGTCTATCCATCCAATAAAATATTAATAGATAGATGGATAAAGAAGGTACAGTGTGATACATGGAAATAAGAACAAGAGAATTGATCCCGTTAAAATATTAATAGATAGATGGATAAAGAAGGTACAGTGTGATACACGGAAATAAGAACAAGAGAATTGATCCCGTTAATAATACATAACTAACCGCCCGACTTAGTATTGTAATTAACTCATTCTCAAGTTGTAGTCATCAATAAATAATTACATGGTTTGGTTATTTAAGTTTCTTATTATAAGCTTTAACACCATGGGGTTTATTATGCAATTATTGGGTAAAAAACATAAATATCTTCTATAAAATTACTTTAAGAAATCTTTTAAAAAATACCTTAAAATTCTCAAAAACATTTTCTAATTTTTATTTTTGAAATTCATTCTCCTAAATTTCAGTAAAAAACAACAATTAAATATGATATAAATATATCACATGATTAATTAAATATTACTTATATAACGATCTAACCTAACTCTTAAATTTGAATTGAATTAATTATATATGACTTAAATTAATAATTTATTATAATACTATCTTAAATTATTAATTTAATTCGAATTAAATTGATTCATGTTGATTTTTATTGATATTTGATTAGTTCATATTTAATGTTAATATTACGTGTATTTTGGAAAAACTATAATTTATAAATTAACCTCTTAGTTTACTTTGAGTCATTAATTTATTTAATTATTTAATTGAAATATATGATTTATAAAATAATTCTATAAACCAAAAATTTTATTTAATATAATCCAAAATAATATGGGATGTGATGCATCATCTCTTAAATTTCACGTCAAATCTTCTGTTTTAACCCTGTTTTATTAAATCTCAGCTATACATTTATACGAGGGCCGTGTAAATATGCATATAAGATTTAATAGAACGTAACAAGAGAACCGTAACCGAACAAGAAATCTTACCCACATAAATTCTGATACAATCATGTTTGACTGCTCTTAGCGCACCTTCCAGCTTTTAACGTAACCTAACCCAGTTCTTGGATATTATATGAACAATGGTCGCAGGTTTTTAACTCTTTCTGAAGTTATCAGGTTCCTGTCATACACATTCATTACTTTCTCTCAAGTTAGTGACAGTTCAGTAATTTATTACCAATTATGTCTTCTTGTTAGCTACAAGAAAATTAAATTAACTCTACAGTCAGCTGTCAGAAAGAACTGGGATTCATGACTATGTAAGCTGTTCTAAGTAGAGAAGTTTTAATCTTAGAAAAAAGCTATCTAACCAATTTTTAATAATTATGAACAATAAAATTAATACTTACTAAAATAATATTTTTGTTTAATAATAATATTCTGAAATTTGATTATATAACTAGTTTCTTATATATGAATAAACCAATATTTTAAAAACTGAATAGTTGTGCTGATTTAATTGTGGAAATCTTGAACCGGCTAATTTTTCAGTTCAATTTTTAACTTTTCGATTTGATTTAGTTAAAAAAAAATTGGTTAAGAACCGATTAATTTATTAATTGATTGATTATTTTTTTAAAACTAATCGATTTTTATAAACTAAATAAATTGATTAATTTTATTTAACAGTCTTCTTTTTTAATTGAACTTTAAATTTTTCGATATAAAACGATAGTCTTCTTTAATTATTTTTCATTCTTTAATTAATTGAACCTTTTAAGCTTCTTATCTTACCGATTTTTTTTCCGGTAGAATAAAACACTATACAGTAGTTGTTGGATTCAGGAAAAAAAACTAAGGTCAACCCTTTCCATTAGGCATGAGCACTATTCGATTTTTTTATATGTGAAATTAGGTATTCTAATTCCAGGAAGACGAATAGAATTTAGGGTTGACTTAATATTATCATATCTTGAAATTAAAAAAAAAAACTCCTCCTAATGTAACGATTGGTCAAAAAAAAACTAGGGTTTATTATTCCTAATTTCAAATACAATCTGTCCCAAAAGGGATTGTTATGTTATAGTTTACCATTTCAACTTCGTAAGTATTTTAATATCATGAACCGAAGAATGCCAATTATTAGCAACGATTAAGTAATGATATTATACCGATCCTCTAATATGGTTAGTTGATATTGAACTTAACAAATGATATATGTATATATACACAATTGTGATCCACATAAACGTGTGGATGAGATCGATTGGAACAGAGTTGGAATAACACAATTGACGCTGGCAATCATATAAATGTGTGGATGAGATGGAATGAAATATGGTTAGAACAGCAAAACTGGCACATGTGATCACGTCCCTAAAATTAATGATTCGTTTTAGGAGAGATTTGATCTAGTACAACTCAATCTGAAAAACTCCAACATTATTATAATTAATTTGTTTTCGAAGAAAAATAGAGCTCGTATATAGTTTAAGAAAATTTTTAAATTTTAAAAATAAAATGAATATAATTAATTAAGATTGACTTACATTAATAATTTAAGATAATTATAATAAATTATTATTTAGTTAAATTTAATTAGTTTGGTTCGAGTTTAAGAGCTGAGTTAAATCATTTTGTAAATAGAATTTAATTAGTTCACGCCGGTAAGGATGATAATGAGTTGGTCCATGGGTCGGTCTCGTTAATTTTTTAAAGATTAAAAATAAAAATCTTGTAAAGCATAAATCTAAATTGTCCAATAGAAACCCTTTTTTGTAGGGATGATATTAAACAAGATGATGTCTGTGTTACATAAACATAAGTCAACATCTAAGGAAACAGTTTGTCTTCAAGTTTATTGAGATACTCAGAATCGTTATACACAGCCTTTGTCTGACAACAGGATATTGAAGAATATGAACTTTGGTCAATGTACAGTTACAAGACTTATCTATCTAATCTCCTTCTAAACATTGTTTAGTGGAGACATGAAACAATTCCAATTAATAAAATTATTAAGTTTACCTAATATCTCACTAATAATATACTCTTTCAAAGAATAATTAACTTGATAAATTGGGGATTATCTCGTTTCCAATCTTACTGACATGTGAGATATGGAAAGGTCCAATAGTACGTAACCTTATGTAATTTTATTTTTCTATATAAAATCTAACAAAAATACAACCCGATATGATTTTAAAAATCTTTTTATTTTTACAAATTTATAATGATAACCACAATTAAATTATGAAATGGATGTAAGAAATTGTGGTCCATGCATGCACTACTTGGATTAATATTTAATACTTCAAATTAGGTACTAAAAAATATGAGGAAAACAAAATTAATAATTAGTTTGTATTTTTAATAATTTGATTGTCTATCACAATATGGCAGACTTGCACCTGCTCCTTCCTTTATATACCAATGCCTTTATGGTCGGCTGTTCATTGCCATTGCACCATCAGAAAAGCCTCTCTTTCTCTGATCCTGAAAATCTCTATCAGAAAGGGAAAAAAGTGTGATTCTTTGAGTGAAAATGGGTTGCAAGTCCTCAGACAAGCCAAAGCCAAAGCACAGAAAAGGTTTATGGTCTCCTGAAGAAGACCAGAGACTCAGAAACTATGTTCTCAAGAATGGTCATGGTTGCTGGAGCTCAGTCCCCGTTAATGCCGGTGAGTTTTAGTTTTTTCTTTTCCTTTTTTTGACACTACCACACCTTTTTTTTACTGCATTGTCCAGTGTACACTGAGTTGCTATATGGGTTGGTTTTCATGGTACAAGAGAAAGAAATAAAACCTGAAAAGATTTGATTTTGAACATGTAAAACAAATATCAAGAACAGAATCCTTAGAAGTTCTGTAAACATTTGATCAGCATTTTGTGGTCATGATAAAGATCAAAGGGCTTGGAAGAAGAAACAAGCTAAAAGTATAGTTGATAATGATTGAGAAGTATAACAGAAACAACTAAAACTTCCATTGATGATGGTTTTGGATTTATTGGCATGCAGGTTTGCAGAGGAACGGCAAGAGTTGCAGGCTACGATGGATCAATTACTTGAGACCAGGTCTTAAACGAGGAACGTTTTCAACTCAAGAGGAGGAGACAATCCTGACCCTTCATCGCCTGTTAGGCAACAAGTAAGCTCAGAATAATAAATAAGCTTTATCCTAACTAATTAATGGGCTCGATTGTGTTGGTTTTCTTGACATCTCCTTTAGAGCTATGAAAGAAGTTTGACTTGGATTGTCAATGATAAAACACCTTTTACGAGATTCTTAGGGTTGATAACGAGTGAAGCAGAGTCCGAACTCGATCAATTTACAGTAAAGAAGCTAATTATCAAAACCAATCTTTCTGATTGATTAGGTGGTCTCAAATGGCACATCATTTGCCTGGAAGAACAGATAATGAGATCAAGAACTACTGGCATTCATATTTGAAGAAGAAGGTGATGAAAGCAGAAGGTCAAGGTTCCAATAGCACAACTCCATGTTCCAGCAGTCCAAACTCACACAACATGCAACCTCTAGACTCTCCAATAAAACCTGGAATGCAAATCCCATGTTACGAATCACTGGAATTTCTCGAGAAAGAGTCAACTGATTTAGACCAGTCAATTCCACAGATGTTTCAGTCCCCAAACAGAAGCTCCTTCCCAAAGATTATGTTCGCCGAGTGGCTTTCACTTGACAGCTTCGCAACTATATCTGAAGCAGATGCTTGTAGAGGTGGCCTCCAAGAGAATCCAAGCTTTGGACACAGTTTTGTACATGGTTACCCTTTGGACGAGGAACCATTTTACCATAATTCGATAAGCGCAGTCTCTGCAACTGATGTGTTCATGTCCCAATTCAAGCTCGATGACCAGAGTACAGCAAACGAGTTCATCGACTTTAGATCAGGAGATGACGTGTGCAGTGGATTCAACATGAACAGTGATATTATGTATATCTGAGGGAAAAATTTTCAAGCAACTTCAACGAAGAATGATCTCTGACTAAGTCCCAAATAATCAAAATTTGTAATCCTTCTAGTGTCTTCATCATCAAAAGTTCATGTTAATTAGGTCTTATAGTTGTGAAATTTAATCTGATCAAGAGGCTGTTCTTCCATGGAGTTGCTTTTAGCAGTGACCATATAAACTTGAAAAATAAAAGTTTCCAACTTCCTGTTCTTGACGAACTTGACAGGCCATTCCGAGAACTTTCAGGGTACTTCTTCTGATAGAATTTCTGCTAAATTTTCAGTTGACTCTGGTTTTGTTTTGTGATGATTCTGATAATGTTTGTTGATTGCTTAGTCTTAAAAAATACAAAAAGGAAAGAAGAAACAAACTGGCCTGCGACAAAGTCCTGGTTTTTAATACATTTAGTTGTGAGATGATGTCCTAAATGTACTATTGTCTGAGAAATGTCTGACGGAAGACACATGGGATGCCATGAGCAGTTGCTAACGGATAAAGATAAAGCAAGAGCCAAATTCGATTCTAATTAAATATGATTTAATTTATTAATTTATAAAAAACAGTTAAATCTAAATTAATTATCATGGTCCGTCAAACCTAAAAAGTTGTATTAAGTTCAAATACGAATTTAGTTAGTTTGAGATAACACGAAGTGCTTAAAGTTTAATCCCGTTCTAAACTTTTCACTTTTGCTCAAATCAAGTCTAAACTTGTGGACACCTATATATCAAATACACGAAATCAATCCGAACTCAATCTAACTCGTTGTAATTGCTACTCAAATACGCAGAATCCACAAATCAAGTGATGTGCTTAGCCCATAGTCAAACCCACAAAAAGGACACATTCTATCATTATCCAAACTTGCTTGAACTACTTTTTCTTTCAAAGACTTGGGACATGTGCCTAAGTTCTGAGTCCAGATCCTCTGTTCAACATTATGGTGTCTTATTGTGTCCAATAAATCTCAGCCATTTATTTATGTGAGGTCCACATAAGTCCTGCGTGAGTCCCGCAAAATAAATGGCTGAGATCTCATGAGACAGAATAAGACAGAGTAAAATTAGACAGAAGATCTGAGATGCTAAGTTCTTCTATCAATCTATAGGCTTTCTTGTATATCTAAGTTCCACTCTCTACCAACATGAAGAGGTAAACCAATTTCAACATTTAATAAAGCTGTTCTATTCTTTATTACTTCTCCTAGTTAAAGTTCAAGCAATTTGCATAAACAAAACAAGCTAATGCTCTTGGGTATTACAAACTTAAACTTAAGAAAACGTACTGAACAAGAAATGCAATTAAAAGTTGCTTTTCAGTGTCATACAATATGCATCACTCCACACAAAGAACTGATTCACAATGGCCTTGGAAATGGAAACTACTAGTAGCAGTCGAATTAAGAACAGTTCGGAGATAACTAGGATTGAAAGCAGAATCCCAGGTTTAATCATACACAGGTAGAAGGTAAGCTTCCTCTAATTACAGGAAATTTCATATACGGTCCATTACAGGATATATACTGATACACCTTCTAAGCTTCTATTAAGAAGTCACTCATTTGGTACATTACATTATATAGGCGCGTAGCTATTATAGTCATCTTCTGCCTGAGGTTGACCAAGAACGGATAATATAACAAAAGTACCGTAAAGAATGGTAACAACTGCAGTGAAGTTAACAAGCAAAGCCTCAGGGCCATACTTGGCAAGGCCAGAGTTCTCCAGGAATGTCAGCTTCTCCAGGAACCCAATAGATGCATTGGCAACTGCTAAAATGTAGACGAACAGTCCAAATAATACATGCCAGGGAAGCGATGCACTCCTAAGTCCAGCTGACCCTCCAGGGAAAAAGAAAATTATGAATCCATATATCCACTGTAAATTAAACAAGTTGTGTTAGTGTTTGATGAATGGAATGGGAAAATATCCTGGAACGTTTGATAATATGGCATGTTTTACCTGAATACCGTAAAGAGAAATGATTGCAATTCCAAGCCAGGAGTGTAAGCTGTAGAGATTGACAATGGAGCTCTCGTTATGGTACTTGAATGCCGTGTAAATGCCAATGATACCCAGAATAAGAGCAACGGCGTGCAGAACCAGATGTATTAGTTTCTTTTCTTCTTTCTTCAATGGAAGTGACTTGTAGCTTATAATGGCTGCATACACAATGTACAGAACTTTTCAGTTGGGAAATGAAGTCAACAAAACTAAGAGGGAGAATTAGAACTAGATATTGATTAGAAAATTACACTTTGTTGCTAGCAAAGATTTAACTGACAAAATTTGTAAAAGGTGGTTCATTACCTTCACCTCCTATGATCACTAAACCGATCAGCATCAAGACAGGATGAATCTGAGACCAAAAGAACAGAATAAAAATTCAAGTCTCAATAATCAGTTTGGGCACATATTCAGTAGAGAGTAACACGATGAAGTCACTTTCTTCTCTTCTCTTTTTTCTTTTTCACTTTTCCCTGGCTTTTCATAAATGAGAATCAACAGTTAAATATTGGACAGGACGTGAAAAGAAAAACATGAAAAAGAGAGAACATTCACTTGAATAATAGGCTGTGTGCTAAAATTAAGTTCATTCAAGCATCATGAGGGGAGTAGAATGAACGTTGATCGTTGAATGGAATAAGAGTTAACTAACTAGATTGGGCCACCAATACTTAGTGAAAGAGAAGCGAGCCATTCAACATAATTAGCAAGTGCTAGTCGGTAGACAAGTTGGAACTTTGGAGTCTAAACAAGTAAAAGAAAACTTTGAAAATACTTTCCAAGTAAAGAATTAGGTACAAAAGCTAAACACATGAACATCCTTAAAACTAGAATGAATGTCGATCGTTGAAAGGAATAAGAGTTAACTAACTAGATTGGGCCACCAATACTTAGTGAAAGAGAAGCGAGCCGTTGAACATAATTAGCAAGTGCTAGTAGGTAGAACAGTTAAGTTAGAACTTTGGACTCTAAAGAAGTAAAAGAAAAGTTTGAAGCTACTGTCCAAGTAAAGAATTACGTACACAAGCTAAACACGTGAACATCCTTAAGAGGGTTCCTAATTGTCCAGCAAAATCAACATTTTTCCCAGAAATAAAAACTTCAAACCCATTTCAGTACACGTGATAGTTGCTAAAGTAATGAAGTTGTTCCAGCTTTCGAAGCAAAGATATTAGGCCATTTTCTAGTCAATGGGCGATTCCTGTGTCTTTAAAAAAATGCCAAGCAAGAGGCGTGTGGATGTAGAAAACCAAGCTGTCCAAAGTCAAATGGATGACACCAAAATCCATTGAAAGAAACAACCGTGAAAACCTCAACAGAAGGCAATGCGAAGCAAAAACCAGAGCTTAAGAGACTGTAGAAATCCTGTTAAAAATTGTATCGATAATGGAAACTCCAAAGATTCTATATAAGCGACTATTAACCAAACCCTAGCATAGATTAGACCTTAAAACAAACACCTTGAGTTCTGATTGGAAATTTACAAAAGAGCAGGAGGAAAAAGAACATACAAAGCAAGAGCAAAAATAAAGACACAGCCCAGAAGCCAAATCCGATACACAGAAGCACAACGAGAGCTCAAAAGCAGCAAAAACAGGGAAAAGCACTGAATACCCACGAAGCCATAAAAGACATGGAAACAGAAAAGAAGGAGCTTTACATTAAAGATGAGACTTTTGTTCTTAGCTTCCCAAGCCAATCCACCTCTAAAGTGTATGCACCAAACTAAGACCATAACAGCACCTGCCACAGCCAAAACATGAGTGATGAAAGTGAAAGGAAGTGCTTTTGCTGTTATAGCCATGATCGCTGATGCGCTTCTCCTTGGTTTCTTTCTCGAAGCTCCAAACAAACTAATCTCGAAGCTCCAAACAAACAATCTCACCAAATTTGTTACCTTTATCTCATCCAGCGAGTTAACTCCAACGACATTGACCGTTAGATATAGCGATCTCCCAAATGATTGGATCGATGCCGCGTGTCACCTAATCATTCGCTAGCATTACTGGAATTTGATGCCCTATCAGTTTCGTGTCTCCTCCGGATCCGCAAATATTTATAATATAATTATTCTTTTTGTTGATAATTTTGAGTTATAAGAGATTAAAGTCTTTGATTTTTTTTAAACTATTATTTAATTTTCTGAGTTTACATTTTTATATCGCTCATATTTTATATTAATTTTAATTAAAAATTTTATAAAAATAATAAATTAACGTAGCATTGCTCGTGTAAGTATTAAGTGGCATAACATTTATTTTAATTTGTGTCATGTAAAATAAATAATTCAAATTTATCAAATAGTATAAGTGATATAAAAAATATATAATAATTTTTAAAGAGAATAGAGTCAAATTTTTTAAAATTCTTAATTTAATAATTAATTTTTTCAAAATTTATATTAATCAGTACAAAATATCATTTTGCTAATTATATTAATAGGTAGATGAAGGTGAGCCCTTGATTAATTAATAAAGTTGCTCTTTTGTAATCATAAGATTATAAATTTAAGTCATAGAAGCAACCTCATTGTAAAAATATAAAGAAAAAGTTGCGTATATTATAACCCTTCTCATATTTTGACAAAGCGGAGAGTCTTATGCACTGAGTACGCTGATTTTAATTAATAGATGGATATCTATATAAAAATAATTTTTAGACTTAGTTTATAAAAGTTTTAAAAATAATAAATACATTTTAAAATTGTAAAATTTTGATGTTAAATTAAAAAATTCTAAAATTTTAAAAGGTGCATGGTGTTATTAATCATAAATCATAATATCAGAGAAACAAAACACTACTACGTCGTTTGGAAGGGTTTTTTGATCTGCAGAGAATCACAGGTGGGATAGGAGGCTGTCTTAGCTGAAGTCATCTATGAAATCACACGAGGAGATGGACCATTCAAAGTATCTGTCAATCAATGGGGAGAGGCGTAGATGGACATGGACTGATGGACCCCAACTTTTTTAATTAACGTCCGTCCAATTCGAATATTGTAGCTACGTACAACACAAGGCCTTGCTAAGACTTATCTGGTCATGATTGTGTCATCTGATTTCAGTTTAGTGAAAACTTTCAATTACTTGCGTGTTTTGCTTCTCTATTGGCATTATTGCGATTTAGACCATTTTTGGTGTAGTCTTTGACATGTATGTTTAAGAATCAACTGGTCGAAAAGGCCACTATAATTTATGAACATCTGATTAAACATTTGCTTATTTTTTAATTATTAATTTATTAAATACAAAATTTAGTGTGTGTGTATATATATATATATATATATATATAAAGACGCTCACAAACTTTTAGTTATAGAAAGAAAATATAAGTTGTCCTAAAAAAATCGGTTGATAAAGTTGATAAAATAAATGTATAGCAAATTATTTCAATTTGAAGTAAATATATTACATTTATTTTAAATAATATAAATGATTCATATAATTTAAATAGTTTAGATTGAATCAATTTAAGTGTTGACAATTAGGTTGTAACGTATGGATTAAAGATTGCAAAACTAAGATAAGAAAGTCCCATCTAATGCAACAAATCTAAGAATATAGAACCTACTCAATGACTCGAAAGTGTATAAATCTGATTTGTAAATTGTTGCATCAATTTAAAGGTTTATTCATTGCGTATCTAAAATATAGTAGATTCTTCTGTTAAAAAAAAGTAAAAACTGACAATATCATCTTATGATCAATGTTTAAAGATCCGTACTGTACCGGTACCGGCTGGAAAACGGTACTCGGATCTCGTCTTGGGTACCGGCTAAAAATATCGGCCGGTACCGGTCAATTTCGACTGTATCGGTCAGTATTCAAAATACTGGTCAAATACCAGTCAGTACCGAAAATTTAAAAAAATTGGGAAACTTTTTTGCAAATTGTTCAAAAATTTTCAAAATTTCCCTCTCTCCTTCCTACCTATCCTTCCCCCCATTTTTTTTCAAAGTTTTTAAAATAATAATAAATATTTAATTCTTAATAATAATTATAAATTAAATAAAACTTAAAAATAAATTATTTTTTATTACTAATAAATTATTTTTATTTAAATTTATTTTAGTATTTTATATAATATTTATTAATAAATACTAATAAAAATATTTTATTTCTTAAAATAAATAATTTTAAAATTATTATTTATAAACTAATATTTATTTTATATATTTTCAATTATTAAATCAAAATTTATATATTTTAAAATTATATTTTAAAAATAATTACATTTATTAATAATTATTAAATTAATTATATATATTAAATTAAAATTGTGATTATGTCTAATTAAATATAAAATGAAATAGAATGTGAAAAAAACAACAATTCTAAAAAAATAATTCTAAATTTTGATAAAATAGAAAATAATTAATTATTTTTATTATTTTACAATTAAGTATTATATATAGATAATTATTATATATAGAACTAATTAAAATATAATAAAAATATATAAAAAATAAAATAAATAATTGTTATTATTATTTATTATTAAAATTTATGAAAGCATAGTTGATGTAAACAGTAAATTAGTAAAATATACAATACAACTGTATAATATACTAATATAGACTATTTTGTAATTTTTAAAAATTTTAAGGACTATTTTATAAATTAAAAAAAAATCGAAACGATACCCGGTACTAACCAATACCGGTACAATTTCGTTCCGAAACTCAATTCGATATCAAGCCAAGTAAATATTCATAAGATTGGTGCAAGTTACCGATTCAGGTTGGTTCTTAAAATTTATGCGTCAGCTCTGGTATGCGAGTGACTCAAGCCAACATTATAGAGAATGGAAGTCACGGGAACAGATGATCGTGACAAAAAGGTTCACTTTTTAAGTTGCTATATTTTCTCATTGACCTATGAACCCCTTTCCGGTGCACTTACAACACTCTTTGTCCCCTTTTTACTTTTGCTTTTTATATACAGGAACTATAGAGCGAAAAGACGTTGCTACTGCTTCATGTCCCACTAGAAAAAGGAAAAGAAAAGTCCAAACCAGAAGATCACAGCGAAGGCGAAAGACAACCCTAGTCCTTGTCTGCTGACACGGTATGCAGTAGCACTGAAACAAGTCAGGTTCACTACTCCAGGATTTTTGGTCCCTTGTACAGTTCACCAATAAAGGCCAAATCCTCAGGTTTCTCCCTTTCCTGAAGCAATGCATGACTGTCCCTCTCCTCTACTGGCACTGACACTCCATCCACTGAATTTTCAGAGGCAAATACTGTGTGAAAAACTTGTGCATTGAATATTTAGAATATTCCAAATTGTTGAATCAATGGAGAGCCAGACTAGGATGGTACCTGAGAAATTTGCATAAGGGAAGTCCAAGTAGTAAGTGCAATGCCTGCCTTCAGAATCATTGTAAGGAGGACCAAGCACATCAAGCACTGCACATGCTGTCAAAGCTGTGAAGCAGTGCATGTTGCCTCCATCAGCAGGATAAAGGATGGACGTGTTGCAAGGAGCAGTGAAGTCAGAGTCCACCTTGACCTTGGCTAAACGAACTCCAGGCTGCTGGACCTTGGTCTTTTTTGGTTCAGATTGCTCAACTTCACACTGCTTCACTTCAAGTTCTTGAACTTCCGGTTGTTGCACTTCAGGTTCCTGGATTTCGAGATGTTTCACTCCTATAACAAAACTAGTAAGTTTCCTAAAACCTTCCCATCATATTGTAGTCTTAGTGAGAACTTATTCAACTCCACCAGCCAAAGCATGATCATGATTTACTATATAACGGCAAGTTTTTAAAAGACAGTCAGTTGGGTTAACTCTATCAGGATTAGTTGGTGCATTCAATTTAGGTTTGCAATTCTAAAAATCTTCAGAGTTGTATAGCTTGTAGACTATTTTTACTGAAATGTTTCATTAGCTTTTGTTCACTCCAGATGTCTAAATATAATTCATATACTACTTTGAATCAATTATACTGATAAACAAAATGAATTCAAACTTCATTATTTCACGGTGGAGTTGTTATCACAGTCAAGAATGCAGCATCCAGCTTTTGAAAGAAGCTTTGGATCCTTGAGCCTGCTACTTGCTTTCAACACTCCCCTTACAACCTTTTATGATGTAACTGAGAACTCAAAAAGAGACACAGATTACCCAAGTTTTATGCTTTTGTTTCCAAGACACAACTTAGTTCAACCAGCCTATGTCAATTTTAGTAACCATCATCGCCTATTCAGAGGATAAAGATAAAGCTTACCATCAGAAGGTTTTTCCACAACCCAGTCATAGGATTTAATGTGCATGGTGCCAAAAAGAAGTTTGCTGAATACAGTCATTCCAGGATGGTTATGGAGTGGAATGACACCAGAGGGTGGCAAGCAGAAGATGCCAATCTGTTAGGATTAAGAAATTATCAAGCCCAAATTAAAATCTAACAATAGAAATAATATGAAACAGAATAAGAAAGCAACACTAAGAAGAATACAAACCGAGAATTTGCTGCATTCATAGATGTGCAGGTACCCTATAGCCTGGGTTCTCCGGGTGAATAATGGCATATCTGGACTCACATCAAAGTCAGCCGCCTTAATGCCATCTGGACGAAAGAACACAAGTCTTTATGAATCAACAATAAAGTTTGCTGCAACATGTAACCTATAGCTGCTAATGGCTTTGGAGATATAGTTACGATGAGGCATTTCTGTTACTTTGTGCTTCCGCACTCCAATACTGTATTTGGCCATGTTGATGCAGGTAAGAATGTGATCATATAGGCATAGCCGTTTTAAAATAGGGTAAGCCGCAGAAAATTGGAGGTACAATGATGCAGCAAGTAACAGCGTATGATATTAATCTAAACTACGAATATCACACCAGAAAAGGAATATAACGGTCAGTGTTTTAGAACTGAATTTTGATTACTTCCTTTCTCCTACAAAACAGCAACCAGGATGTGCAAGAGAAAAGAAAAGACTTCCTGCCTATGCTTTTCTTTACCTTAGGGAATAAAAGAGAAAATAATGATTACCAACCCCCAAGTTATCATTTGAAAACTTCGTTTGAACAGAAAAGCAAAAAGTTCATATCCGTAGACGAATCAGATGAAGAATGAAAACCAAGACAAACAGAATAGACCGAACCACAAGACCTACATATCTTAAGTGTCACATGTCAATTCTAGAGGTCAGATACAAGTTGCTGTATAAAGCAAGAATGCTCATACTGATACATTAATATCCGCCTAAAGAAACTACCTAACAGCAAAGACTTAACTAATAACTATCTGCATTCTAAGGAATTCAACAATTTTGCTACTCTTCCATCCGGAGTCAATCACATTTTCAACATTAAAATCAGACCAGCCCCAATAAAATCGAAACCACAAGAAGCAAAAGCACACAGAGACACAGAGAAAAAAAATACCCAAAACAGTCCTCAGCTTTTCGATGCTTTCAGGGGAGGGGATAACTCCAACTCCACCGGAGGTAAAAACGTCCTTGCAGGTGTCATAAAGCGTCTGAACTGGAGACACTACCAACCCCTTCTTGGTGGAGCGACGCCGGCCCTTTTTTCCCCTGTTACTCGTATTTACTCTCGTATTGGAGCTCGGGTCCTGAACTTGATTCTTGTTCTTCGCCAGTTCTGAATTTCCCTTTTCCCTCTTGATATTCCCCACACTTGTTTCAATCCCCATTTACCGCCACAACACACCTCGATTGGGTAATTCTCAAAATTGCGTTTAAAAAACCAGTAATTCAAAGATGGGAATTATCAAAAACGCTAAGACAAAGAAAATTGCGATCTGGGTGATAGCAAAGTCGAAAGCTTTACTACTCGAGAGAAACAGAGGAAACTTGGGAGGGTACAGAAAAACTGAGTTCAATTACAAATAAGAAGGAAAGGTTAGTTGGGGTTGTCTAAAAACAGAGGAATAAGTCTTTTTTTCAAAAAAACAAAAAAAGGGGGAGGTTGGGGTTAAGAAGGAATAATAGAACAAAGAGATGGTGACGACGGGAAGAGATACATCGTGGCTGCAGTGAAGAGCTGTGGATTGTAAACAGGAGGAGTATGTGCGACAGGACAGGGGTTTTCTAGGGCAAGGCTGAAAGAGAAATAGAGTTGGTTTCCCAGAGGAAAAAGGAAAACCAGGGGCCGTTGCCTGCATTTCCTATGGGCTGTTCCAAATACCAGCTTTTTCTTTTTCAAATGTTTTATTTATCCCCTTGTTGTTACGAACTCAGTGTTTTTGTTTTTGCCCCCCATTTTCACATTTTGCTCACTCGTCTCTTTATCAATTCAAGTGTGCTAATTTTTTGCTTTTCGTTAACTTTTGCTCCTCATCTCCTTATTAATTGCAATTTAACCCACTTGATTTTGGAAACTTTGCTGATAGAAACGGATATACGAAAACTTTCAACTTTAGAGATCTTCCTTTCCCGATTCCTATAAAACAACTGACACGTTGTGCTCGCGTTTTTCTTGAACTTCGTTGATGTATTTGAGGTAATTTTAATTAAAAAATTGTATTCACTGATCTTCTTTTAATAAAATATTTCTTCCCCCACTTCTTTTGACAATCAAGTTAGAAAAATTTTAAATATGTATCTCGTGAGTTAATAGTCCAGCTAACATAATTTTATCAAGTACTGTAATATTTTCTTTTAAACTGTACAAGAATATCATACTATGTTTTACCATTTAAATAAATTGGAACTAATATTTATGGCAATTTCCTACTTAGATAATATCTTGCTTTGACCTTAACATGAAAAAGTGTATTTCTTAATTCCCATTAATCATAGGATAAGGAGAAACATACGAGACATAAATTTGGTGAAGGCGGAGCTAAAAGTTGAAAGAAGAAATAGAAAAATGTGAAACGGTTAACCATGCATGTTTTTAATACATATGGAAAAGAGTTAAGGCAATTGTATTGATTGTTTTAGTCTGTCTGACAAATGCGTTAAGTTTAACGTGTAACTTTCTTCAATTCAGTACATGTGTTGTATAGTAAATCTGAATTGTTGAAGAAATGTCAAATCTATAAAATGATCAATATTTTGAATAATTTGGTTTTACCCGTAAAATAAGTAGACATGAATTCCATGGATAATTGATAGGTATATTATGATCCATAACAAAATCTATATATGATATTTTTAATATACGAAAATGATAGAAATTAAATACTAAACAATAAGTAATAGAAGTTCAAAATTTTTAATCACGTCTTAGGATAATGAAATTTCAAACAGTATAATTTCCTAATTGTTTGAATATAAAAATAAAAAATGAAACAAGGATAATTATATCATTCTGATTAAAGGATTTATTTAAGACATTCAAAACAAAAACACTTACAGAAAATTATGATGTTAAAATAGAAATAAGATGAATGAGTATAAAGTTGGAGAGGAGACTTTTAATTTGGCCAAACTATTAAAAAAGCAAATAGTCAAACCAACTGTTTTACACTCTATCAACCTGTAAAGCATTTTAAGTTTTTTTGCAAAAGAAAAGTCTAAAGCATTGCATAAAGGAGACAACGAAATAATGTAAACAATGAACGAACATGGCAAATATAAAACAAATACGGAAATTAAAGCATTGCATAATAAAGGATAAACATGTTAATTTGACTACTGGAACAACAACAAAAAATGCAGTAAGAGAAATATGATCATTGCTTACTAAGCCTTGAGGTATAAATATAATGGGAAGGAAAACTTAATCACTATCATCAAGCAATAATAGGAAGTTAAATTATTGTGTGAAATTAAATGAAAACATAAATTATTAGGAAAA
Organism: Erythroxylum squamatum; assembly: GCA_025629845.1. Classification (NCBI taxonomy): domain Eukaryota; kingdom Viridiplantae; phylum Streptophyta; class Magnoliopsida; order Malpighiales; family Erythroxylaceae; genus Erythroxylum; species Erythroxylum squamatum. The sequence goes on along the minus strand of JAOTBA010000008.1, from coordinate 11,280,555 downwards.
CGCTCTTAGGTGAGAAGCATAACATAAAAATTTTAGCATAAATTGGGCATGAAATGTTAAAGATACTACTATATATATATGAAGCTAAATGCATACCTTTTCCTTTATGATTCAGAGAGCATGGGTTTCCACAATCTTCAAACGTCTTAATTGTTAAGAAATTCACATGCCAAAGCTCTACCTGATCAGTGTTCTTCATGTTTAACCATAAATAACAATGTTCTTCATATTTAAAAACATAAAGAATAAAATGAAAATCAACTCAAATTGAAAATACATCACACGTGGTGAACATGCAATAAATAAAACAAAATTCATTTCTTTTAACAGTCGATAATGTTAATAAACGTTTTGCTGGTATCATTTTATTTATTTAAATTAAAAAATTTGAGGGTGATTAAAAAAATATGTGAATGCAAAACCGAAAGAAGTGATAATAAACGTTTTGCTGATATCATTATATTCTCTTCAAAACCGAAAGAACTGATAACCTCATAGAATTTTAAAAACTACTGTCGAGAGGCTTGTTTCATTTCATATATGGATTTGTTAAGCATGCAGACTAAATGCTTACCATCACTAGAGGAGAATCCTTCAGGTTGTTTCATATAAACCCTCTTCCTCTAGTTCACATTTGAGGAATGTCATTTTTACATCCGTTTGATGTAACTCAAAATCAAAATGAGTTACCAATGCCATGATTATAAGAAGAGAATCTTTCTTAGATACAGGAAAAAATGTCATTGTGTAGTCGATTCCTTTCCTCTGAGTGAACCCTTTGGCAACAAGTCTTGCTTTATGTCTCTCAATGTTGCCTCGTGAGTCTTTCTTTGTCTTAAATACCCATTTACATCTAATGAATTTCACACCATTGGGCAACTCAACAAGATCCCAGACTTGGTTAAATGCTATGGAATCCATCTCATCTTTCATGGCATTGTACCATAATTATGATTCCTTATAACTCATGGTCTGTGAAAATGTTTCAGGATCATTTTCAGCTCCAATGTTATAGTCTGACTCTTGTAGATACAATATATAATCACTAGGAATTGTTGTCCTTCTAACTCTAGTAGATCTCCTCAATATTGTATCATCATCCTCTCGAAGAACCTGTTGTTCAACCGGTTGCTCAACAATTTCTTGTTCCTCATTTACAATTTGATCTACTGGATTTGTATTAACAACTTATAAAACTTCAGTAATTGGTTGTCCTACACCCGTTTCAACTTTATGGGCGTGAATGACAATTAATCTACCATTTGAACTAGAGGGCTAAGCTTCATAATGATCATTTTCAAAAACTATATCTTGAAATTGACCACTCCTACTAATTAAGTCATTTTCAAGAAAATTTTCATTTCTTGATTCCACAATCCTAGTGCTGTGAGATGGACAATAAATTCTAAACCCCTTAAACCTTTTAGCTTATCCAATAAAATACCCACTAATAGTCTTTGGGTCTAGTTTCTTCTCTTGTGGGTTGTAAATTCTCACTTCAAATAGGCATCCCCAAACGTGTATATGCCTTTAACTCGGTTTCCAATCCTTAAATAAATCAAAAGGTGTCTTTGAGTTTGCCTTGGTTAGAACTCGATTTAATATATACACAGCCGTCTTTAAAGCTTCAGTCCACAGGAACTGAAGAAGTTTTATGTTACTCCTCATACTTCTCACCATGTCCATTAAGGTTCGGTTTCTTCTTTTTATCACACCATTATGATTCGGTGAACCAGGCATGATGTACTAGGCAACAATCCCGTGTTTTTGAAGAAACTTTGCAAATATCCACTCTCTGTGTATCTACCATAGTACTTTCCACCTCTATCTGAACTCACGTTTTTAATTAGTTTTCCACATTGATTCTCTACTTCAGCCTTAAAAACTTTAAAGGCATCCAAAGCTTCATCTTTAGAATGAAGTAAGTAGAGATACATATATTGTGAATAATCGTCTATGAAGGTAATAAAGTATTTCGAACTTTTGCATTCCATATTTGGACAACAAATATCTATATGTATTATTTCTAACAAGTTTGTACTCCTCTTTGCACCCCTTTTTGACTTGTTAGTTTGCTTACCCTTAATGCAATCCATGTAAGTCTCAAAATCAGCAAAATCTAAAGTCCTAAGTACCCCTTCATTTACTAATCTCTTAATTCTCTCAATGGAGATGTGTCCTAATCTACGATGCCATAACATAAAGGATTCCTCATTCACAACGCATTGTTTTAACCCAGTAGTAACATACATCGAACTATATATAGGCATCATCATTTTGTAACTGAATGGAATAAAGATCATCAGATAATGTACCATAACCAATAACTTCAGATCCATTACGTAAACTAAAACTAGAATTTAAAAAATTAAAGGAAAAACCTAAAGGTACAAGTCTTGATACAGAAATAAAATTTCTAGAGAAATTTGGAACATAAGAGGTCATTTCCAAACACAAAATAAAGCCATTGCTTAAAACTAAATTGCAAGTGCCAATGACTTTCACATGTGAACTCGTCTTGCTTCCTGAATAGATATATTGTTCACTTCCCACCAGCTTCCTTAGGTTTTTCATACCCTGCAACGTATTTGAAACATGGATTGTAGAACCAAAATCAATCCACCATGTGTTATGATTAACACTAACCATATTAGATTCATAACAAACAAACGAAAATGCAGTACCTTTCTTTTCGAGCCAGTTCTTAAATTTAGCGCAGTTTTTCTTCATGTGTCCCTTCTTCTTCCAGAAGAAACACTTTGATGGTTTCTTTATATCAGATTAAGGAGAAATTTTGCCTTTTCCCTTGTTTTTGGCATCATCCTGTCTTTTCTTTCCTAAAATAGTGAACCCTTTTCCATCAACAACCTCTTCTCTTCTTGCACACACATGGTCAACAAATCATTGATTGACCACTTGTTCTTATGTGTGTTATAAGAGATTTTGAAAGGACCATATTGTTGGGGTAGAGTGCATAGAAGTAATGTACCAGGAAAGATTCTGATATAGTAACCTTCAAGGCTTTCAGCTGAGCCATTATATCCCTTATACGCATGATATTATCATGTACGCCCTTTATCCTAGTGAGTTTCATGGATGACAACTGAATAATCAAGGTGCTGGCAAGGGCCTTATCAGATGTGGCGAATTTCTCATCAATGACCTTCAATAGATCCTTGACTTTATTATGTTGTTCGACAGAACTACGAATACCAATAGATATTTTGATTTTTATGAACATCATAGAGAGGCGATTAGATCTCCCCCATTTTTCATAAAGAGCAATAACATCTGGAGTGCTGGTTTTGGTCCTACTCGGTGGTTCATCTTTCCTAATAGCATAATCTGTATCTATCCAGCCCAAATGAAGTATAATTCTCTTCTTCCACGCCTTATAGTTGTCCTCCCTCAATTCAAGAATTTCATGCTTAATATCATAGATATTCACAGTCTAAGTAACTACAACTTCAAACATATATGCTTATTATTTATAATTTGAGACCAATAATAATTCATGTTTTACCAATGTAAATCATGCTTTTAATACATAAATCTAGTGACATAAGACTTGCCCATGGGATAAAGTTCTACTCAATTAGATTCATCTATAACTTTATGACAAAACTATTGAATTATGTTCCTTTTCTTAATTCTTGTGGGTAGATTAAGAAATATAATCCGATATTTTATCCTAATTAATCATACAAATATAACAAAATTTCTGTGGGTAGATATTATCATATCATGTATAATTAATTACAATTAACGTTTTAGTGTGATATTAAAACTAAATACATAATCCTAATTAATCAGAGATGTTGTGGCTACTCCCAATTAATTAAAATCATATAGATTACTCACATTACTTCAAACTTAAAATAAAGGCTAAATATTTGCAACAAGTAATTAATAATGCAAATAAATCAGATAACAATACACAAAATTATTTAATCTAATTTTGCATGTATAATGATCATAAATTTATACACACAATTTTCAATTAACCACATATAATTTGTGCAAATAGTTAAACAATTATAACTTGCATGTCAAAATTACTTCAAATATTAAATATACAAATTAAAAATTAATATTCACAAAATATTAATACCAAAAATGATTTTATAATTAAAATCATAACAAAATGGGTTAGATGCTTAATTAACCCAACAATTAATAACATTAAAATAATTAATTAATTAAAAAAATAGAGTCATTGTCTTCAGCCTCTTGATGCAGTAAAAGCAGTTGGCGGATATCTTTACGAAACCTCTTGATGCAATAAGGTTTGAACTTCTTCAAGAGGCTTTGGGAATGTGCGGTTTACATTATTGATGTATATTTCTTTATTAAAAAAACGAAATGAAACATTTTGTATGCAAGGGAATTAAAAATCCATAACTTTTATTTTTCTCTCTGCTACCATTACACAACCCCTCAGCTACCGTCGCACTCCTCTTTTCTCTTATAATTTCATCTTCACGTTATTCAACATATGGGCTTCTTCTTCCTCTTAGCTAAATCGTTGGATCTTCAATCTCATTCTCAAGATTGATTTGTGCTTTTGGTATCTCAAGATTCATCATCACTGATAACTTTTTGGTAACTCTTCTCTCTACACTGTCGTTTTCACGTTGAAATTGATTAGGTGTTTGGTTCCTAATTGGAATGGGCAAGAACAAAGAGAAAACGTCCTCTTCAGTGTTAAAAAAGAAAACAACAGCTCCTTCACGTTGTTCAAGTCGATTAATGCTCAACCCGACACCCAGAAGGAGACTCACTTGGGCTGGGTCATCTTCGGCTGCTCCCATTGATATTCCTGATACTACTTCTATTCGGGAAAGAGTACCAGATCCAGATGATGATGTTGCTCTGATCATATTATCTATGGTTGAAGACTCTACCTCAGATTCCAATGAGACTCCCGCAGCAGCTGCTCCACTGACTGCGCCTCCTACGGCTCCTCAGAAACGTACAAAGGAGCGGGCTCAGAAAATAGTCCAACCACCTTGACGCATTTCTTCTGTCCGCCTGACAGTGGACAATGCGATTTCTTTTAAGTTCTACTCCTACGTGGCTGAACAGAAATGGGCAACTCTCAACATTGTCGAGTTCATTCTCGACTGTCCAATCAATTTAGAGGAGTTTCAATAACATGGACTGGACACTTTATTATCGGAGAGACATTTACTGCAAGCCTCATTGCTTCCACAGCACCATGACTCATATATGGTAAAAGAGTTTTATTGCAATTTAACTAGTGATATTCTGAATGAGACTGCTTTGAGTTATAGATTAGTATTTGTACAGGGTCGGGTAGTCCATTTTGATGCTGATCATTTGAAATTTTTTATAGGATTTGATAAATTGATTTGGTGATCAACTTTATGATGATGATTGTAATGTGTCAAATGATTTAATTACTACGGTATTGACTGGTGGAAAATTAACTGGATGGTCATCTAGCTCTGTGCTTCGTTCTTCAATGCTTACCCAAAAGTATTTCATGCTCTTTAAGTTAGCAGTGACCAGCTGGATTCCGAGCACACACGTTTTCTTTGTCTACTTGGCACAGGCCAAATTGATTTATGGGATCAGTACTAGGGTGCGATTCAATCTTGGAGGTCTCATTATTGAAACTATGTTGGCCATTGAGAGTAAATCGCATTATTTACTATACTTTCCATGTCTAATCTCTCAATTTTTATATGCAAATGAAGTTCCCATAATGGAATCGAGTATACTTGAGTCGGTGTCCTTGATGAACATCTCTCCAAGGATTTTTAGGCAACCTCGGGTAATGGATTTGTCGTACACCACATCTGCCCCCTCGAATGGCTTGGGGATAACTTATGTCAATCCTCATTCAGTTCTCTTTATTGGGTGTGAAAATCTTTCACAGGGAGTGAGGTTGAGAGATAGTTTCAAGGATTGAGTGGGTCAACCCCTTGTGTAAATCTATTAAATTTTTGTGAAAGTGATTAAATTGAGTGAGCGCCCCGTAGACGGAGGCAATGTGTACCGAACTGCGTTAACAAATCTTTTTTTTAATCTTTGGTACTTTTAATTTTTCTGATTTTTGTGTTTGTTAAAAACGAATCGAAAAGTTTGCGAAACAATCACCCCTTCGATTTTTCATTATTAATTCTTGTTCCATCTTATTTGTGGGGTTCTTTATGTTATTGAATATTTGTTGCTATCTTTCTTTCTTTCTTTTTTCCTAATATATATTCATAAGAAACCATTTTAATTATAGTTCTTTTTCAATAATATTTAAATCACTATTTGTAATTGTATTCTTTTTATATAATATAATAAGAGTTTCTTTAACAACAATCTTATCTATTCATATACTAAAAATTCTTTTCAACCCACTAGCACACTATTGCTAAGATTCATTATAAGATAGGAGTAATGTTTTAAAAACTGGACTGAAAGTTACACCTATAAAACAGAAGATTTAAGGTTTAAAAAGTTCAACCAGTATTAAACCGTTGCTAAAGATTCAATAAAATTAAAGAATTTGAATTATAATTAAAAAAGATTGTCCTTATCCATTGAATAATTTGAAGCTTAATTGAAAAAAATGTTAAATAAAAATTAATTAATTAATTAGAGCCTATTAATTTATAAAATTTGACCAATTAATTAATTAATTAGTAGGATTTTAATAATAAAAATTATTAAAAATAAATTAAATTGAAAAGTTAAAAATAAAAATAAAAATAAAAATTAAATAATTCAAAATTTTTATAAATGAACCAATCGAGCTGGTTGAATTTTTTAATTAATATACGTAACAAATATTGACTGTAGACTAATGTTAACAATTATTCTAAATACACATGTCCCAAATAAAAAATTCACCGCCGTGTGGTCCACCGGTGCTAAAATAGGAACCAACAACTCTATAAGAACTTAGGGTGAGAATATCAAAGATGAAAGTTCAAAAACCTAACAGTATAAATAAAATGGATATAAGGCATAGGTGATTTGACATAAAGATTTTAATATTTGACAGTGATGAGTTCCATGTATCAAAACAAGTTACTAATCCTTAATCCAAGGACATAAATTAGGATGAAATTTCTTATGTCTAATGAATTAGGAAAATTATATGCAAATAAAAAGGGATGAAGTCACTCATCTACATTCGAACTAAACCTCTTTTGGACTTGTTCAATCAAGTTCTCCTTACTTTCCAATGATATCTTGGCAATAACCTTAATCTGATAATAGTTGTTAGGAACAAATTCTTTATTAATACATCAAAATTATAATTAATGATTAATACGACTACCTATTTCCTTTACATTGAGCATAGAAAAATAACAAGATTAGGTAAACTAACATTTTTAAAAATAAATTTAAAATTTTATTTTTTTATCCTTAATTTTCTAAAAAGTCTTTTTAGATTTTCGATAAAAAATGACGGTGACTCAAATGTGATATAAATATCACACACAAATTAATCAATATTATTATTAATATTATGATCTAACACATTTTAAAACTAATAAATATGACTTAAATTAATAATTTATTATAATTATCTTAAATTGTTAGTTTAATTTTAATTTAATTGATATAAGTAAAGTTAAGAATTTCATTTGATTTTGATAATATTTTATTTTATATTTCTAATAAAAGATGTGCTTTAAAAGAAAAATTAAAATGATATACATTTTTTAAAAATTTGAAAATTAATATTTAAATTATAAAATTCATATCTTTTATCTATATATTAAAAAATTGAAAATTAACATTTGAATTATAAAAATTCATATCTTTTATCTATATTATAGAATGCAATATATAAAAATGAAAAAGATGCAGATGGATAAGTGGGACCATGTATGAGAATGGAAGATGGTGCCCTTGCAGTTGGCCGTTATATGTCCTTGCGTGTTAGCGCATGGAACGCTTTTCTTAGACCGTTGTATGATTATGTCAAACCAACACCTATATCGTGTCTGTTGTTTCCAATGTGGTCCCTCATGTAGCTATTTTTTTTTTTTTGGAAGAAACCATGTAGCTGCTTATTATTATGAATATAATTAAGATTTGATTTTTTAATAAAGGATTTAAATTCAATTTAAACTTTTTAAATTATTATTGAAGTATTGTCTCTGATCGAGACCAAAATCCCCAACCTGTTCCTATTGGTATGAGGTAGTCATAAACCATATAAAAACAAAAGTCTCCCATTGCCATTAAATCTTCAATATATCATTCAAACTCTGACCTTCTCACATGTCTTTTATTATATGATTACTTGGATGAATCTTCTGGGATAATATATACTACAATCAAAGTTCCAGTCCAAATACGCATAATAATTGATAACTTCATTGAAGGCTACGATTGTTTAAAACTAATATTGATTTAATTGCAAATTTTAAGCGACGAACTTCAAAGTCGAGGGTTAAGCTTGGCAATGAAATTTATTCAGCATTTAAATCAATGTGCTCTTTTTTTTTTTATCATGAACTTATTTTTTGGTTTCCTCAGCTAAAGTTAAGGAGAAAAGGCAAAACCTGGGAAAATGTGCAAAGAACTTCCCTGGTTTCTCTAAAGTAAGTCCTTAGTTTGATTTCATTTAAATACTTACGTTACGACTTACGACGTTTGAAACGTGTAAGTTACCTGTCTTTTTTCTTTTTTCATTTCTAGTCAGGACAATCATAAGAGGGTTAAATCACATAGGTCAGCAGTTGTACGATTCTATTTGGTCAGTTCAAGTTGAAGATGCATTAATATGATTGGATAACTACTAAAAAATACTTCAGTCCGACTTGACGGTAATATATCTAGTCTAAATTAATCAGTTGAATTCAAAATTTTAAACAATACTATTTAAAAATAAATTTAATTAAAATCTAAAAGTAAAATTTTAAGTCGGACTCGTTCAATCCACTGCCATGCCTAATAACCATATTCCTGTGACTTGGTACTTTCATTAAAAATGATTAAAAAATTGTATCGAGGTCCATCATTCTATCTGAGGTTGGGTAAGTTGCATCAACTTGTATGCGTGCAATATCTTTTAATAAAGTCCTTCAAATTATTTTAGCTCATACATATGTAGACAAATTCGTAATATTTTTTTTCATCTCGATTGAAATAAATGAAAATATATTAGCAAAAATTTAACTATCTTAAACGTTTTATTTTATGATACAATTTATAAATTAAGAACTAGTGATCAATAAGATACATCTACGATTGATAGAATTATTGTTATCTGATGAAATTTTATTAGTTAAGAGCTATATGTGCATAATTATGCTTATTTTCTAAAATGACAGGAGATATACAATGTGCCATATATCACAGTAAAAATGAACTGACAAAGACAAGTACTATGATAAGTAGGTTTTGATAGTTTTCTTTATTTTAAATGTTTAGTTTATATATAACTTATACTCACAAAATTGAATTTCTATGGTGAATAAGTTGTTAAATATTTGATGTATTTAACATCATATGCTTTTTTCGATTAAAAGGTATGAAAAATCTCGTATAACAAACGACATATTTAAAAAGAAAAGAAAATATATGGTAAAAATATTAAATAGATAGTAAGAAAATACTAAAAGTGAACAGAGCAAAGATGTGAATATCGTTCCATTCCGTATCGGCTGGAAAATGAAATGAAATATCATACTTTGTTACCGGCTTTAGGTATTGGAAGTTTCCTCTGGTACCAATCAATATTTAAAATACTGACCAAATACCTGTCAATATTATGAATTTTGACAGATCCAAGGACTAAATAGCGAAAAAGATTTTTTAAATCTGGTTTTGACCCGACCTGACCCAAGCACCTGACCCAACCCATGTACCAAATTGGAATTGTGATTCTTTTTGGGTGTGTTTTCAATTGCTTTTTTTATGCTCTTGAATTGCATTTGAATGGTGTTTTGGTTGTGTTGTGTAATATTGAATTTGTGAATGGTTTGAAAGTTTGAAATTATTGGAATTGTGAATGGTTGTGTTGGAATTGTGAATGGTTGTGTTTAATGTGTTGTGTTGGAATTGTTGGAGTCGAGATTTGAGAAATTTGAGTTTGAATTTTAAAAGTTAGAAATATTTGATGATGGTTAAATCTAACTACAATGTAAGTAATTTCTTAATCTAATAAAATGAAATGCAAAAATTTTCTTCATATGATGATGTTAATCATACAAAATAAGTTATATTATATAAGATGGACATGCGTATCGCGTAATTGCGTATGTTGAATACTTGAATTGTTGATTTTTGACTTATTGTTGAATTGTGTTAGATAAAATTGAATTGTGTTAGATGAAATTGAATTGTGCATGATGTAATCATATAAATGAGTTATATTTTATAAAATGGACATGTGTATTGTGTAATTATGTATGTTAAATACTTGAATTGTTGGTTTTTGACTTATTGGTGAATTGTGTTAGATAAAATTGAATTGTGTTGGATGAAATTGAATTGTGTATGATGTAATCATACAAAATTAGGTATAATATATAAGATGGATATGTGTATTGTGTAATTGTATATGTTGAATACTTGAATTGTTAGTTTTTAACTTATTGGTGAATTACGTTAGACAAAATTGAATTGTATATGATGTAATCATATAAAATGACTTATATTATATAAGATGAACATGAGTATTATGTAATTGTGTTAGTTTGGACTTTTAAATTAAACAATACATATGTTGTGATAATAGTTGATAATGAAATTATGTGTTCTTTATTTTGATATGTCTTCATTTATTTTTACAGATAAATGGAAGAAAGTTCAAGTACTCCTGATCATTTAGCCGTTTTAGCAAGATATAATGATCTAACTTGGGCTCATGTTGCATTGGTCCCCAGCATGAAGAATCATACTATTCGCTTGCTTTGTAACAAACATTTAAAAGGTGGATGAATAACTCGATTAAAGAAGCATTTAGTTGGAGTTAAAGGAGTTATGAAACCCTGGAAAAAAGTAAGTTGTGATGTGAAGTGACAAATGAAAAATTTTCTTAAAGAATATTAACACGAGAAAGATAGAAGAGAGAGATTAAATTATGAAATTGGTAGTGGAAGTTCGCTTGTTGGTTTTCATGATAATAGTGGAATGTTGAAGGTAGTAGTGATAGTGTTAGTGTTCCGTCCCAACAAGAAGTGATTGTTGCATTTAGACTTGATGTTAGGAAAAGAAGAAGGTAGATGTCGTTTTTTTTGCACCACGAACAATTCTTGGAGCTTAGCCTTCAATTCGTATTGCCATGCAATCAAAAGAAGTGGCTCTCAATGTAGATATGACAATGACTAGATGTTGGTATGATATAGGTGCAACATTCAATGCTTCATAATCTTACTATTATCAGTCTATGGTGGATGTTATAGCCTCTTACGGTCCGGGATACAAAGTTTTTTTATTGATGACTACAGAGGTAAACTTTTGAGTTGTTTAGTTTTTGAAATCAAAAGTTAATTGGAAGAAAGAAGAATGGATTGGGCTACTTATGGGTGTTCGATTACGTGTGATGGTTAGACAAATATGATACATGAGCCTATTAATAATTTTTTGGTTTATTCTACAAAGGGCTTAATGTTTTTGAAGTCTATTGATACATCTGGCCTTGTTAAGAATACGAATACTTTATTTGAAATATTCGATGAAGCTGTGAATGAAGTAAGACCAGAAAATATTATTCAGTTCATTACTGACAATGATTCCGTTTATAAAGACGCGGGAAAAAGGTTTCAATGAAAGTACAATTCTTATTTTGGACTCTTTATGTTGCACATTTCATTGACTTAATGCTGAAAAATATAGGGGATGCTAGGTATTTTCCTATTATTGATAAGATTGTGTAGAAAGCTAAAAAGGTGATTAAGTTCATCTATAATCGTGCATGAGTCTTGAATCCAATGAGAAATGATTTTACTAATGGTAGGAATTTGTGTCGTCCTACAATTACAAGATTTGCAGTAGATTTCTTATCACTTCAATGTTTTGTTATGATGAAGAAAGAGTTGAGATAGATATTTACAAGTGATAAGTAGGTTGCATCTTAGCATGTTAGGTCTAATGTCAGATTAAAGGTTTCCAGAATTATACTTGAAGATATTGAATTTTGGTCCTAATGCCAATTTGTCATTTGAGTCTGCAAGCCTTTGGTGATGGTGCTTCGTTTGGCTGATAGTGATGAAAAGGTAACAATGAGTTATTTTTTAATGCTATGGAGAGGGTGAAGGAAACAATTAAGGCCAATACAAAAAATAAGCCTTCTTTGTACACACTTTATCTTGTAGTCACCAATGATAGATGAAAAAGGCAACTTTACTCTCCGTTGTTTGCAACTGGGGCATTTTTGAATCCTAGTGTCTATTTTAGACTAGGTTTTACAAAGAAAGTTAAAGTTTATAGGAGAATGCTATTAACTATTACAACAATTGTTGCCCATGAGATGATACAAGATCTCTTGAACTCACAAATGGAGCTTTGTAAGCAGTCTTCTGGAGATTTTGGGATGCCAATTACTATTCGACAAATAGCAAAACTTAATCCATATATATATATATATTTATTTTTGTTACTTGATGAAAATTAATTATTACTTTATTTTGTTTATAACGCTACTTTTATTGTCTTATGACTTACAATTTCTAGCTATGACTAATTCGGGACTGTGTTCCAGAATTACAAGGGTTTGTAATTCGAATTCTAAGTCAATGTGTGAGTGCAACAGGCTGTAAAAGGAACTGAAGCATATTTGACTTCATCCATTCCAAGAAAAGGAATAAATTGAAGCACAAGAGATTAAATGACTTGGTCTTCATTCATTATAATTTAAAGCTTTGGGAAAGGTATGTTATTATCATTATTAATTTAGATATAATTTCTTATAGTTTTTAATAATTAAATTTTATTGTTTACTAGGACTCTTAATAGAACAAGTAATTCAGTATAACCAATTTACATTGTTAATATCGATCTTTTGACAGATTGGGTTTCTAAGGAATCGAATATGGTAGATGTGAGTGACTTGAAAGATAATCTTGGATGGGAAAACATTGCCTTATCATTTGGTGCATTGAATGATGATGATGATGATGATGATGATGAGACTCCTTTCAATGATGAGGATTTTGCACCAAATGATAATTGAGGTCAGTGTAGTTATAGCGGATATCTCCTCGCAAATGATTTAATGAAGTTCCAGGTTTTTGTTTTTGCTCTTCTTTTAATTTTACTTATATTTGATGTACATGTTAAATTCTATATATGCAATGTAATTGTAAATGCTTTTGTTTCAGGTTTCACTTTTACTTGATTATTTCCTTATCACAAACTCTTATTGTAAATTGAAGTAGTTAGAGAGTTAAAGATATTTATTGTTCTTTTTATTTGATATTTTGATATAATTATTATTTATTATATGATAAAATTGTAATATTTTAAATACTTTGTATTGTTCTTAATTTTATATATGTATGATGCTTATCTTTATTTACATATTAATTGTGGTTATTATTTATATGTGAAATATCTAAAAATTAATGTTAATAAAAATAAATAAATTGTTGTTATTTTACAATTTTATTATTATGATTTTTGGAGATATGGTTGATGTAAAATTATAAAGTATACAGTACAATATACTAATGAATTATTTTGCAATTATAAAAAAATTTAGGTACTATTTCATAAATTTTAAAATTGCCTGAAATGGTACCAATATTGACCAATACTAGTACAGTATTGTACCATAATCCACTCTGGTACTAGGGTCAGTACGATATTCATAACATCGAAATACAGATAAAAATAAAGTACATTAATTCCTTTTAAACCTAAGTCAAATTATAAAGCTACGTTTGAGATCAATTTATTAATTACCATTTTTAGTGAGTTAGTGGAGATAAAATCATCAAAATAATATTTATGAAATTTATAATGGGGCATAATAAACTCATAAAAAGGTAAAAGATGTTATTTGCCCTTTAACATTTTATAAAGTATTTAAAATAGCTCATACTATTATTTTTATTGTAAATTCACACTCAACACTTATAAAATGACATGATTTACACCTTCAAACCTAGTTTCATTAGGTTTTTATTAAATCGACGTCACAACTCTGTTAATTTAGGGCACATGGCATGCCAACTATACAATTCTAACCATATGGATACTAATGTGGCTTTTATACAATTTTTATTTTTAATTTTATTAACATTTAATTATTTAAAATATTAAAACAAAATATAGATTATACCGCTACAAGAAAATCATAGAATACCGATAGAAAATTACCGACAGAAAAAATTCTGACCATAAATTAGCGACGGAAACAAAAATTTCATCGTAAATTAGCGACGGAATAAAAAATCCGTCATTTCAACAGGACAAAATGTTACTGCCAACTTTGCTGATGGAATTTAGTGACTGGCTAGTGAATATCATCGTAAAAATAGGCGTCAACTGTTCTCGGCTAAAATTTCAGACTGAATTTACAAACGGAAATAATTTTCATCGGTAAATTAAAACTAAAGGAAAATGATGTTGTTTAAATTGGAAGGAAACGTTGTCATTTTCCTTCGATTTAAATCGACAAATGTAGACCTTCCTTCTCTTCTTCTTCATTGTTTTTTTCTTCATTTATGTTCTTCTTCGTTTCCTCCATCTCCGATAGATTTGTCTTAGTTCATCCGTCCATAGTCCGTTCGTCCATTTGTCGTCTTTGCTTCCATTGTCGACGTTGGTTGTCTTGCTATTAGGTTTAATTTTTTTGCTTCATTTTATGTTGTTAAATGATTTTATTTTCATTGGTTTTATTTGTGTGGATTGAGTTGTTAGGGCTTATTTTGGTTGTTAATAGGTCTTTGTTTGTTGTTCTGTGTTAATGCTAGTGAATAATGAAAAAAAAAACAGTTTTGAAACAAATTAGGGATGAATTTGTGTAGCGTACTAAGTGTTCGATGAAAGTTCTATTAGGGATGAAAGTTGAACAAATTGGTTTTAAAACTTAGAAATTGAGATGCGAACCTTAATTAACACTTACAGTGAGTTTTAAAACTTAGTAGGGCATTTGAATTGAGGTAGTTAAAGGGTTTTTTTTCAAAGAAAGAATATGTTAAGTATAGGTGTGACTGAAAAATAAAATGCTATTGTATTAAATGTAATAGAAAGTTAGGTTTGAGTTGTGGATTTGTGTATGTACTGTTTAATTTCCCATATGTATAGAGAAAAGAAAAAGGAGAAATTTTAATTTACATGAAAATTTTAATTTACATGATAAAAATTGTCTATGTTTTAATAAGTGATGGATTGAATGAGGAGATTATTGAGTAATTGAATATATAATGTGGCTTATAAATTCTCAGTCAATTTATTCACCTAATGTATTTTTCAAGTTCTCTACTATTCTCTTTGGTTTTAATCTTCTTGATCTAGAAAAATCCTCACCTTTAACCTTAATCCCATTCCGACTGAGACATAAGGACTTTTTGATTCAAATGTGCATATAATCAAAGATGAAAAATAATTAGTAGTAACATATTTTCTTATCATCAAAATCATGAGTTAGAGCCTCTATTAGTTTAATAATCTTCTCATTTTTATAATAAAATATATTTGGAGATATTTGAGAAAATAAATGATATTAAATAAACTATCCCTATGTCAAATCAATGTAGAATATAAAAATAAATGATATTGTATAAACCCACTCCACGTCAAATCAATATGTAATGAATATTCCCCTTTTAATTCATGCTTTATGAATGATTGCATTTTAGGATTATCATTCTTTCCCATTTTCATCAAAATTAAATAGGATACATGGTATATAAAGTTATAAATATGAATAGGAAAAAAAGGGAACAATTCCCTGTCTTCCTTATTAAAAAGCTTATTATATGGGTAAAATATATATGCGAAGTGGTTGCTGAAAATGATCTAATTTTCAAGTGGCTCATATACCGATTCGAAGATCAATATATCTTTTACCTTTCTCTTCCTACGTACATGCATCAATCCTTTCTTCCTCTCCCCTTAATTATGCACGACTAAGTTAATATTCTCAATTGTCATCAATGTGAAGGAAGTATTTACACCCTTTTTTATACTACCAAAGGTTACTTCCTTTTATTCTTCAATTGGTTCCATAGTTATTTTTGCTACTAATTTCCTTATTTAACTCATATAAGGGATTCTAATAATTTTTCTTTTGAAATAATTGTTAAAGATACCATTGTTGTTCCTTATTGGATATTAATAGAGATTATCTCAATTCTTAGAATTCATTTTATGCTACTTAATATTGACTTATAAGAAAAAAGTTAATATGTTCTAAGTTCCCACACAAACTTTAGTGTTTAGAGGTTAGTCTTTGAACCATTTTCATCTCATATCTTTTTTCATTTTTCTTAACAAGAATTTTTTTAAAAATAATTTATTTTTATATGACCATAATCACCAAAAAAATGATATCTCACATGATAAAAATTGAAAGTGTTAGTACTATATGAGAAAGATTTAAAAGAATATGATTATATGCATTTTTAGGTATTGATAAATGATATGTATGATATGAAATTCTCTTCTGGATATATGGAGAATTAGGAGCTCTCATTCTGTGATGAGAAGGCATATCATATGAATTGTCATATCATATGTCCTTTCATAAAATTGGGACCAATGAGAATTTTGAACATATGTCAAATACTTGTATAGTGGACTATAATGATTATGAGCTTGTGTTATACCATTATAATTGAATTTAGGTTTATAATAAGTGTGAGTATATTTAATAATCTGTTGTCATGGATGAGGTCCATATTATGATTGTTGCATGCCTTTTTATGTCTTCTATGTGAATTATAGTTAATTTTGCCTTTAAAGACTTGATGTTTACATCTAGAATATGAAAATACATGAATGTATGAAATTTCTCTTTTTAATATGAAATAGAATGTTGGATGAGCATGTGATATTTATACATATTTAGCCATAGTCTCATCATATAAGTGCTTTCCCCTTACAAAGATAGTCTTGTTATTAGATGGTGCACTTTAATAATTGAAACCAATTTATCATTAGAGCTCTTTAGGGCTCCAAGTATTATATTCAATTTTTCACTACATATATTGAATCTAGAAAAAGACTTTTTGAGGCCATTGATATCCTTCATGCATTATTTTCATGCAATAAATCATACCCATTGCCATTAGAAACAACCACACTTTTAGATTATGTCATGTCATGTATATCACACTTAAATTTCTCATTCTTAATCATACATATGTTTAAGAGTTTTTAACCCAAAGGCATACTTACAAGTTTCTTTCTTGTTTTTGATGCTCATAACTTCTACACATTCAACAAACTTACCATATGAAAGCTTATATATGATTATTTCACTTAATGGTATTAACATAGTCAAGTATGTAGTTAATAATGATTTTGACTCATTTTTTAGATGAACAAAGATTCTATGGATGTTATGAAAAAGTTTCCTGTCTATTCTAAATTAACTTTTCAATTACTTTTAGTTATATGTAATTTTAGATTTAGAGGATCATAACACCTATACTCTTTTTGAAAATTTGAATAGCCAACAAAGATATTGTTTTATACATAGATCAAATTTCGTTTGAATATCTTAATGTTTCATGAAATTGAATTTGTTAAGTAAAGGACATGAGTGATCCAATAAGGATTTAAGCATTAATGGAAAAATTACTTTTATTATGTGGATACGTTCTTTGATTATGAATTTCTAGAACTTGAATTTCATCTATTTAAGATTACATATAAGATGCATATAAGCATTAAAAATGATAAAGTCACCTAGGATTTGAATTTAAGCGAAATTGTAGCCCTTTTATACATTAATATATTAGTGCGTCCTTTTTTAGCCTAATTTGGAAGTCAAGCTCTTTCTGTGTAATCTTTCCTAAATAACCTTAAGCCTAAAAAGAAAAATAAGTACTTCCCTAAATAATTTACAATCATTTCTCCGACGACTCTTTTCATGTAGCGCCCCCTTACCTTAGAATACATACCGAGACGTCCGGAGGACATTCCAGTATATAACCTATGATAATGGCGTGCTACGATCAATCATTACATTCACTTAACATGGCATCATCTATCTTCATTCTCTTATAAACATCATAAGAAAAGTCACACATTTTTTTGCAACACTCAAAAGCTCAGAAGCCAAAAACCAAGTTGAGTCCACTTTCATTTGTAAACATTTCAAGTCACAACAATACACTTAATCAATTTTATTTATAAACA
>JAOTBA010000008.1:11230094-11245527 GCA_025629845.1 Erythroxylum squamatum | reverse complement strand
GTTAGCTGACAACCAATCATAAGGTTGTCAGCCCCCTCCCCGCAACTAACATCACATACGTATATATATATATATATTTACTATATATGTAAATTTATTTCTGAGTTGTCCTCTGGTTCTACCACAATGATTAATTTATATTTTGTCCCCACAGGCATAGAGCTTCTCTTTTGGTAACCGTTGCCAATGATTCCAAGGTGAATATTATTTATATTCTTTCAGCCTCTGCTATATGTCTAGCAATTGTCTCAAATTTATGTGTTTGAGAGCTACATATTTTATGTTCAATGTCATTACAGAATAGAATGTGCTGTCTTCATATTATAAGCTTGTATGGAAACAACATCCAAAGGAGTGAGTTACTTTTGCTTGATCTAAAGTCAATTTTAAGAGCTTACTATGTGTGAATTTGTGAACATGTCTATCTATCATCTATATGGATTTACATGTCTTAGAGCTGACGCTTTAACCAGTTAATTGAACTTGAAGGATTGGTCATGCTAATGGATTTAAATGTTGATTCACTTTTTAAACAAGTCTAATAACTCCAGTATTCGTGCAATGTTGTCAACTGTAAATAAGTACCATGTTTCTAGGTTTACTGTTAACAAGCCCTTGCAGCAGTACCAAAGGTTTAGTCATGGAAGAAAGAAGAAATACCCACAAGACAATCACGGTGGCAGCAGTTTCTTAGTCGATGCAGAAGTCATTTAGTGGATCGCAATTAGTGGATTTCAGTCTGCTTATTTTATTTTTCAGTTATGATTTCAGTATCTTTTTCATTCCCTTGTTGTAGGAGGGTTATCCTCCATGATGTCCATTTTTCCCCTGTTTATAGGAGGTTTGTTACACCTCTTCTGCTATTTAAAGAGCAGTAATCAATAAGAATGAGAACGAAAAATTTTCAAAAGTTTTTGAGTACTTTAACTCAAGAGGTCCAGATTCTTTCTAATGAATCTGAATGGGCATTCACCATAGGTCGAAGAAAGAAAAACCCTCTTTTCCCTAACTCAGCTTCACCCTCTCAATCAAAATATTCAGCTCACAGACCCATAACGAGATCCATCTCAAGGGACCATAACATATTGGTATCAGAGACTAACGTTATGGGAGATTCAGTTCAGCAACAGCTGGATCGGCTACTTACCTTATTCCTTGAAGAGCAGGCTGCAAACAAGGCTCATCGTGAAGAGATGAACACCAAATTAGAAGCTCTCAGCCGTGATACTGCCAATTCTACTCAAGAAGGGAGCAATAATTCTCGTGCTCGGAAAACCAAGGACGTTGTCGGCTCAGGTGCTGATGCTGTTAGTAGCAGTACTATTGTTCCAAAATTTACCAAGCTTGATTTCCCAAAGTTCAATGGTCTAGATGATCCGTTGGGATGGTTGAGCCGCTGTGAACACTTTTTCCGCCATCAACAAACTGCTGAAGAGGAGAAAGTCGGTTTGGCATCTTACCACTTAGAAGGAAACGCTCAACTATGGTTTTTGCAAGTTATGGAAGATACCCCTGATCCCACTTGGGATGAGTTCAAACACCAGTGCAACCTTCGATTCGGTCCACCCATTCGAAGTAACAAATTTGGAGAGCTTGCAAAATTAAAACAAACAGGCACTGTGGCAGCTTACCAAACACAATTTGAGATATTGGTTTCTCGTGCAGGTTCCTTGTCTCAAAGTCAAAAGGTACAACTTTATCTCAGTGGATTGCAGGATTATATTTCAGTGGAGGTTGAATTGCACCACCCAAGAGATTTGGTGACTACTATGAGTATGTCCAGACTGTACGAGAAGAAGAGCGGGGTTCAGCGTTCTCTGGGACAGCCATTCACTCGACCTCTTTCACAGGTTAACTCCAGAATGATCAAACGGCTGAATCGTGAGGAGATGGAGGATAGGCGTCCTAAGGGCCTTTGTTTTAATTGTGATGAGCAATTCACTCGGGGACACCAATGTAAGAAACTATTTTGGATTGAGTTAACAGAAGAAGAACGTCCTGAACCTGATCCTAATGAGCAGCAATCCCTCGACCAATTTCTTGAGATTTCATTTAATGCCATTACTGGTGCTAGCAATCCGCAGACCATGCGTTTGAAAGGAGATTGGAACGGTAAAACAGTCCTTATTTTAATTGATTCTGGGAGTACTCATAGTTTTGTTGCTGCAAAACTTGTTACACAGGTTAAAGCGATTGTGGATACAAAAAAGGGGTTACGGTTTAAAGTGGCCAATGGAGAGCAAGTGAGTAACCCAGGTATCTGTCGGCAAGTCTCATTAAAATTGGGGGCTAATTCCATTACGACTGATCTATTTGTGCTTCCTTTAAGCGGAATTGATGTGGTACTCGGTGTTAATTGGCTGCGAACTCTGGGCCCAATCCTTTGGGATTTTTCAAACATGCAGATGTCTTTCACTCTCAATGGGCAACAATTCGAGTTATAATGGCTTCAAAATCTTACTTTTTTCTCCCACACAAAACTCCACCAAATTCAAACCTTGCCTGATCATGAACCTCAATTACAACACCTGTTGACCGATTTTTCCATCTTATTCTCTGAACCCACAGATTTACCACCCCAACGTCCTTGTGATCATAGAATTTCCCTTGAACCTGGAACAGCTCCAGTAGTCGTTCGTCCCTATCAATATCCTCACTCTCAAAAAGATGAAATTGAAAGTCAACGTGCTGTTATGTTGCAACAGGGAATTATTCGACCAAGCCACTCCCCTTTCTCTTCTCCAGTGACTTTAGTGCCAAAATCTGATGGAACTTGGCGTCTGTGTGTGGATTACAGAGAATTGAACGCCAAAACAATCAAAGACAAATTTCCAATTCCAGTTATTGATGAATTGTTGGAAGAATTGGGTGGTGCTAAGTATTTCACCAAATTGGATTTGCGTTCAGGCTATCACCAAGTCCGCATGTTCTTCTTTGACATCGAAAAGACGGCTTTCCGCACTCACCATGGACATTTCGAATTTCTGGTGATGCCTTTCGGTCTTTCCAATGCTCCTTTCACCTTTCAGTCGTTGATGAATGAGGTGTTTCAGGATTACTTACGGAAATTTGTTTTAGTATTTTTTGACGACATTCTTGTCTATAGCAGAACTTGGGTTGAACACATGCTTCACTTGCGGCTGGTCTTTCAAATCCTTGCTTCTAACAAGCTTTTTCTCAAGAAGTCAAATGTTGTTTTGCGCAATCTCAAATTGCTTATCTGGGACACATAATCACTCAAGAAGGGGTACAAGCAGATGAATCAAAAATTTCTGCTGTTCGAGATTGGCCTTGTCCGACCACGATACGCGGGTTACGGGGATTCTTAGGTCTAACTGGCTATTACCGTAAGTTTGTTCAAAATTATGGCATTATTGCAGCTCCTCTCACTGCGATGCTGCGCAAGAATGCATTCCAATGGACAGATTCGGCAGTGCAAGCCTTCCACCAACTCAAGGAAGCAATGACTTCTACACCAGTGTTGGCTCTTCCTGATTTTGAACAAGATTTTATTGTGGAATGTGACGCTAGTGATTCTGGAATTGGGGCTGTTCTATTGCAGCTGAACAAACCTGTGGCTTATTTCAGTCGAATGATGGCGGTACAACATCGTAAACTACCAGCTTATGAAAAGGAATTAATTGGGTTGGTCAAAGCTATCAAACATTGGCGATCATACTTATGGGGTCGTAAATTCATAGTGCGCACCGACCATTTCAGTCTCAAATTCCTCTTGGAGCAAAAGGTATTATCTCCTTCTCAACAACATTGGTCAAGTAAATTACTGGGTTATTCTTTTGCTATAGAATACAAAACAGGTCGCCTCAACACTGTGGCTGATGCTCTTTCCAGAAGAGATGTTGATAGTTCGGTCTTAATGGCCATCTCCATGCCTCACTTAAGTATTTTTGATGAGATTCGGCGTGAACAGCAAAATTCAGCCACAATTCAACAGCTAATCTCAGAAATTCAGAGTGGCACAGCAGCTCCAACTTGGGAGTTTAAGCAAGGCCTTCTTTTTTACAAAGCCAGAGTATTTTTGCCCAAGGATTCTCCTTCGATTCAAACAATCATGACAGCACTACATAGTCAAGGTCATGAAGGGTACCAAAAGACTTTATTTCGTATCACTAGAGATTTCTTTTGGTCGGGCATGAAATCTCAAGTCCGTAATTTTGTGAGAGCTTGTGGTATTTGTCAACGGCACAAAACTGAAACGTTACAACCTGCGGGTCATCTTCAGCCCCTCCCTGTTCCTACTCAAATTTGGGCGGACATCTCCTTGGATTTTGTTGAGGGGCTTCCGACTTCAAGAGGCAAAAATCTTATACTTGTGGTGGTGGATCGATTTTCAAAATTTGCTCACTTTTTGCCTTTATCGCATCCATATACCGCTGTAAGTGTTGCTCGTTTATTCTTTGACAATATATTTAAGTTACATGGGTTGCCGGAAACAATTGTTAGTGACCGTGACGTCACTTTCACTAGCTCATTTTGGACTGAACTTTTTCGGTTGAGTGGCACAAAGTTATCTTTTACTTCAGCTTATCACCCTCAGTCCGATGGCCAAACTGAGGTTGTCAACAGGATTATGGGCATGTATCTTCGCTGTTTCACTAGTGAGCATCCAACAAAATGGCTGGATTGGTTATCGTGGGCTGAATACTGCTACAACACCAGCTACCACTCTACCTTACGTGCTACACCATTCGAGGTGATTTATGGCCGACCTCCACCTCGTTTGCTATGTTACACTCCTGGGAGTTCAGTAATTGATGCAGTGGACCAAGCTCTTCAAACTCGTGATGCGGTTCTGAGTTCCATGCGGATCAATTTACTTCGAGCCCAACAGAAAATGAAGACTTCATATGATCAGCATCATCGAGCTCTTGAATTCCAGGTTGGGGACAAGGTTTTACTTCGTCTTCAACCATATCGACAAGCTTCCCTTGTACGTCGTTGCCACCAGAAATTATCGGCCAGATTTTATGGACCTTTTACAGTCCTGCGACGTATCGGTCCTTTAGCATATGAATTGGATTTACCCTCATCTTCCAAACTCCATCCAGTCTTTCATGTCTCATTTCTTAAACCATATCATGAGGGATATGATTCTGCCAGCCCTCACTTGCCTCCCACCCCTATTGATTCTTTGGTCCGACAACCACTAGCTATTTTAGATACCCGTACTCGTGCAGGTCAACAAGAACTTCTGGTTCATTGGCAAAACACATCACCAGCTGACGCTTCTTGGGAACCTCTTGCACAATTCCGACTTAAATATCCAAACTTTGCACTTGCGGACATGTGCATTTTGGAGAGCGGGAGTAATGTTAACAAGCCCTTGCAGCAGTACCAAAGGTTTAGTCATGGAAGAAAGAAGAAATACCCACAAGACAATCACGTTGGCAACAGTTTCTTAGTGGATGCAGAAGTGATTTAGTGGATCGTAATTAGTGGATTTCAGTCTGCTTATTTTATTTTTCAGTTATGATTTCAGTATCTTTTTCATTTCCTTGTTGTAGGAGGGTTATCCTCCATGATGTCCATTTTCCCTTGTTTTTAGGAGGTTTGTTACACCTCTTCTGCTATTTAAAGAGCAGTAATCAATAATAATGATAACGAAAAATTTCCAAAAGTTTTTGAGTACTTTAACTCAAGAGGTCCAGGTTCTCTCTAATGAATCTGAATGGGCATTCACCATAGGTCGAAGAAAGAAAAACCCTCTTTTCCCTAACCCAGCTTCACCCTCTCAATCAAAATATTCAGCTCCCAGACCCATAACGAGATCCATCTCAAGGGACCATAACATCTACACATGTGAATTATGTACGGGATCTACATATTATTACTCAGTGTTCTATTTATGATTGTGACAAACCTATCAATGTAGTCAAGAGGGGGACTAAGCGAACTATTGGCTACTTTCTGGTGCATATTTTAAAACTAACTTTTGCCTGAAGTTTGGTGCCTGTGTAATCTCTGTAGCTATCTCAAACTGCAAGATGAGATAGAAATTACTTAATTCATACATTCTCCCATTGGCATTTTCTTTTAATCAGGAATCGGTTTCAGGTAGAACAAGATTATTCAGTTGACATTCTGATCCCTATCTTCATGACCAAAACTTGTGTACTCCACTTGTCTATTATATTTTTAATTTTCTATACCTGCCATTTGGTTTTTATTTATTAATTTCTCCTATTTTGATAGGTTAGGGTTTGGGATACAAGTGTGTCAACAGGGGCTCGGTCTTCATGTTGTGTGGGGACAGCTACTGTGCCTGCCACCCCATTGGATTTGTGTTGCTATGAATCTTTGCTCTATGTTGCTGCTGGTTTCTCTGTTGTCACTATAGACCTGAGAACAATGCAAAAGGTTAATACTGCAGCAATTGGTGAATCAAAACTTTGCTCTTTTACAGTTCTGCCTTCAAAATATCTGATCTGCACTGGTGGAGATGGAAGGTAGGGCATTTCATTTATCTGGGAAGTTGTTTGGGGAATCCAACCATGCTGATATCTCTTTATTCTGGTAGCTTTATAGTTGGTTCTTAAGCTATGAAACAGTTATGTACATTATCAAAGTCTATGATCAAGCTGTAAACAGTTGCTCAATTCCTATAGTGTGCAGTAGAACCAATTCATTTCTGCTTTAGACTTTTGAGATTCGTTGATTACACTTATGAACTAATTGTTCAGAGCTATGCTTTGGGATACAAGGAGAAGTCAGGAGAAACAGAAACCACGACCATTGGCTGACTTGGATGGACATACTGGTCCAGTGACTCAATTGCATGCTGATCCATACAAAATAGTTACTGGAGGACCAGAGGATCCTCATGTTAATGTGTGGGAGTCCGACACTGGATCACAAACAAACTCCTTGATGTGTTGGCCATTTGAGGATGCTGGTACAAGCTCATGTTGTTCAGCCATGGCTGTGAAAGGTGCACAGATCATTACCACGAGCTACAATGAAGATTTTGGTGTTGTGCGCTTCAGGGACTTCTCTAATTCTTCTTGTCCAGTTCCAAAACATGAGGGTGAACATATCTCCAAGTTTTGGGATCCACAATCTTATGACACAGACTGCTCATAATAGTTCACCAATTCCCCCTTTTCAATCTTATTTAGATATTCTGTAGTTGTGTATGTATTGTCCAGGAGTAATATTATCAAATAAGTTACTCATTCTGCGAACTAAGCTCCCTTGACTAGCCTTTTAGGCAGTTAGATTTCATCTGCTGAACAGATATGTAAAAACATAAAGCCCTACAATGGGTTGGAATAGTAATTTAATGAACTCTGCAATTAGCCATTCACAATCAATCACTCTTATTAACAAAATATTCAAACTTTGGAGTTCACATGTATCCTTTCAATAAGGCCTAGCTAGATCCAAGCAAAAACTTTCCCCAAAGTTCGACCGCCAAATGCCACAACAGCAATGTTATATTCGGCGTTCACTCTCTTTATATTGCATCTCAGGAGTTGAAAGGAGTCTCTCACCTGTTTCTGCAGGGTTCGTGATAGACTTCGATTTTTATCATTGTGGATGGAGTACAGTAGAGAAACCTGCTTGCCAGAATACATACAATTTTCGTTTCTTTCCCTATGCCCAAGCTTTCTCAGCCAGACAATAGTGAATGCCAAGACGACGTGGAAACTTTGTGAAACTTCGTTTTGCAATTGTTTGAACGTTTTTAGTAATCTGACCTAACGTCTAATAGATATGCCTATATCTTCGATAGTTAAGAGAGAATAATTTTATTATTCAATTGAAGCACCAGGCTTACAATAAATATGTTAATATGCAAATTCTATTCGGTACAACTTTTGCATAACTTATCGTTTACCAAACTCAACCAATTTAAATGTGATTCAAGATTACATACTTGTGTATACAATGGTCTTCACCTTGATAAACATACTCTTTATAGTAAGGTTAAGTTGTAATCTTATCTAGCACCTCCAAATGCTTGAACTTCACCTTGATAACTAATTTGTCAAATTGTCCAAACAATGCTAGAAATTTTTTGTGGTAATCAATTTTGTCAAAATGTTAGCTGCATTTTTCAAAATGTGAAATTTTTCAAGAAAGATATATCTAGATGTAATTATTTTCTTAATCTTGTAAAACTTCACATTTATCTGCTTAATTCTTGCATGATACACTTGAATCTTTGTTAAATAAATGATATCTTTATTATCACAATATATTTGAACTCTACCTTGATAGATTACTTCTCTCACTAGCCTTGTAAGCCATAATGCTTCTTTAGCAACCTTCATTATCATATACTTTGCTTCAATTGTATATAAGATAATTATAGATTGTAATATTGATTTTCAACAAATAGTAGACCTTAAGTTATCCAAATCTCATGTATAGTCCAAATTATCATATCCCACAATTGAAGGATCACAATCCTATGGTTTGTTGTGCCTCTTAAGTACCTAATATTCGCTTAGTTGTTTTTTAATGTTGTCTTCTATACTTACTAACCTAACTAGCAATATAAGCCAAAATTAGTTCTATATAAACCATTGCATACATTAAACATCCTACACCACTATTACATGTTACCTTAGACATATCATCAACCTCTACATCTATTTTTGGATGCTAATCTAAGAAAAATCTGAAGTGATTTATCACTAGAGCGCTCGTGGGTTTAACTTTGTTCATTCCAAATTTGTCTTTCACTTGTTCAAATTAACAGTATTGAGGTAACCAAATTTTCCATAGCTCATATCCTCGTAAATCTCTATTCCTTTTTTTAGCAACACCTAAATTCTTCATCTTAAATTTCCTTCCCAACAATGCTTTTAGTTCATTCATATCATGCATATTCTTTGTAACAACTAATATACCATTCATATATAACAACAAAATAATAAATGATTCATCATCAAGACTCTTGATGTACTCACAACAATCATACTCATATTTTATGTACCCAATTCAATCATTTAAACACACCATCAGTACCATTATCATGGAGACAACTTTAACTCAAACAACTTCTTCAATTTATTTGGGCTATTCCATGTAAATTTGCTCCACCAACGGACCATAAAGAAAATTTTCCTTCACATTCATCTTCTCTAAGTGCATATCCAAGCTAGCTACCAATGCCATTAAAATCCTAATGAAAGTACAAAAAACCATCAAGAAAATTCTCATCATAATCAATACTTTTCAATTGTGTGTATCCCTTTTTACTAGTTGAGCCTTGAATTTTTTCATTCTTTTTCTACTATGGATGGTGTTACAAAGGTTTTCTTTCGGCACTGAACTTACTCATAAGACGTGCTTACTCCTTTGCACGACAATCTTACTTAGGTCCTTCTAAGCAAGACTTAGCCTTCCTAAGTGATCGTCGACCAACTATCGAGTTCTCAAACGCCTCACGACCCTCGCAGTGTTTAACTCTCACACTCGTAAGAAAATTATGGAAGCATTAGAATTGTAAAGGCAACAACAAGAACAAGAAAGAGATACAACAAAAAGCCAACGTTCATTACTTCCCTCAAAGTATACAAAGGAATACTTTCTTAATCTCTGTGTCTCCTAGCACTCTCCTTTTGATTCTGAGAGCAAGGCTCAAATGAGCTATTTATAGGCATCTTTAGATGACTAAGTTAGAATCCTAATAGAACTCTACTAGCTAAGATCATAATCTTATCCTATCTTATCTTTATCAGATTACATCAAACTAACCAATAGATGACATCCCCACCCAATTAGGACTCTATCTAATAGGATTAAGCTACATCACAATAACAAGATAAAAGATTACATTATCAAGGAATGATTATCTATATCCACGAAGATCTCATCTATCTTAAGATGATCCTTCCACATGATCTTTATCTCTTAAAGCTGATGTACATCCACTGTGATCTTATCCAGCACATCATCCAAGATCTTTTCATCTCTATCCGTTGATAATGAGTCATCTAAGCCAATAGCACACTGGTCTGATCAAACGCTTACCCCTGCCAACTCCATTAGCCATAGTCCGTCCACCTGAGCACACACTAAGTCCTTAGTCCATCAAGAACTTAGCCTTAGCCAAGTTAGCTCGTACACGATCTGAAACTCTCCCAAAACTCGCACCATGGTTGATCTATTTGCTAAGTAACCTTGGAACTCTCACATATTCTTGTCATGCGTGTGATCCAGCCAACTTTCCATTCCAAGTCAGTCTTAAGCCTTCTTTTGGTCTCGTATCTAAATCTTGCATCTTGTCGAAGATTTCGGCCAATGCGCACCAATGCATGCCAATGCTTAACATTGCCCCTTTTTGTCCTTGCCTCCTCACAAGTCTTTTGCCTTGTTCCATTGTTCCGCGTGTTGAACACTGGTCAAGGCTCGCCAATGCCTGTACGATCTCGCTATCATAACTTAGGGGTCTAACAGATGGATTCCTCTTCTATAACTACCTACACAATAGATCTCTTTCCATTGGGAAGTTGCACTAACTTTCATTTCTAGTTTTTATGCGATGACTCAACCTCCACCATTATTACTCTCATCCATCTATCCTTCTCTTGACTATTCATAGCCTTTCAAAAAGTAGTTGGATCCCTATTCCTAATGATGAGTGTGAAGGATATCGAGTCTTCCAAATCATATTTATTTGGTGGCCTTACTCATTCTTTTACGTTGTTCTTAAACATAATTTTTACCCTCTTTCACGTCTATTCTAAAATGAACTAGTTCTATATGTACCATTTTTGTATTGCCCTCTACTAATCTTAGAACGTCCTATCCATATATTTTCTTCAATGTATGATATTAAATATTGTATTTCTACTAATCACCATCTTTTTTTTTATATTGGTTTCAAAAATTATATCCCTTCACACCTTTAAGTTAACCAGTGAAGATATACTTCTTTGACTTTGGATTAAGTTTAGCCCTTTGATTACTAGAAACATAAATATATATGAAACATCCATATATTTTGAAATCCATAAGACTTACCCTATTTCCTATCTACATTTCCTCTACCGCTCTTTTGTCAATGATGTTTATGTCAATCAATTGATGAGGTAAAATAGGATGCTCATTACTTCTGCTTAAAAAATCGTATGAAACCCTACATTCAACCTTAAACTCATGACTGTTTTAATTATAGACATGTTCATCATTTTTAAAATTTCATTCTATTTTGGTGTTTCCTAAAATATGTAATCTCTCTAAATATACACCTCACATAACTTTTAGGACCTTAATTACTTTTTCTTTGTCTATTTAGTTTTTCATCTCTACCTTTCATGCCTTGAAATTTACAAAAACTTCGAATTTATGCTTCATGAAGTGTACATATACTTTCTTTGAAAAATTATCGACGAATGCTTTAAAGTACTGAGATCCACTAACAATAACTCTCTAGAATTATTGTTATGTATATAATCTAGAATTACTTCAATTTTATGCTTATTATCTTGAATGTCACTTTAGACTATTTACCAAGTATGCAAACCTTGCGAAAATCCAACTTAAGCATTCCAATTAATGTATCTCACTAATTCTTTCATAACAGAACATAAGCACAAAGACACTTTTGTTTCAAGTTGTGTAACTCGCTACTTTTTTTAACCTATATAGACGTGGGCTCTGATATGCTCGTGTTTTAATCCATGTCCTTTTATAGAAAAACCTTTGTGATACCAACACATAGTTCCATCATGTGTCTTCAGCTTTATATTTTTATAGAAGAATACACCCTATTGCACCATTGTATGTTAAGCCATATTTACTTAAACACTTATAAAAGATTTTCAATTTTCTTTCTGAAACTTTAAATTATATATTGTTGATATCCTATATATAATTAACTAATATTTTAAAGATAATTTATTGGTTTAATGCTAGAAATTAGTGGCCAGATTAATGAGATTTATTGGTTAGAGAATAATTATATTCTTGTTAATTTAGGGTTGTACTTTCCCATATATTCCTTACATTATTCACAAAATGATCAAGTAAGAATTACTTTTCCCTCTGATTTTCTTTATGGTATCAAAGTTATGGCTCTTTAGTAAAATTTTTTCCATCATGCCAATCTTAAATAGACTATCATTTAACGATGACAAATCATAAGAGAAAATCCTCATCATTTGACGATGACTTTAGCAATTCAAGTGTGAATAATCTTGATGACAAAATAGGAAACACAAAACGTAACAATGATCTTTTTAGCTCAAATTTATCCTTTCAAAAACTATAAATGAAATGACCATAATTACCTAAAATGAGCACATATAATAAAATTGACCATCAATGGCAAAGGAAAATTGCCTATTTAACTGGAGAGGTAATATGGCCTACTTTGGATGATCCAAATATGGAAATATAAATGGTCAAAAATTCTTTGATCATCGTATGGTTGATTAATTCAATCGAATATATGATTGGAAGATCCTATATGTTTATGTCAACAACAAAATATGTATATATAAATGTAGTTCGAGAGACGTATTCAAATATTGAAAATTCTTCTTAAATATTTGAACTGAAGTTGTGGAAGGCCAAGTAAGGAGACCACGATGTAACTTTATTTTGTAACGAATTTATAACTCTGTGAAAGGAATTGGACCTATATTATAAAGATGAATGGTGCTATACGTAGAATAATGTTTGATATAACTATTAGAGTAATTTTCTGGGAAGTAAGGAGAGAGGAGATGGGGAAAAAAGGGATGATCGGTAACACTAGATCAGAGACTGAAGATTCTACACTCGTATTTAGAGGAATGAAGATTGAGGAAAAACAACAAAAAGTCTTAGTACGATCATTGTAAATGTGATTCACACACATGGGAATCATGTTGGAAAATCCATGAAAAGTTGAAAAGTTAGAAGAGAAAAATAATTTAGAGAGTCGTACCTCCTAAGTCAACAATATCAAATTAAGAAAATCTTACACTCTATAATGTTCTTCATATTCCTAATTTGTCCTATAACTTGTTCTCAATTATAAAATAACTGTTGACTAAAATCTTTGAGCTAATTTTTCTCCGTCTAATTGTTTGGGGTTTGAAAATAGAGAAAATGATTGACAATGCTAAATAAGATGGAGGTCTCTATTTCTTTAAGACGGATATGACTAAAACATGCAATCCTTGAGAACTTATCTTAATTCTATTCAATACTTAGCTAGAGTAAAATCATGTTATGACATTTTAGATTGGGACATCCAAGTTTCCATTACATGATACATTTATTTTTAATTTTTTTAATAAATAAAGTTCCATCTTCATTTTAGTGTGAAATTTGTCAAATTGTAAAACATCATAAAACATCTTTCCTACCACAAGTTTACAAGGATACAAAACCCTTTCCTTGACCCATAGTAATAGGACCTTTAAGAATAAAAATAATAATTGGAAAAAGATGGTTCATATCCCTTATTGATGGTCATACTAGAATTAATTAGGTAATTTTACTTAATGATAAATCAGACGTTGACAACATGTTTTAAGACTTTATAAGATGTTCTAAACACAATTTCAAACTAGGATTCAAGATTTTAGAAATGATAACAAAAAATAATATTTCAACAAGATTTTAAGGAATTTTTTATTAAAAAGGTATTGTTATTAGATGTTGAGGGCATGTTTCAAGACTTTTGTAAAATGATCTAAACATAGTTTCAAACTAGGATTTAAGTTTTTAGAAATGATAATGGAAAAGAATATTTCAAAAAGATTTTAAGGAATTTTTTATTAAAAAAGGTATTATTCATCAATGTTTATACACTAACACTCAATAAAAAAATGGAATAGCAGAGAGGAAAAATAAAAATCTATTAGAAATTGTAAGATCCTTAATGTTCTTAATTAATGCTCCTAAGTTCTTATAGGGTGAGGCCATCCATCCTAACATCTGTATATTTGAACAATAGGATTTCTTCAAAAGTTTTAAAATTTCAAACCCTCTTAATTATTTTAATAAATGCTTTCCTTTCTCTTGGTTATCATATAATCTTCCACTTAAAGCATTTGGGTGTACTACATTTGTTCATATTTATGAAAACAGTAAGCGAAGGCTTAATCCTAGGATATGAAATGTTTTTTTATTGGTTATCCTTCCACTAAAAAGGGTATAAGTTCTTTGATTCAATGTCCAAAAGATTTTTTTTATCTCCACCAATGTCACCTTTTTAAAAGGTAAACCTTTTTTTTCCTCACATCATCTTTAGGGGGAGATATCTAGTGAATATTCAATTTTTAATATTCAAAAGGAAAATGAGACTATGGTCAACATTAACAATGACTTGGATCTTTTCTATAATCTTGATTTAGAAACTAATGATGTCTCAAATAATGGAAATAAAGATCCATCTTTAATGCCCTTACAAATTCAATCTTAGGAAAAGAATGAAATATATGCAAGGTTAGATGAACATAGTTTTAAAAGGGATTTTTTTTGCAAAAAATATCCATAAGTACATAAAAGAACAGACAACTTGCAGCGTGCTTAAGAATCTAACTTAAAGACAAATCTAAAATTGAAGATCAACTAAGTAAATCTCAGTCCAAGCATATTATTATTATGTTAGTGTCTCTTAAACAAATATCTATTCTAGAGTCAAATAAAACCTTAATTTCACGTATTTCTTTTAGAAAAGGTTCTAAATTAAATTATACTAAATATCATATGTTTAGCTTCTTATCCTAATAAAGCTTGTCTCCATCATTTCGAGCATTTACTTCTAAGTTGTCTAGTGTTTTTATTTACAAGAATATGCAATAGGCTCCAAATATTCTTAAGTGAAGGGATGTGGTCTTCGAAAAGATGAAGTATAGTGAAGTGAAGGAAGGAGTTCCAATAGATGCAGGTTCATATCAACTGTTGGTAAGAAAGCTGATCTATTTGTTTCATACTAGACCGGATATTCCTTCATTGTCAGTATAGTAAACCAATTTAGGCATAATCCTTATAAAGAACACTTGAAAATAGCATACATAATTTTAAGATATTTAAAGGGAACTTCAAAAAAAGAACTATTGTTGAAGAAAAGTGATCAACAAAGAGTTGAAGTATACAATAATGAAGATTAGGTAGGGTTTAGCAACAGAAGGTCTACTTCTACGTATTGTCACACTTTTTTTTATAAGGAAATCTAGTAATTTGGAAGAGTAAAAAATAAAGAATTATGGTTAGGAGTAGTATGGAAATAGAACATAAATAATGACTTAAAACAATTGTGAAAAAATGTGATAGGAAAAGGTAGTGGAAGAACTTAAGAGATCAATAGAGCTCCTAATAAAATTGTTTAGTGATAATATCATAATTATCAGAATCACTAATAATCTAATTCAACATGATGAGAAGAAATTGTTAAGTCAAAATAGACTTTACGTATCGAAGGATTTTGATGACAAACATAAAGAAGACAAAATGAAAAGCAGAC
>JAOTBA010000008.1:11151582-11168448 GCA_025629845.1 Erythroxylum squamatum | reverse complement strand
AAATCCATAACACATTACATTGTTCAACGCTTAATTAAACTCTAATCAAGCAAATCTAACTACAAAGCAATAAACCCCAACTCGGCTGTTCATAACAATGTAGTTAAACGTGACAATGTAACTACTAATCCAAACAACACATTAAATGTCCAACATTTAACTATAATCAAGTAGCTTCACTACAAGTTAAAAATCCTAGACTTAGGCATTCATAAATCATAGCTAAACTACTGATTAAGCTACTCCCCTTTGAAGCTCGGTAAACTCCAGCCTTCACTACATCTTCAGGAGAAAATGAATGCCTAACCACACATCGCAAACGAAAACTTCACAACTCGTAATGAATCCAAGCTACACATGGTGGATTCGGCGGTGCAAATGGAAGAGAAAACCTAGGTGAACATTGTCCCAAGGGAACCCCGAAGGGAACCCTGGGTGGTAAGGCTGTGACTGCTTTCTTCTTTTTTTTTCTTCGCTCCTCTGTCTCCCTGCCGAATGTTGTCTCTCTATGAATGATTGATCCCCCTTAACCTATTTTTTCAAGGGTTTTATAGGATGGGTCACGGGTCGGGCTGAAACAGTGAGAGGATTTTTTAATTTAAGTCCAGATACCCGACCGTTCGCCGCGACGAGATAATTAATCAATGTTGCGGTGTGCATTTTCTGGATCGCTCGCCGCGGTGATGAAGAGGGAGTTGCGTCGCGACGTGTACCTTCTGATTACTCGCCACGACGAGGTAATTGATTCATGTCGTGACG
The DNA here is from genome assembly GCA_025629845.1 of Erythroxylum squamatum. NCBI lineage: Eukaryota > Viridiplantae > Streptophyta > Magnoliopsida > Malpighiales > Erythroxylaceae > Erythroxylum > Erythroxylum squamatum. The sequence continues at coordinate 11,167,689 of JAOTBA010000008.1, read as the reverse complement.
AGCTTTTCTTTCATAGCTCGCCGCGGCGGGGTAATTACTTCTTGTTGCGGCGAGTCACTGACGTCGCGGCGACAGTCATCTGATGGCTTCTCTTTCTTTGCTCCACTTTGGTTATACTCTTCTTGAGTTGGCTCTACTCCCCTTCAGACCTGCAATGAAAAGTAAAAATTTGTAATATTTTTGTCCTACAATTTAAGGGAGTGCAATTGTTAATTAATTATGACAATTTGACCCTCAAATCTCATTAATTCAAAACAGGTTCTCTTGGATCAAATTAAGCACAATATCAAACAAAAGAAGCCGAAAAGTATAGCAAAAACCATGAAAATGTAAATAAATAATATAGCAAACTTGGGTTCAATCAGTGTATAAATATGAAATACATGTTTGAGTAGTAAATACATTGTATATTTTATATATAAAGGCTCGAGAGTTGTGAATTAAGGAGCTCGCACCGAGGATTGTTAAAGTTAAGGAAGTGTATACCTCCTTTTTAGGTGAGTTGGGGAAACCATATATCTCTCAAACGGGATTAGGACATCCTAAGACACGAATGATGACTTGTATGTGAATTTTGAACTTGGGTAATGCATAGTAGAATTGAATCTCAAATAAATGCTAGTGTACTTATGTATTTAATAAACGACATTGTTTTGAATAACTCTTTGCACATGGAGTGCAATTGATGTTTTTATTACATATTTTGAGAAATGGTATTGTTTTCAACAAACCTACACTTGAAGTGCAAAGGACAACGTTTTATTTTCTGAAACTTTATTTTTGAACAACTTTGCACTTGGAGTGCAAAAGATGACTTTTATTGCATGAAATAACATTTTGGAACTTACATATACATAATTGAGTCATGTATGTTGCGTGTATGTGTTCTCTTTTGGCTTACAGTCATGGTAAGGATCCATTTTATCGATTGGACTAATAAATAAAGGCATGATGCCTTACTTGGTTTTAGTACTTAATATTTGTATATGAATTTTGTAATTGGTGAGGAAACGATTGGCTAATCGAGTGCTAGGCACAACAGATTAAGTGACCCCCGTACTCTTGACGATGGTACATAAAAGCCGAGTCACTGGATTGACACCTTCTACGGGACTTGCGGGTGATTCCACACCTAGGGTCTAGACATCGATGAGGTTATCACCTAAGGTCATGACACTCTTGTCAACTGTAGTCCAGCCTCACCATGGATGAAAGTTGAGCCAACACTAGGAATCGGTGGGTGTGCACACTAGTTTGGTTGACTAGTGGTAACATACATGATTGTTTTGGCTTATTCTGAGATTTATTTTCTGACGAGATTTAATTTATACATGTGATGTTTTTCTGCTTTTGTGTACTAGAATTGTAACCTATGCTCACCAGATGAGTGATTAATATGCTAGGCCTATGTGGTTCCTAACCAGTATATGTTGAGTCATAGGCTAGGCCTATGTATTTCTATGTCATGTATGTTCCCTTCATTTGATATCTATACCGTCTTGGTGTGTATAGAGTTCTATTTGCGATATATATTTTTCCAGCTCACTGAGTACATAGTGTACCCACCCCCTCCACTTTCCAACCATGCAGGTTAATCTAGTGAGCTTGAAGCTCTGAGTGGATCGTGTGGTCTTTTAACTTTTTAGGGACATAACCTCACGTGGGTAGTCTATGTTTATACTTTTGTTGTATAGTCGCTCATGGACTATTTTTCTTAGATTGGTTATGTTGATATGCTTTATGATTTTATAAATTAACTCTTGACTATCTTATTGCTTGTAAAGGACCTTATGTATGAACCTTTGGTACTATCGTTGAGATTGCTTTTGAGTGAACTTAAAAGTCCAAAAGTTATGGTAGAATTTTAATGTAAATATGAAAGTGTGTTTAAAACTGATTGTAGGTGTTTTGATTAAGTTTTGGGATTTTTAAAATACGGCTGTTGTGCTGCCTAAATGTTTTCAAAAAATTATTTGGTTAGCCTTGAATAGTTGGATTAAGGATATCGTAAGTGTCCTTAGCCGGAGTAGGCAGTGATTGTCATGTGCCCGATGTGGTATTAGGTCATGACCATAAACCTCTATTTGTGAGACTAGGAGATCTTGCATCATCTCATGGGCAACAATTGTTGTAATACGTAATAGCATTTCCTATTAAATTCAACTTGCATTGTAAAACTTGGTTTAAAATATACATTAGGATTAAAAAAGCCCTAACTGCAAACAACAAAGAGTAAGTTGTCTTTCACAAATATCATTAATGACTATAAGATGGGATGTATACAAAGAAGGCATATTTTTCAAATTGGCCTTGATTATTTCCTTCACTCCATCCATGACAACATAAAAATAACTCATTGTTACATTTTCATCATTATCAGGGCCAAACAAAGTACTCTTACTAAAGGCTTATAAACTTGGATAATAAATTGACATTGAGATCAAAATTTATGATCTTCAAGTATAATTCTATAAACCTCCAATCTTACATCAGACCTTGCATGTTGAGATACAATCCACTTATTATTTATAAACGTTTGTCTTAACTCCTTTTTCATTAGAACAGAACACTGAAGTGATGAAAAATTAGTCACAAGTCTTATAATAGCAAAATGACACAAATTCCTATCATTGGTGAAATCTTTTCTGATCAAATTCAGGACCTATGCACAATTATAAATGAACTTGGTCACTTTTTTTTGCTTTCAAAAAAGTTTCATCAATGATAAGAAAGTATCTAGCATCCTCTATATTTTTCAACATTAGGTCAATGTAATGTGCAAAATATAATGTCCAATAAAATGAATTATACCTGGTTTGCAATCTTTTCCTGGTTATTTTATAAGCATAATCATTGTTAGTAATGAATTGAACAATGTTTTTTGACCCGCCCAACTTTATTTACAATTTCATTAAATATCTAAAACAAAGTATTAGTATTTCTATCAAGGCCAGATGTATCAATAGACTTCAAAAATATTATTCCCTTAGTATAATAAACCAAAAAATTAATAACAACTATCACAGATGATTAAATACTCATAAGTTATCCAAGTCATTCTTCCAAATAATTGTTTATTTCATAAGCAAATTTATTCAAAATTTTATCTCAGTAATCAACAATTAAAGAAGCTTTATATCTTGGACCGTAAGAGGTAATAGCATCAACTATAGGCTGGTAATAATAAGATTTAGCAATATTAAATCATATACTTGAATTATACCACTCTCTAGATATTGTTATACCTACATTATAAGCCACTTCTTTAGATTGCAAAGCAATATGGATTGAAGGCTGAGCTCTAAAAGTTATTTGCAGTGCAAAAATTTAAGAAACATGTCTTCTTCTCTTCTCACATCAGATGCAACATTTCCTTCTTCTTGGGTAGGAAAACCAACTTCAACATTCTCACTATCATCCTGACCATAGAAAAAAGAACTTTCACTACTAATTTCATAGTTCATTCTTTTCCTTTATCTTTCTCATGCTGATGTTTCCAATAAAACTTATTTGTTCTTACAATATCCTACTGGTTTTCTAAATTAATCTCGCGGATACATATAATTTAGAATAATAGGTACACTCTTCAAGTAAATCTTTAATTTGTCATTTCATATCATGAGTCACTTTCTTACAAGGCTCAACATCACTTTTGATTCAAGATAAATGCTTCTCTAATAATGTAATTCCCCTACCTTTCAAATGCTTGTTTCAACACAAAAAATGGTATACTTCTTCATTCTAGGAATCAATCTAGCAAGAGTTTAAGTTATATCATTGAACTGTCTTGATGTGGTTGAATTATTAGAAGTGCTTGAAATTTTCTCCATTTATCTGTAAAAATAAATGAAGAAATATGTCAAAATTAAATTAATAACTTCATACCAAAATTAATTTCTGTAAATTAACAGAAAGAAATAGAACAAAAACAGTTTCTCAACAATCATATGATCTAGACATGAAAGTGAACTTCGTAAACTTATATTACTGATTCCTTAAGAAAAACTAAGGCTTAAGCACATTCTATCCAAGAATTATCATGTTGTGTTATTTCACAAACTCACAACTATAACCGATTTTGTGTGATTACATAATTCAACCATAAATTCATAACTACAACCTATTTTGTGAGAGTACAATTCAACTATAAATTCATAATTATAACTCATTTTATAAGATTACATAATTCAATTGTAAAGGCATAATTATAAATCATTTTGTATGATTACATAATTTAGCCATAAATTCACAACTATAACCCATTTTGTGTGATTGCGTAATTCAAACATAAACTCACAACTATAACCCATTTTATATGATTATATAATTCAATTATAAACTCACAATTATAACCCATTTTGTATGATTACATAATTTAACCATAAAGTCATAATTATAACTCATTTTGTATGATTACATAATTCAACTATAAACACAATTACAACTCATTTTGTGTAATTACATAATTTAACCATAAACTCACAACTATAACTCATTTTGTGTAATCACATAATTTAAACATAAATTAATCCATTTTGTATGATTAAACAATTCATTTATAACTCATTTTATAATAATAGTTTATGACAACATATAACCTAATTTGCTTATAAAATCATTTTAACCTTTCATTTACTAGTTCTTCACAGACTTTTATTCATCATAATAATATTTCATTTAGTAAATTTAATCATCATAGACAAGAGATAATATAATATAAAGAATTAGACAACATAATATTTCATTCACAATTTCATATCCAAAACAAGATAATATTTCATTCCATGTTCCTCAAATCCTCAAAACATATACGTGAGAGTTGTATGGAGGACAAAGGTGAACTGGTTGCAACAGCAATTGGTTGTGATTATGATGCATAAAGAGACAAGTGGTGCAGTGAATGGACACAAGTGAGGTTGAACATAGTGTAGAGAGAGTGAGAGACTAAGTGAGAGGGTAGGCAAAGGTGGCCTAATGGTGGAGGGTGAGGATCTGACTATATTAAGATTTAGGTTTAATTAACTTTTTTTTCAATTCCAGTTCCCTATATTTCCAAATCTAATTAGTACTCAACCAGTATTTTGTACATTGGGTAGTAACGGAGGTTAGTACTACCATTTTTTAGTCGGTATGACATATACCAACTGGTGTCCATTGATATGGTATGAAACTTATATCTCTGTTGTTAATGCTATATAAGCAAGTATAAAAATTTTAATGACTGTGTTGTGGGATACTCTTTTCATATGTTGGGTTTAGGAGTGAAGATCTAAATGGATTTTGGTTTGGTCGATATGATCCTATATTACGTATAACTTGCTTAAGAAGATTTCATCTTATGGCCTTGTATATTTAAATTAGAATGAAATAGAGGGTTATTGGATATCTACAACTTAATGTGAATAGGAATCTTAATATTTACAACTTAATATGAAGAATATCAATTACATAGGATGGGGTTTGATAAGTCCGCTTACAGATTTATATAGGATGGGGTTTGATAAGTCCACAATAGATTTATATATGGCTAATTAGATTTATTAATGAAAGTGTTGTCAAGAAATAAACATGGGGAGTAGAAGAGCTTAAATTTGTTTAAGAGGAAGGAGACAAAAGAAGAAAGAAGAGATTTCAAAAGTTTTTATTATTTTTTGAATTTGGTCGTTACAAAAGTTTTAATATAGTATTATCCCCTCTTAAAACTTGAAAATTATACATAAACAATACATAGCATTAAACTTATTAAAGGCATTTGCTTTTAATCGAATGTCATTTTTTTATTCTTTTTCCCTGCTTCTCGCATTTCCTCTTATCATAAGAAACTCTTTTACAAGTCAAACAATGTTTCCAATTTTGTCTTTTCCATTATTCCTCCTAAACATTACACCAATAGTCGGGTCATTGCTCTATTGTGATGTTTAATCATCCTTTGTCCAAAAATAGCTACTAATGTTTTATATACACTAGTAAAAAATAGTGGTAATTGAGCTAATATTGGCTTCTTCTTAGATATACACTTCTTAAACTACAAAATATAAAATGTTGGATCCCGTTTTCGGAGTTCAACCCCAAAATCATAAAACGTGAGTGTATTCCAATGAAATCTCCTTAACTATTATCTGATTATCTTCATGTTCTAATACCAAAACTGTTGGGTCTCGATTTTCCAGAGCCTAACTCTTAGAACTAATGTAAAACCGTGAGCGTCTTACTATCAAAAACCCTTCATTTGGAAGGAAGAATCCTTTGCAAGCAAATGGCGGGTTAGCCGCGGCGAACGAACGGGAACTTCTGCTAAGACCCTTCGGGAAAAGTTTGTCGCGGCGACCTCATATCTTCACTGCGGTGAAGTTCCAAGATTAAGATTGCCACGACGAACCCTCCTGGAATCACAACCCCTTAACCTAAAATTTCCAATGGTTTCTACATCACTCTTACCTTACTTTAAATTTACTTTATCCCAAAATCACTCCTTCTAATGCATCATCATTTCATAACAATTCAATATTATGTCATCATACTCTCTAATCTCTTTTCATTTAATTCATTTCTTACAACTAATTCTCATTATTCATAATTCCTATCTTTCTCACATAACATCTCACTTATATATATGTAACAATAATTCATAATCAAAATAATCACCTCAAATCGATAACTTCCTCAAGTATACCTAATTTCGATTCAACCTCATCCATACACAATCTCATATTTCAACTCGACCTTATCCTTACACAAATTCATATTTCAGCTTAACATCAAAAGTAACAATTTTTACAAATCTTTAATGGCATTTCAAGCCACAATACGTCAATGTCTCAAATCTCCAAATACAAAAGTTATATGAACTACTAATCCTTGAAATGTGACTAAGCCTTGTATTTTACAAAAAAAAATAGGTTAAATTCCAAAATATGCAGATTTTGAAGTAATGCCCTTATACTCTTGATCACTCGATCTCTTCCTCATCACCTGAAGATGGGACGGAATTGGGGGGGTGAGCTTAAAGCTCATAGGTAACAAGTTTATAATCGAGAAACAAGAAAAAACCCTTTATAAAACTCATTGTCATTGAACCTTTTCATAACCATTGTAATTCCGTATTTAAAAATCATAAAACACTTATTTCATCAAATTCTCAATTTGTCAAACAGTTCACAATAGTACAAATCATATATGCATCAATCTTGTCAAACATATCATGAGCACATAAGCACATCAGAATGGTTTGGGTAGATCCATGAACATGACGAACTACACATTTCCACATAATGGTCCTATGTAGTCGTAAACTTGACGTATTATTGCAATCCCACATAGTGGTTTTACGTAGACGTAAACATGAGGAAGTCCATGAAGGAATTCGGTGCCACTAGTGGGCAGGTGGGAGAAGCCTTTTTCTTGGTCAACGTGCACGTGACATTCTTGAATGGACTACACCAAACCCACATAACATGTAATTCATGAATCGAAAACAGCTTGCCCAAATGGCACATTTTGGAAACTTGTTTTTCATGAACATGAGATATTTTGAAAACCACTTCCGAAAACCTGATTTCATAAACTTGTATCCTTTCAAAAGAATCATTTTCAAAGTCTTTTCATAAATCATCAACACAATTCATGTAGCAAACATAGAACAATTTCTCAACTCATTCAAGAAGCAATAAATGCAACATCTATGATGCAATTGAAATCATTAAACTTCCTTGATTTAAAGAAAACATTTAGTGGCTTATTTACTCTATTATAAACACGTACCCACCTTGATTTCCTTGCTTAAAGACTTGCTCAAAGATGTCTCTCCTCTTGATCCTCTTGCTTTCCGTGATTCCCTTTATCAATGACAAAGTTTCCCATTCAATAAGAATACAACTTGAGGACCCATATATATGGTATATTCACTAAGATAAATCCTAAATACTCAAACTCTTCTAAAAGTCTAGACCTTCAGGTCAATTTTCCATGATCATTTGGATCAGATAAATAAAGAAATTTGCTAAAACTTCCTCTAGAAAAATTTTCCTCATTGTCTTAATTTCTAAGCACACCAAAATCATTCAATTTGGTTTAGTAATCTGAAATTTATATCCCAAACATTTCTGAAATGTTCTTATATTGAAGCAATATTCTATTCCCAAATTCCATCGAAAACTAGAAGTTCTTAGAGACTAAACAAAAACTCTATTTCTTCAGACAATTTGTAGTCTTATGTCTCTAGTTTACTATAAATCAAAAATCTCTCCATTTGGATAACTACAGAAAAGTTATGCTCAAAATACCGAAGCATGTTTGGTGTAGGAAAGTTCAATTTTGCCGCGTTCAGCGCGGCGAACTTTCACAAAAACCCACTCTGAGAACATGTTTTGCTACATTTTCCATCTTTTTACTTCCCACATTTCACATATGACCCATCCTAAACCTAAACCATCTCTTCTACTTCATTTTCAACTTCATTTTAACCCAATATCATTCACAAACCAATTCAAAATATATATTTGATCATTAACCAGAAAGATTAAAACATTTACGCATACCATTCATCAACAACTTCCTACACATATTCAACTTCATTTTCACTTCTAACTATCACTAGATATGCTTCATTCAACAGAGCAAGAAGGATTAATGCTTATACTTGTTTAACTTCAATGTCTTCAAATTCTTCAAGATCTCTAAAAACCCTAGCTTCTCCAAATGAAGAGTTTCTTGGCTCTAATGAAATCTCTTATCTTCCTCTACCTTTTTCTCTTCTTGACAACCTCAAAATCTCTCTTGGAAGCTTAGAAAAGATGAACCCTGGCTTGTTTTCTCTCCTTTTCTTCCCTTTGTCTCTTCTCTTCGTATTTTCTCTCTTCCCCCCCCCCCCCCCACGTTTCTTTCTTCTTCGAAAAGCAAGACAACACTGTTCTTTCACTTATACCCTAAATGAATGTGTAAAGTCCACTTTGCCCCTCCATTAAGCCTTAAGTCTTTCAAACTTAAGTGATCTTCTAAAAATGCCCTTAATGCATTCTTGCTACTTTTAATTCAACTAACCAAAGTAATAAATCCGACTAACATTTACATAATAATCAACTCCAAAAATTAATCCATCAAAATCTCATAATTCATTTAAATCATGCTTAATTTAAGAAAAAAATTGGGGGCCAACATTGGTGGCTATAACGATCACTAGCCAAATCTTAAAAATAAGACATAAGAACAAGATCAAAAAACAAAGTCATAAGGAAAAAAAATAAATAAAAACAATCTAAAAAGAAAGAATGACTAGATTAATAAAAATAAGGTTTTCCTAATATTTTCAAAAATGGTGCCAAAAATTTGATTGATAATTTAATATTTTCAACTGTAAGTGCACGGTGTAACTGTAGCTATCACTAGCAAGTACGAGTCGATCCTACAAGGACTATAATTACTAGTACTTATCTTTCTGATATTTAACCTAAAAAATATGGTGTTTAAGATAAATAAAATACAAAATTAAAACAATAAAGTAAAATAGATCAATATAATTAAGTAACTAGAATGACTATTAAACTAAGAAACAATTAAGGAAAACATAAGTACTTGGATTTCAAATTACTCTAGGACCTCATACAATCATGATTTCACTAATCAATTTAATCTTTAGTTTATTGAACTGTGAAAATTCCTATCTTATGTTAATATCTTTCTTAAGACTATTAACAACTAATCTTCGATTGATTAACCAAAACCTTTTTCTAGTTAAAACTCTTAAGACTGTATTAATCGATTTGTGAATTTTACTATCAGGTTTGACCCTAACATAGAGGATTTATATTAACCTATCTCTAGGTTTGTATGCAACTCCTTTCAATTGTGGTAGATCTATTTATACAAAAGGATTTCTCAATCTCAATTGCATGAATTACTAGCATAAAAGAATATGCTAGTAATATTAATTCAAGAACAATTAAGAACACATAATTGAATCTCAAAATAAATTAAGTTAAAATAAAATCACTACAAGGTCTATCCCAGGTTTCATCTAATCCAAGTGCCAATAAAAGTTAACTCATAATCATAACATCAAAACTAAAGGAAAAATAGAAAACTAAAAGAACCATGATTAAAATCCTTTTAATCTTCATGAAATCCACTTTAGATTGATGAGAATCTACTCCAAATATGTTTTCTTCCTTGTTCTTTGGTCTTTCTATCATCCTAAGCCGTTAATATGACTTTTCCTGAGCCCCTTGAGCCTCTTAGAAACCCCTTTTTGACTTCCTTTCGTTTTTCATTTAAAAGCTTAAATTTAAAGTTTATAAAATGGACATGGTCTGTAAAACCCCAAACTTTTCTTTTCACATGTCTATAAAATTTCATTTCGTATGAATGACATTTTCGGGCTAAGTATTAAAGTCAAATGATATTCAAAAAATATTATAGTTGACTCGTATTGAAATGAGCCAAAAAAAATTCAATTGGATGGATTTATGATAGATCAAGATTGACCTTTTTTTAAATTATTGTGGAGTAAATTTGAAGCATTATTGGGCTGAATTATAAGGACATAAGAATCAGTCATAGTTACGGATACTTCAAGTAAATTGATCCAACTTATATATTGATATATTTAGGTGTAATATGTTATTAAGTGGACATGAAATTTCTATCAAAATTGGACAAATTTTTCTTAAGATTTAATTATTTGGGACAAGAAATAATACATGTACATGTGAATGAATCTTAAGTGTCAGCTATCAGATACATGAAGAAGTTCTCATTATTTTGGAACAAGAATGAATGAAAATCTTATGTTGTCATGTTTATGAAGAAGTAGATGTGAAGGACATAAAATTCATTACATGAGAGACCAATTCATAGTGTGAACTTGTGTCATTTTGGTGAGACAAAATCAGAAAATTTTGTTATATTTAAAGGACAACAATTGTCGTGGATGCGGTAAGGAGTTAAAGGATTAATTAAACAAAGATGGTAAGAGATTATATAATGGACAACTACTAGAAATTTACCTTGCAACATGTAGGACAACCCTCTTCAATGTGTAGCTTAAACAGGAGTGATGAAGGAGCTGCTTCACCTTCATTCCACCGAAGCCTCACTCATCCCTTGGACCACAATTGATGTTATTAAATTGCAGCTGCTCCCTTCATGCATAGATCTCCAAGTTATTGCCTTTAGGAAATAATTTCTATATTAGGATTCTTGGTTTCCTTGAACAGTCCTAGTGTTTTGTCCATAACATAGTTTAAAAACTCAAATTTGGGTTATTACAAATGTAAATGAAACGTAAGATATGATACTAAAAATATCTAGAGGAGACCTAGACCTAATTCTAGCTGAATGATAATGAAAATTGAGAATGATTATGGTAACCTGATACTGTCCCTGTGTTGAAGCAACTTATGATTTTTGGTACATGTTTCATAATTTAGAAGTAGAAATGACATGATTTTTTATGATACGAAACCTAGAGACATAGGGTAACATATTTCTAGAAGACTTCAAAACCTAATTTGAACGTTTGATATGTGAAAATTAAGGAACAAGTGGAGGCATGGTTAAATGAAGAGAAAAATAGCATGGTAAATGAAGAGGAAAACATATATATCCATATCTTATGTATATTATTCAATGGGTATTAATTGTTGGACCCTGTTTCCGGAGCCCAACATTCGGAGCCCTGAACCTTGTGCTTGAAACCCTGAAGGTCATTTGTTGTCATTCCACAATGGTGGTGAGCGCACACTAATCAATCACCAAAATCATAAGTTGACTTCTTCAAAGAAATTGTAACTCTAAGTCTCTAGTTTGTTTTGATTCAAGAACCATATTAATCGGAGTTCTATAGCTCAAGATATGCTTAAAAAGCTTAAGTGTGCTCATACCTCAAACATGCTCTCCTAACCGACCTCTCACTTAATTTAATGCAAACTTTCTCAAATCAACTCCAAATGATACAAATTTTTATGGGGAGACAGATACATGTCTTAGGAATCTATTGGTCCAAGAATCACCTCAAATGGAGGTCGAGTGAGGAGTTATGCCCAAAAGAGTAGACCATGTTCATACCCTAAATAGATTTGAACCTATCTTGGCGCGATTGTCATAAATTTTCCTCCAAATGTCATATTGATTTCATTTTTAGACCATTGGAAAGTAGACTTCGAGATATAAAACTTTCATGAAGACCATAAAGTCAGATTCTGCCTCTAAAATGGTCAAAAATTGCGATTTACGAAAGTTGTCCCCTGAATGTCCGTTTAACGGACATGCATGTCCGTTTAACGGACATAGATCGGCCAAACTGCACTTTTTCACCCGAGAAGGTCCGTTAAACGGACATCAAGTCCGTTAAACAGACATGGGCAGTGCTAGGGGTCCTTTTTGACCCGTAAAGGTCCGTTAAACGGACATGGGGGTTTCCCAAACCCCTCCAAACCCTCTTCTATGGTTCCTACATCCAAACTAACATCATATCACTCATAATCTTCCCAATTTCACTTCTTCTATTGCAAAAACACTTCTAAAACATTCAAACACCAAATAAATCTCATAAAACTCTCAAATCTTGTCTCATTTGATTCATCAAAACCACAATTTCTCATCAATATACCATAGCTGTCATCATACACAAATCCTATGCAACATCATAACTTGTAACAATCATATCTCTTCATTCCGATGTCCAAAAATTACAAACTTTATAGAGTCGGAAAGCTAAAAAGACGAACCACAACTTTTATGAAGGCAACTTTGGCTAGTTCTATCTCAATTATTCCAGAATTTCCCTTGAATCAGTTCACAAGATTTACCCTTATGGAAAACTTAAAAATTTTCTTAATTTCACTTCCTCTCATATCACATCATTCTTATCCATTCAACTACCAATTGGAAATTCATCTAACACTCAACCTCAATTCATATGATTTCTTATATTCAATAACATCTCATCATTCATAATTTCCTTCTTTCTTTTCCATAACAACTCTCTTTTATTTATATAGCAATAGTTCATACTCAAGATTCATCATCTCAAGTTGATTGCTTCTTTGATTATATCTAATTGCAACTCATATCATCCATACATAATTTCACAATTCAAAATCATACACAAATCCATACTTCATTTACATCATAAATTAAGCGTTTACAAACTTCAATGGCATTTCTAAGCCACAATACAAAACCAAAATCAATATCCAAAATACAAAGATGCAAAACTCAATAATTTCTTGAAATACATCTAAAGCCTTGATTTACATCAATAATTCCAAAACATATCAAAACATGCATATCTGAAGTAATGTCTTGACTTTCTTTCACTTTGTTTCCTATTTATCACCTGGAGATGGGACGGAGAGGGGGTGAGCTTAAAAAGCTCGTGGGTAACATGCTTATAACAAATAACAAGCAAAACCATTCAAAAGTTTCTTTATCATGGAAAATTCCTTTTGAGTCATAAAACACATGTTTCTTAAAATTCTTGTCATGTCATGTAATCAAAATCACAATCACACAACTCATGCATTTTTCAACTTGTTCATAAATCATGAATGCACCAAAGCTTGTCACAAATCATAAACACATAAACATATCATAATGGTTCAGGTGGTCCGTAAACAGAACGTACTAACACAATTCCAAAGAATGGTCTTGTGTAGCTGTGAACAGAACGAACTAACACAATTCTACATAGTGGTTTTGTGTAGTCGTAAACACAATTCCACAATTCCAAAGAAGAAGAAAAATTTAATCTTGGAAAATCATTAGAGTGGAAAGCATGCTGTGCATTTTAAAAATGTCAAGAAGTAGGCACATGAGGAATGAAGGCAGCCATGAGAATAGAATTTTAATTGGAGAAATCAGCAACGTTGGAAAGCAATTTAAATGCACTCAAAGGAGCAGTGGAGACATCCAACGTAAAGCAGAGGCGTGACCATGAAGAGGATTTAAAGGTTTTAGTTGTCTAATCAAGGGAGGAAAATCACGCAACAGCCAGCGGTGTTTGGAGGATTAAATCAAGCCACGAAATAATTAAGGGAGGCAGCGACAGCTGGAGGCACAAACGAACAAGGGGAGAAAGCGAAATTGTGAAAGGAGATGCGTTTAAATTGTAAAAAATTAGCAATAGAGAAGAGAGCACGCGGCAACACAAGAGGCAGTGCAATGGCAACATATAGAGGACAGCTGGAGGCATGCCCATAGGGCACAAATGAATAGCGTTAAATAAAATGGGAGGACGCTAGAGCCAAGAGAGAAAAAACAATTAAATTAGAAGAGGGGCGTGGCTCATGGGAGAGCAACACAGTGAGACACAAGCCACGTTGGACACAAACATAGAGAGAACAAGCCAGTGTCGGCACAAAGGAAATAATCACGCAATTAGTTACACAAGTGGAATTAACGAAAGGAGTTGAGGGTTTTTAACAGTTGTTTGCGCATAAGTCACGAAAGTCACGTACGCAGAAGGATATATAGGGCAAAAATAAGACAAGCATAAAATCAATTAGCTAGGAACGAAACAAACAAAAAATGAGCTAGTGGGCGGCGTAACAACGATAAAACAGTAGAAGCTCACTAGAGACGCACGAAATGAATTAGAAAGGGGGTGCGGCGTCAACCATGGAGACAGGAATAAATCAAGCAGGCGCGCACCAAAAAATCAATTAACAATCACGCATACAAGAGGATATCATGCAATACAAGCTGGCATAACTGACGCCGAGGAGAGAAGAATAAAACAGTAGACGCAAACCAGAGGGTCGGGCAACAAGAAACAAAGGGATTTTTGGATAGGGATTGGGATAGAGCTCAAGCAATTTTTCAGAAAATATCTATGAAGGGTTGAACATCCCGACACCGATTCGGAGGTACTATCGACGCTGACGACCCGAGTTAAGTTTTTTTTAATTATTTTGTTGTTTTTTTCTATCATTAGGAATTGATTTTGTTATCCTATTTTAATTAATTTGGGTTTTGTATATGGATAATCGGATTTTCGTTATTATTTGGTTATTTGTGTATGAACCTATTGGGTTTTGTTAAATGATAATTTTAATGCGTTCATTGAATTGTTAATTTCGAACCCACTGCTAGAATGTTGATATAATCCGTAATTGTTATGTTAAAATTCATGTGTAGCGACTAATGATTCGTAATCATTAGGGATAACATGACCTAAGTTAAATTACGCATCGTATGTGGTTGTTGCCTTAATTAATCAATTTTCCTAGTTCGTAATGCTACTACCCAATTAAATCTAGAGATTGTATCCTAGGTTATTCGGTAGTTAGGTTTAATTAACAATTGTTTCTTGATTAAACACTACCTAAGAAAAAACTCGAGTTAATTATTAACCCACAATCAGTAGCTGCCAGAAGAGGTTTAAGAATAACAAATCAATGAAATATGTTTAATTAGGGTGTACGCCGAGATTGAACCAAAAGAACCGGGTCCTACCGAATTCCCCACTTTAATCATTTTTTGCATGTTTGCTTTAATTTGTTTTTATTAGTCTAGTTTTATTTATTTTCTTATTCTTAAAAACCAAAACCCAAAACCTAAACATCAATTAATTTCATTTCATAAACTTTGCACACACTCTCTGTGGGATCGACATAGACTCACCACTGCTGTAGTAGTAGTATAGTTATTTTACTTTGACTAGTGTTATGATGCGTTGTCAGTGTTTTTTTCTTTTAGGGTAAAAACTAGGTTTTACCTATGTCAAAATGTCTAAAACGACCCTCCAAGTACTAAATTGGGTCATCAGGAACTCTAAGCAAGACAAAACCAATGCCATTCTTTTTAAAGCTGCATTCACCATTACCATTTACAATATTTGGAAAGAAAGGAACAAAAGAAGATTCATTGACATAAAACAAGAGAAATATAAGGTTATCTGTAACACCCCATTCCCAACTGACATATACATATGTGTCCATCGGATACATATGTACATGCATGACAGAAATGACATGTTGATTATCTCACCTTCACTGTACATAACATGACATCATACACTAAACCATCAATCATACATTTTCTAAACCCAAAATGTTATCACATTATATCAAATCCATAATTTACATTGTTTCATATAATACAATACCATCC
>JAOTBA010000008.1:11063804-11078366 GCA_025629845.1 Erythroxylum squamatum | reverse complement strand
GACGGTCCACTTTTTGTGGCACAGAGTTGGTCCACAAAAAGTGGACCAGAGGATCTGGCTCCGCAAATTGAGATAACGGGCCATTTCTTTGAGGATTTGACTTAGAATGTGGATTCATTCAAGATTGGTTTTACATTTAGGATTTGATTACGGTCATTTAAAGAGTTACTAGTTAACACATTCTAATACAACTCTCCTTAATATAATTAACGAAATTCAACACCAATGTTAATAAAACCAAAGATAGTTTTACTAAAACAAGTTTGATTCAAGAGTATAAATAAGAAAATACAAAGAATTATATGAATTACCACACTTACAAAAAGAAAGGATTAAGAGTAATAACATTCCATAATTTAATCAGTACTAGCAAGCTAAATAGGATCACAAAATTTTAAAGAACTTAAAATAAGAGTTACTTTAAAAGATTGAAAAAATCTCTCCAACACCTAAATACATGAGTCTAGCACTTGTCCAATTTTGTAATGGACACACATACGTGTAACTTTATTTATACGAAACATATACATGTCCAATGCTAGTCTCATTTCATGTCTGTACCAATTTACTTGTGAAATTTCTTTTGAACATAAACACGAACAATACCATACCAATATAGTACATATTCTGGAACACACGTCTAACACGATATTGTGTAGGTGTCGTGTTGCTTAATTTTCCAATGTTCTCCAATCTTCATCAACTTTCGACACTTATTTTGAACTATTTATAATTATCTAAGCCCTTTTTCATGTCTCCCCAGCTTAGAAGCTTGGTTAGCTTGGGTAGATACTTGATTCTTATCTTTGCCCCTCTTCCCAAAAAGATTTGTCTTGAAATCACCATCTTTATAAACTTGCTTTAGTGATGATGGGCCAAGGGTCATTGTTAGAATATTTTATATATTCTTTATTTGATTTTGGCATTTTTAAATTGGACATATAAAAGATGAAGTTTGTGTTTTATTATAAGTCTATATAGTTATTGCCTCCTTATTTGATTTTTAAAAGGAGTCTATGAGATACATGTGTTAAGGATGAAATCCTAGTTTTGGTGGAATTTAAATTCTTGAAGATTACCTATACATGTGTGTATCTTCTTATTATGGAATGTGTCCAGCTGTTCATTAATGTAAAAAATCTGGCAGCAAGGTAATTATTACGTAGATGTGGATTTGGGGTCAAGTGAGATTGGACTGAATTATTTTGGAAGCAAATGGTGCTTGGGATTTGTTTTGGCAAAATATCTTAATTAGCACAACTTTTGGATGCTGGTTGTTTATTCGATATTAATCTCTATTTGAAAAGGATTCATCTAAGGCAAGTGTAGAGAAGTTGCGTTGTCCAAGGCAAGTGCAGTGAAGTTGCGTGAATATTGTGGATTTGGTATATTGATTCTATGGCTGACGTGGCATTTTGGTTTATGGCATCCTCCTTATTTTGATTTGGTGTATTGGCTGCGTGATAGTAATTTTCTTTTGGGGGCTGCTGCACTGTTGAGGGTTGTTCACTTGATTGAGTTAATTGTTGTGAAGTCTTTGCAGCAGCACAGTGACGTTAGCTTCATCTCCAGTAAGCAATCCATGTGTTATGAAAGTTAACGTTTTTGCTGGGTGTTTTAAGCCTCTTGGTTATTTTGTGTGAAAACTTTCAGATCTGGATTTGTTGATTTCTTATGTTATTTGTCTTTACTCTTGAGTAGAAATAGTTTGAAAAATCCTCTGACGAGGTTAATACGAGTCGGTCGTGTTATTGGGCGTGAAGATCTTTCACGGGTAGTTAGGCCTTGGGTCGGTTACATAGATTGGGTCTTTCAGGGTAGATCAATCGTGTGTAATTTTTGTGAACTACAGTGAAAGAATTTAATCTGGGTGAGGGCCCCGCAGACGTAGGCAAGGTGTGCCGAACTGCGTTACCAAACGTTGGTGTTTTTTTTTAATTATTTTGCGCTTATGTGATTTATAGTCTGCGAAATAATTAACCCCCTTTAGTTTCTCAATAACCCATAACTTCAGCCGCTATGAGTAACAGTAAGGAAGGTCTATATACAATAATACAACAACATTCGGTTATTTATTGTTCATCATTTCAAGCATAAGTTCTATAGAACTCAGTATCCCTGGTATCTGATGAGAGATATTCAATTTTTTTTCCTTTAAACTATCTATAATAGATAGTAGGTATACTGATATAAAGTGGTAAATTGACTTCATTTAGTATAGCTAATAAATCCAATTACTCGATACTTTACGTGTGTGGAAACAAAACTTTGGTGCCTTAGTGATAAAATATGATGTTGATCAAGATAAAGAAATAGTGGCGACACTAGCCACCAAATCTGACATCCTGTACTACTACCAGTCAATGACAGCTTGTCCATATAATATAGGGAAACCTTGTTGTTCTTATCAGACTGTTGGGCATCAAGTTTCTTCCTCGATCAACCGAATTCTATATAAAAATATCACTGCTAGCTTGATCCATTTATATTTCTAAAACTTGGAGATATAGCATCCTCTGCAGTTTGTAGCTATATCTTCATAATACAGAAAACACCTCTTCTTGTGAAGCATATCCATGGATAACAAGAAAGAGGAAGATACTAATCCAAATGATGGAGGGGAAGTCATCAACTACAGAGGAATCAAAGCAATGCCCTTTATCATTGGTAAGTTGAATATTCATAGAAAGCACATGAAAAGAGAGAATCTGATGTTATTGGAAGCAATTTTCTTGCTTGGAAGCTTGTGAATATTTGATTCAAACACTCTGCTTTTTGTTTTGTCACCCAAAATTCATGCAGGTAACGAGACGTTTGAGAAGCTTGGTACTGTTGGATCTGTAACAAACTTGGTGGTGTATTTAACAACAGTTTTCAACATGAAAAGCGTTGCTGCCACCACATTTGTTAATGTCTTCAATGGCACTGCAAGCATGGCTACTTTAGTTGGAGCCTTTCTCTCTGACACTTACTTTGGGCGTTACAAATCTTTAGCTTTTGGTTCCATAGCATCCGTTTTGGTACTCCATATGCTTGTTTTTCTCATTTCTTTCCGTTTTGCTAGTTAGCGATGAAGATCTACTCCTTATGAGCATTATTATTTTGTAGACCAAGCCCTCCTCCATGGCATTTTTTTTTCAGATCAATATGGATGCTTTTAAAGCATTAGATATGGTAGTAATTTAGATACGACGTTCTTTTTCTTTTTCCTCACTTTCAGATCTTGATAGTAAAATATTCTCACATAATACCTACGAAAGTTTTGTCTCCAGTCCCTCCTTGTGGTGGTGGAAGTTGTTTGATAACTATAGAAAAATGAGAAGTTTCAAGTTTATCTGTTAAGAATCAACTAGTCTCTTTTCTACTGTCAGTTTTGGCTTTATTAACTTTTTTCTTTTTGATTTAGGGAATGACGATATTAACACTAACAGCAGCAATTCCCAGTCTTCACCCTCCAACATGTGCAGCAAAAGAGAACACATCGTGTATAGGGCCAACAACTTGGCAATTCACCTTCCTACTAAGTGCTTTCGCTCTACTAGTCATTGCAGCAGGTGGTATAAGGCCTTGCAACCTAGCGTTTGGAGCTGATCAGTTCAATCCAAAGACTGAATCTGGCAAGGGTGGTATCACGAGTTTCTTCAATTGGTATTATTTTACTTATACCTTCGCTGTGATGGTATCGGCAACAGGCATCGTCTATGTGCAGTCTGATGTCAGTTGGGGTATAGGGTTGGCCATTCCTGCATTTCTTATGTTTCTTTCCACCGCACTATTTTTTGTGGGAACAAGAATTTATGTTGTTGTGAAGCCACAAGGAAGCCCCTTAACTAGTTTGACACAAGTACTCGTTGCTGCTACAAAGAAGAGAAGACTAAAAGTTCCAGAAAATCCAACGCTCTCTCTTTTCAACTATTTTCCTGCCAAATCCATCAACTCTAAACTTCCACATACTAGTCAATTTAGGTGAGATAACCAACCTATATACTTTTGAAGTTAATAAATCACTCATAATTTATTGGTCTCAACAAATATTATGATGGTTAGTAAAACTATAGTACTACGATTACGAACACACAAAGATCTTGTACTTAATGATCATGGTGTATTGCAGGTTTCTTGACAAGGCGGCAATGTTAACAGATGAAGACAAACTTAATATGGATGGTTCAGCTACCAATCCATGGAAACTCTGTAGCATCCAACAAGTTGAAGAAGTGAAATGTGTACTAAGAACAATTCCCATATGGGTATCTGCTATAATTTTCTCTATTCCACTGGTCCAACAACAGACTTATACAGTGCTCCAAGCCCTTCAGTCTGACAGACATCTCAATTCAAGTAAGTTTCAGGTGCCAGCAGCGACATACATTATATTCACCATGTTGACACTCACAATTTGGATCCCAATATATGATAGGATTATAGTTCCATTAGTCCAAAGGTTGACAGGTAAAGAAGGTGGATTCACATTGCTCCAAAGAATGGGAATATCAATTGTTTTTTCAGTAGTCTGCATGCTCGTTTCTGGATTAATCGAGGAACGTAGAAGACATGTTGCTCTTACTAAGCCAACCCTAGGCATTGCACCAAAAGGCGGAACTATTTCGTCAATGTCTAGTATGTGGTTAGTGCCCCAACTTGCTATTGCAGGACTAGCTGAGGGATTTGGGTACGTAGCACAGACCGAGTTCTTCTACAAGCAATTCCCAGAAAACATGAGAAGCATTGCTCAATCATTCTTCTTTATGGCCAATGCACTAGCCAATTATCTAAGTGGCTTCTTGGTTTCCATAATCCACCAAAACACCAGAAAAACTAAAAGAGGAGACTGGTTAGCCGAAGATCTTAACAAGGGAAGATTAGATTATTTCTATTTCATGATCGGAGGGCTGGGAATTGTCAACTTTATTTATTTTCTTATATGTGCTAACTGGTATAGATACAAAAATGTCAGCGATAGCACTGTTGAAATGGTGAGGAAAACGAATGCACCAGGAAAAGATACTGTATGATAAATATACAGTCCAAAAGCTTCAATGGTGCTGCTTTAATCCTTGCTGGTATTTTCACATGCAAAGCGATTATGCAAAATAAACTGCGAAGCTTTTCACCTACGTATCACTCTTTTCTGCATCATGCAATTTGTTTTTTTCCTGTCTTCATACTACTAAAATAACATAAAACATATTGGGAGAGGGGATCTGATTTGTTAGAAACATGGCCTTAAAGTTATAAAAATTAGACCATATATTTCTGTTACAAAATTTAAAGTTGCTTTCTCATAATTGGGATCTTCCTAAGACACTATCTAGTAGGCAATAAAAAAAAATCATTAATATTAAAATAGAGAGAATTAAACTTGGACATTTATTGAACTTTCGTATAAAACAAGATATTTTTTTTAAAAATTTGTTATTGAAATATTGCTGTCATAGTAATTGGAGTAGATTGTGATACTTTCTACTTGAAATGAATTTGTTTAAGAATCTTTTTTACCTGACAAGAATATGCTTTGAAATTGATAAAGCCACAATTGATTGCTTTTTGAAGACTATAAAAATTGCTAGTAAACTAGCTCATCGTAAAAATATAATTAGATGTATTATTCCTATTATCTAAATCTCTAATATAATTACTATCTAAATCTGTATAGCTAAACAATTATGACTTTTCACCTATCTTATAAAACAAACTACAATTAAAATACTGATCAAATATCGACCATAATTTAATTTTAAAAAAATTCTAAGACTAAATTGAAAAAACTTAATATTTCTCTTATATGAAATTGTAATTACTTATACATAAAAAGAAATATGATAAAATTGTCTATAATTTATTTAATAAACATTAAAGATACAAATAAAACTTTGTTAATATTTTTAAAATTTATAGATTTCATATTTATGATACATGTACTTTTTAGTATATACATATGAAAATTATTATAGTAACTTCTAAAATATATAAAGATAATTTTTGAAATTAAATTCACTTATTATAAATGCATTTTTAAACTTTGGATTATTCTTAATTTTATATTTATATAAGAGTTAAACAATTTTTTAATCTTAGTTTATGAGAAATATGTGAAAATATATTAATAAAAATAAATAAATACTTGTTATATAAAAAATTTATTATTATGAAAATTTAGATCATATGGTTGAAATAAAGTAAACAATTATATAACATAACATATTGAAAGACTAATTTGCAACTTTAACAAATTTAGAGATTATTTTGTAATTTTTAAAAAATTAGTCGAAACGAACGATATCAATACTATACCATACTAGACCCAACCCAAATTTGATACAAATTGCAGTATGGTATTCATAAAATTGCTTGTAACTGTTGAAAACATCAAAATTCCGATTTGTAATGGATGCTATCAACCCTTCTTCTTTTACGATCTTTAATAAGTTTCAAACTAATTTCAGTTGACATGCCAAAAAATTATAATTATTTATTTTAAGCTTGTTTAAAATCTCTTGAGCATAATTCTTTTGTGAAATAAAAATTCTACTGGCAGATTGAGCATTATATCCCTATCATCAATCTTCGTAAATATTGTATATTCATATACATATTTTTTAAAATATTCCTTATAAAATAAGTATTTATACGACTATAGTAAATTCTTAGAGCTTGTTTTTAGTTTATAGTGCCTTATTCAATTTATACACTTATTCTCTTCTCCTTTCTTAATATAACCACAAGGTTGATGAACAAATTGCTTTTCAAGTCTCTATGTAAGAAGGTTAATTTTATATTTAGTTGAAAAAAGAGCCGTGCATTTTGAGCTATCAAAGCAATCATCCTTCTGACTATATCAAGTCATACAATTGGGGATAAAACTTCTCTAAAGTCTATGCCAAATTTTTATTTATAACCTTTACCTGCTGAGTGTTATTTGTACATGTCAAATTTGCCATTTTTTAATTCAATTTCATCTTGTATATCCATTTGACGCTAATTTTCTTGTGCCCTCTTAAAAGCTTATTCAATTTTCAAGTATTATTTCTTTTAAGTATTGCAATTTCCTCTTCTATTGCGCCCTTCCAGCATTTTATTTCTTTAACAACCAATACCAAAGTGGTAGGATTATAGCTGAAAATAGTGTAAAATGTGTAAGTAGATCCTTAAATTGGCCAATTCCAATTATGTAACATCTCGTTCTCATATTAAGAGTTAAAACCCAAACATACGGTACATGTGAGAATAGTGAAAGATTAAGAAAATGCATTTTTCATGCTCATGCATATTGTTGGCATACACGCATGTGAATCTGAATTTTTGCACACATTAAAATGACTGTACATGCATTCATTGACAATTGCCAAGTATAATTGATTTATATATGTGACATGTGATTCTTATTGAGAATTGTGAATTAATTGTATTAAAAATCGATGTGGAGAATGTAAGTATTGATTTAGAAATTTTGGTGAATTTTGGAGGAAATTTTCGAAAATATTGAGTATTACTGAACTAGGAAAAATACCAAGTGGCAAGTAAATTGATGGAAGGATATAGTAATGGGTTAAATGGTATTGGAGAAATTTATAGATGACTTTAGAATTTGTGAGAAAATGACTTCGTAGATTTAGAGACAATTGGAATAAAAAGATGGGGCTTATGAGACTAGTTCAATAAGAACTAGTTAGTTAGAAAACTAGCTAAGGACTATAGAAATTGGACAAGTGTCCAAATCTAAAGTCACGTTTTTCTTAGCATTGAAAGATCAAGTACAATGCTCTTCTCTTTATCTTCTTTATAGCTTTATTTTCTTCACATTTCTTCATTTACACAAAGTTTTTCATCAAATCTCCATCAGAGTTAAATTTTATTATCTTCTACTTTTTCCTACTCCCAACCTCGGTTTTCTTTTTTTTCCTCAAGAAAAACCGAAACTTGTTAACCTCTACAAAGGTATATGTGGGTGCATGAGAGTTTGGGTTTCTGAAGATTTTGAAGATGTTAGAGCTTTAAACAAGTAAGCTTGTTATGGTTCTTTATTTCTGCATATGATGAAGCATGCATCACGTTAGCTCACTATTAAATGGTTAGGAAATAGTGATATACATATTTGCTGAAAAGTAAGTGAGGAAATTTTAGGTATATCGTTTGTGTTGTGTTTGCATATTCGATGATTAATATGTTAAAAAATAAATTTGTGACATAGAGATGAGTTAAGATGAAATGGAAAAGTTGATGGAACTGAATGAGTGTAGTGGAAAATATGTATAACTAGGTGCAGAAACATTTTGAAGAAAACAGAAATGAAGGCTCTGTTTCTCTTCACTGAGAATGTATGCATATACGTAAATATGTGAGGGTTTTCAGAGTTGACCCAAAGAATGAATTTAGAGTTGGAAAATAGTTGTAGATCTTTTTTTAACTTTTTATTGATATAAAGTTTGAAATTTTTGGAGTTCTGGATTGAAAGTTATGGAGATTTGAAGAGAGGGGGTGCGACTGGGAAAGCCGCTATCGTCCAGACGATCGCGAGTGCAGACGATCGAGAGACCAGACGATTGCAGACGATCGCAGACGATGTCGAGTGCAGACGATCGCGAGACCAGATGATCGCGAGTTCAGACAATCGCAACTTTGAAGGTTGGAGGTTGACGAACATCCTTCAGTATTTTGGCTATATTTCCTTCGTCCAACCTCCAAATGACACGAGACTTGAACCAATAGACTCGTAAGACATTGTTCTACCTCTCCACCAAAAATCATAGTAATCTGAAATCAATTGAGAGTGTTAAAGTGTAAAATGTGGGACAGTCTGATTGAGTGTGTTTACTAATAGTCAAGCATTTTTGTCCTTATCTGTCATACCCGAAAGCCTTTTGCAAACTGAACAGTCTTGCTTCTTTCAACCATAAATTCTTCTCTAAAATTTCAAATGACTTGATTCTTGAACCAATAGGTTCCTAACACATTATTCTACCTCTCCATAAAAAAATTGGTAGAATTCTAAATTGATTAGGAAAAGATTGATTAAATGAAGGTGAGGGAACCTGTTGGAATATTATGAACTGGTGAAATTTCACTGAACATACTTGGGTATTTAAGTTATATCTTGATCTGTAGATTTCCAAATGAGATGATTCTTAAATTGGAGTAAACTAGAAATATAAGTTTACAAATTGTATGAAGAGATAAAATCTTAATTCTATCTTTAAGAATTTCAATTTTCTGAATAGAAACCAAGTAGAGAATATTGTTTTAGTTTAAGAAAAGTTCGAATTAATTAGAGTATAACTTTTGGAGTACTAAACCATATTGAATGATCTTGGTGTCATTAGAAACTTAAGACAATGGGAAACACTTTCTTAGAAGAAATTGTTACCAAATTACTTCATTTTAATAGACCCGAAGGTTTGGAATTTTGGGAGATGTTGTAAGAAAGAATGAGAGTTTGGATATCGTATGATCATATAATGTTAAAATAACATTAATGAATGAAGGGTTGGTGTTAAAGTACCAAAGACATGTGTATAATGGAAATGGATAGGTTCATATGATTGTAGTTATGATTCAAAGGAAATGAGTAATGGGTATTAAATAAAAGTGAATGGGATTTGGATACTGTGAGAGCTAATAATGCAAAAAAAAAAAGAAATGACAAGTAATTGAATTATAAATTTTGATTCTAATAGTTTTATTGAGGTGTAAACCTAAGTACAACTTATACTTAGGTGAGTTTTGAAATATAATTGATAATGTGACGAGAATAATGGAAAGATACCCAGGTTTGTCATTGAGCATGCATTATACATATTCCATATTTGTGCATAAACGAATACTTATAATTGTTCAATTATTAATGTGTGTGCAACGTGTGTATTGCATAATTTTGGATGTGCAAGATAAATGTCCACATTTACACGTTTCCAGAATTGTAAGTAAATGCTAATCTGGAGTGTACTGTGAGTAGCATTTGCTTTATTTATGGTTTTACTTTATTGTTTGTTTGTTTATATTATGAATTTTGTGATTATGAATGAGATGTGAATATGATTGTTCTGATTCCGAACAATGAATGTCCGAGGAGCTTGCCAAACATGAAGATATCGAAGTGCTACTTGTATGTGAATTTGACCAAATAATTAATACATGATTTGATTGTTAAACTTCCGCATATGAAAGAAAAGTGATTCTCAACTTTGATGTTAAATGCCAGACTAAGATCCGATGATAAGTGAAAGTGAATAACTGATCATATGGGATTGATGCATTTTATTATATGAATGCATGAAATATAAAGGCAGTTGTAACCGGAGTAGCCACCGAAAAAGAGCTTAAAGCTTAGACTGTGTCCTAGAGCTCAAAAAGTGATTAAGAGCCAAAGGCTCACTATGTAAAATGAGCCCAGTATCCCCAACGGATATGTGACAGTTATTAATGAGCCCGGTGTCTACAGTGGATACGGGACAATTATAGGCACTCGGTCATAACAAAGTAATAACTGAAAGTGAGTCTCATGAGCACTACGTATGCGTATGATTTGCATGATTTAAATCATTTGAATGATTGCTGAATGTGATATGTGTTGTGCGATTGAGTGAGCCATCGAGGATGGTCACTCATTGAGTTTGCAAAACTCACAAAAAATTTACAATTATTTTTCAGGCTCTGAAGAGTACCCCATTAAACAAACGAGAGTATACCTATTGCATTCAAGTAAAAGATAGAGGTAGGGATCAGTTCGCATCTACACAATTATTTTCATTAATTTTTGTATAAAAGAATGTATTCTAAAGTCTTTGTATCATGTGTATTGATCAATTTTATTTTGTAATAACTTTCCAAAATGGAAAGGTTTGTAAATGAAATTGATCTTGAGTGCAATTATTTTAAATGTGATTGAAAAAGTTTATAAATAAAACAGGCCCGATTTGATTATTGATTTTCCGCAAAAGTGTGCATTGTTTTATAATGTTAAGAAAAAAATTTGTAATGAGATTTTACAGATTGAGTGTGCTAGCATGCCACCCTCATGGGGCATGGACCCAGATATCGCTCAGGATGTCGGGTAAGTGTCTTGAGAGAGTGGGGTGCTACATAAGTCACAAAAAGGAAATATACGATTGAAGTTTTTTGACAAATTTTTATCACAACAAACTATCAAATGTTCCAACTTTTAGAATTTTTGGCAACAAACTGGGTACTGTGGAGTGGGAACCTCAGTGCTATTAACTATTTTGATTATCAGATATTGAAAAAGGAAACCATAAACTTCAATTCTGCTTATTTTCTTGCCAAAGATAGATTTGGACCTATTTATTCGATATTCTTTATATACTAATACATATATAGGCTAAGTGAGGTTTATGTTTCAAAAGTATTTTTTAGCCCTTTAGTCTATATTGAGGATACTGAAAGCGAATCGGTTCATCTAATAGGGAAAGCTACCTGAAGGTAGGCTGGTTGCTATTAAGAAATTGTCTCTTGGCAATTGTTGCAAGGTGAATCAGAATTTGTGTCAGAGGTGAGAATGATCACAAACATTCTTCACAAGAACTCAGTTCAACTTTTGGGTTATTACATAGATAGGCTTTAAAGGCTCATATTCTAATAATATAAGAAGAATAGGAGCTTGAGCCTTATAGTTTATGGTAAACTTCAGAAATCAAAGTTCCATTGAGCTTGATAGAGTAATAAAGTAAAAAAAAAAGCATATCAATTATCAGCATAATGTCAATATAAAGTGATATACACCAACATAAGCAGAACACTCCTAACACTTAACACAATTGTAACAGGTAATTCATCGAACACTTTACAGACATGAGAAATTCATCTCAAGATAACTACGAAAATCACATGTTTTTCCTTTATTCACTAACATTAAGACATTACAAAAAAAAATCCAATCACGAATAATCCAAACCAACGCAAACAACTAAAAAAAATTGCCATTACCTATGTAACATCATACCTTAAAAAACCAACAACGGAAGCACAAAACAAACAAAAAAAAGTTCCAGGACTTATCTCGTTTGAAAGACAGAAGGATGCCGATTGGAGAAGGCAGAAGGACGCAAATGAAGAAGAAAAAGGTCGTTGACTAGGGAGAAAAAGAAGAAGAAAAGAAAAAGATCAAATAGTAGCATTGGATAGTGATAAGTAGTTGTAGTCCCGTGTTTTTATTTGCACACCTAAGAATTTCTTTTTGATTGTCCCACGTTACTTAGTGCTTTATGAATGCTTGTGAGTAGCCTTTGCCCTTTTACTTTACATTAACCTAAGCCCCATTACAACCCCTAGTAAAAGCCCTTTTAATCAATGATGACATGAATTCTATGTAGTGGAAAATAGGTGAATTTGCAAGCCTATGGTAGTGTAATCTCTTAGAGGAAGCTTTGAGTGAAACACAACCCTTATACAGTTGAGTGACATAAGTGAATATCGTGAGGAAGATCCATTTTAATTTTATGCTTGCTTTTGATCAAAGATATCTACGTTTGACTTTGTTTATGTGCATTGATGAAAAGATTATGATATATGTAGTAGCTTGATACTTGACTTGCCAAAGTTTAAGGGACTGCAAACATTTGATTTTCGTTGAAAATAAAATGATAGAATATGTTTTGTGACCGAAGTAAGTTGCTTGAGGACAAGCAATAATTCAAGTGTGGGGGTGTTGTTAACGAACATTTTCTATTGAATTTAGATACATAATTTGCTAAACTCTTGTTCATTTAATGTTTAAATTGCACTAATTAAGAGTTATTTGTTTTAATTTTAGGCACATATTGACTTTGGAACATTTATGAGCATAACGCAAGAAAAGCCCTCAAAGGAAGCAAAGATACAAAAAAATGTTAACGTTTTTATCTGCCTAAAAACGTTAACGTTTTGACATAATAGCAACCACAATTTTTGCATGAAGAAGGTTAAAACGTGAATGAAAAGGTGTGGGACCAAAGAGACCTAAATGGACATTCAAGGGATAGAAAACAAAAGGTGAAGGAAGCTGGCAGCACAGAGGTTGGAGCTAAATGTGGTTATGCATGAGTAAATGAGAGGTGTGGGATCGTGAGGTTTAAGGGGATATTGAATACATAGAAACATCCAAAAAGCAGCTAGCAGCACATCATCCTGGAGGCAGATGGTGGCACATAAAGAAGGAGAGTGAGAGGACTGTGACTGAGTGTGAAGAGGAGTGGGGACAAAGAGGCTGAATGTAGTGAGTCTTGTGTGAGTGGAGTGGCAGCGGCACAGTGATAGAGAGACAACGTGAGTGTGCGTAAGGAGAGGTGGACCAAAACCCTCATTAGTTCATTCAAAAAACATAGAAACGAAGTTGGCAGCTGGCGGTAAAGAGAAGAAAACGAGGAGTGGGAACAAGGACATCTGGATGGACATTGAATATAGAGAAGACAAAAGAAAGTTGGCGGAGATATTGAATGCGAAGAAAAGAAGAAGCAACTGGTGAGGGAACGCAACAATGGAGGGGACACAGAGAGGAGATAAAACACCGTTGGCCAAGCAGCTACAGTAGCAGAAGAAAGGGTATTTTTAATGTGTTTTTTATTCCTTATTTATTTTAATTATCTGGATTTAATCAATGCAAACATATATTATGACCATGATTTATATTACATTGATGAATATGTGTGAGTAAGTTTTTTTTTTCCTGGTTAAGGTTAAGATTGATGTTGGATTAGGACAATTTTTATGGTATTGATTTTTGCTTGATTGAATGCATATTTAGTCTTAATTTAGCTTTATCACTTAGATTAAGGCCTTAGATGATTGAATGTCATAACCAATGGGATTTAATTTGTCAGAGATTATTTATTTTAATTGTGTGGATTTAATCAATGCAAACATATATTATGACCATGATTTATGTTACACTGATGAATATGTGTGAGTAAGTTTTTTTTTCTGGTTAAGGTTAAGATTGATATTAGATTAGGACAATTTTTGTGGTATTGGTTTTTGCTTGATTGAATGCATATTTAGTTTTAAGTTAGCCTTATCACTTAGATTAAGGCCTTAGATGATTGAATACCATAACCAATGTGATTTAATTTGTCAAAGAATTAATCAAGCAACATACTTGAGACTAAAATGTAGACCAACTTTAGAATCTTGTGTGAGGATACCTAGGATTAACTGTTGGATCTTGAATTTTTCTAAATTTCTTATAAATTGCTTAAATAGTTATTTATGTTTGTCTGTTGGTTTAGATTTTTTTTAATTTTATCTTATTTTAGAATTGGGTAATTTATTAAGTAGGCTTGAATAAAGATTGAAAATTTGATGGAAAGATTGGGATTTAGTTAGAATTAATGTAGTGTAAGTGGATTGAAGGGGTTAGAGCCATAAAAGACAAAACAAGGGCAAAATGGGAAAGGCCATATAAGTGGGGGTATAATTGGAAGAAAAGGAGTAACAAAAGGGCTAAAAATTAGAAGAAGAGTGGAAGAAAATCGTGAGCAGCCAAGAGGAGAAGAGAAAAACGTGAGGGAGAAGAGAAGAAGAAGAAAAATAAAAAAAGCTAGGGGAAAAGGAAGGAAAAATCGTGGGAAGAAG
>JAOTBA010000008.1:11031338-11042830 GCA_025629845.1 Erythroxylum squamatum | reverse complement strand
TTTTTTTAAGGAAAAAAACAGAAACCAAAAACAGGAAACAGAAACCAAAAACAACAACAGAAAAACAGAAGTGGAACCAAACGGCCCCTAAATTTACGAATCAAGTCAAAGATATTTATTAAAATTTTAAATAAAAAATTAAAAAATAATCCAATTTTTTTTTTATAAATCGATTATTTTAATTATATCTATATCTTTTATAGGCTTAGTTAGGCCTAACTTGTTGCTCCCAAGTCAACGAATTAAGTCTAATTTGAGTAGCTCAGGCTTGATTTGAACAGGTCGGGTGAACAGGCCACATGCTTGGACTTAAGTCGATATGATCTAAGGCTGCCTAAGCCAATATGATCTAAGGCTGGATAATTATATAAAAATGATGTTATTTTTTATTTTAATTTAAATAATAATAATAATAACCCGGTGAGGGTAAAGTCAAGTGCTCTAGATAAGAGTATGGATCCTCTGTCCAGTATTACTCTGTCCTATTATGTCTATTTGAATCTTAACCATTCATTTATGCGAAACTCATATAAATAAAAAATAAGACCCACATAAATAAATGGCTAAGATTTAATGAACAAGATAGGACAGAATAATATTCGATGGGTAATTTTAACTCTCTAGATAAGGCCGACTACCTCAAACTCAATCAGCCCTTAGCCCGCGGGCATCAAGAACATAAAAGTAGAGCCCAAAATGAAATAAAGCTAAAGGTGACGTCTTTATAGTTGGCGAAAACAAGTGGACAAAGTCGACAAATGGGATCGATCTTTTCTTTCTTGTTTGGTGGAGGAAACTCTGCCGCTGCCGGCGAGTATGCGTCAGACGGCATCTCCGGGGTTACGGCCTTCCACTCTGCCGCTCGCTGGCAGCTCCACTATAACACCGTCAAAGATTCACAGCAGTTGGTACACACTTTTATCCCCATATTTTTTTCCAGTCTATGTGTTTATCTTTGTGCGTATATATGTTTACTAGTTGTGATTTTACGATCTGACATTGGGCTCCTTTTACGGATAATTTTCGAGGGAAGATGGTTGTTGACTTCGCTGCTTCGTGGTGTGGACCCTGCAAGCTTATGGAACCCGCTGTACACGCCATGGCCGCCAAGTTCACTGACGTCCAGTTCGCCAAGATCGATGTTGATGAGCTTCCCGTAAGCTAATTTTCTTAAATTGATTATTTTGGGTTATGATTGTTTTGAGTCAATTTTGTAAATCAATTAAGTTCGGATGTTGGTCAAAATTTCATTTTTAAAGGGTATAAAGAGACCAGTCAAGTTATTTGGGCCAGTATCTCACTTAAGAGACATTATATTGGATGTGTATATGGTAGTATGCGATTAACTTCTTTGTTTGATTGATGAATTTTTGTGTGCGAATTCGTGTGTGATTTGACAGGAAGTGGCACAGGAGTTTGGAGTTCAGGCAATGCCAACATTTGTGTTGGTGAAGAGAGGGAAGGAAGTGGACAGGGTGGTTGGAGCTAAAAAAGATGAGCTTGAAAAGAAGGTTGCAAAGCACAGTGAAGCTCCTTCTGCTTCTATTTGATTCTTCTACGCTTTGTCAATTCAATTGTTAAAAGTGGGTAATTTTCCTATCCTTGGTGTTGTATACCATCTCATGTTAGCGATAAGAAAAAGACAGATGACATTGTTGATGAAAATGGATGTGTGAAATATTAGATTGTTTAATCCACACTACATGTTGAACGGGTGATTTTGTACATGTAGTTCATTTAATTTAAATAGCTGCGCTTTTTAACTTTTTCTGTGTGCATGAATCCAATGCTTCCTGAAGATGGTCGACTAAGATTCTGAGTCAGGCTTTTGATTTATCACTTGTGGATTGCAAATTTCTTGTTGTGCTAAGCACATAATTGTTGTTCTCGGATAAAAAAGTTATGATATGAAGTGTCGGCATCCAAAACCCAACATATGCATGTCGATTTTCCTAGTGATCACAAAACCAGAAGTGTTGATTATTATTATTAGATAAAGTAGCATGATCTGTAACATGAAACTGTCTCTATACCCAAAAGGCTTTGACAATGTTAACCAAATGGTCCATGAAGAAGTAGTTGGGAGGATGGTAAATGGAACAGTAGGATTTCTTTTGTTATCCAAATTTAGAGGGGAAAACAAGGCTTGAGGAAGTGCCCACTCAGAGTCCCTAAAAAAATCATAGTTGAAAACCACGTGGGACTCAACGAACTGCTGAAAGTAGTAGAGCCAAAGCAGTAAAAGTTCCTATGGCAGAGATGAATATGTTCTACACTACTCACTTCTTGCTTCTGTTAATAGAAGTACTGTAAAAGGTTATATTACGTGCACAATTGAACCAGAAAGTTGATCATGTTCCCTGTTTTCCATGTACCCTTAGTTCAAATGGAAAGCATGTAAACAACGAAATGGTTGCCAAAAATTGTGGGAAGTAAAAAGGGAAAAAAACCAGCAAAACCTTATAAATATGAGTACTACGTTTGGAGATACGATATATACTACTGGAGTTCGCTAATGGTTATTCTTCTGGAATGTAAGTAAAGCAGGCAGTTCACCCCTGTCTCTAGTAGTATGTATATTGCGGAGGAAGCAAAAACGGATGTCTCTCACACTGAATAATTGTGCTGAATTGTATGAACGTCAACAATCCAGTCTAACAAGTGACTCAAAACATGCCCCCTTTAAGTTTATGCAAGAACAAATATGATTTAGTTACAGTTGGCAGACCCACCACTGTATTATATTAGTTCAAATGCGAAACAGAATATATCGTTGTATTTAGCATCAAACGAAAACTAATTTTCTGTGATCAACATATTTTCTTATGTACGTTGCGATTCAGCACGTCTTTTTGCTTCTTTAGCCATCTGTTTTACGTTCTGTGAAACTACCACGCCCGGTGAACTTCATGGTATCAGGTGGATGTAACCCTTGGAGGTTTCTTTGTGCATGTGCCCATTTAAGTTCACGTTCTTCATTTGAAAAATCCTTTTATCTCGCGAAGCCAATCTGAGAAGACAGAATTTTACCATGAACAATCAGTAGGTTTTTCATCACCAACGGCTATCTAACTGCTAAACCAGTGTCTATTCATACCCTTTGTTCAATGACAAGATACCAAGCCTTTCCACTAAGGAATGATGAATTTATGAAGTATAATGGGATATAGCTGATAGGTTCTAAAGTCAAATAAGCAAGCTCAATCCCATCCAATTCATGCAATGGCTGCGAAACTCCAGTTTGCATAGATATCAATCAGGGTGGCAATCTAGCTTGGTAGAGGAGAAAAAAGAGAAGTATAATCAAATTTTTTCTTGCAAGTACATAAACTCCTAGAAATTTATGCTAAATTTTACTTACCAGGTGAGCAACAATAAAAGCTGCTACAAGTAAAGGACGTTAAATAAATGACCAACTCCCAGCTCGTGCCAAAAGTCCGAGGCCTGACTAATAATGCTGACTTGCAGGGTAAAATGCTGCGGCAAGCTTTCTGAAATCTTTTCGGTCGTTTTTGTTAAAGCTATAAACCCCCAATGTACGCTGAGATTTTGTAGCGTGTCAGGAAAACTTATGAATGAGGTGGAAATTTTTCTTACCTATTGTCATGGTGTTGTTACTCAGAAGAAGGTGCCACAAAACGAGTTCATAAGGAGCACATCTTCCCAATAAAAGCCAAAATTTTCCGACTATCTATGGATCATAGACAGAACCTGATGTGCCAGATATAATACAATATAGTTTCCCATGATATGCTACAAGTCTAGATATTAGCATGAAAGATTGAAATCAAGATGATTATATCAATGACTATTAGCTCCACAAGCAATAAAGTTGCAGGGACCAAGAAGGAGCTGAAGATAATGGTCATTATGAAATGGAACGATTAAAAATTATTGTCTTTATCAGAAGAGTATGGAGAGGACTGGTAGACCTCTTTTTCTTTTTTTTTTCTTGGGAAAAAAACTGGTAGACCTCTTTGAAGATAATGATAAGATAAAAAGCTGGAATATGAAAGAAATAACTCTTAATTGGTTCCTAGCCAACAAGAAATGATATGAAAGCATTCCAGAAGCAGGCTCAAAGTTTAACAAAGATCGGAAGGCATTCACAAGATGAACGTGGAAAGGCTAACAAATGTCTTCCAGGAAAGAAAGCTGTCTTGTGTGCTGCCCAAAGAAATGAAAGTCATCATTGCCAGACAGCTACCAAGAATGATTCCAGTCGAAAAAATCTTAGCCAACTTCAAACTATCTGGTTGAGATGATGGTTTCACCCTATCGTTTGATTAAGTCATTATTGTTCCTGTAACACTGTACCGATGACAATTGGAAATATAAACAGGAACCTAAAGTAATTACTGAGCTTTGCAGTTCAAGGGTAAACAAGATTATGAGTACCTATCTTTCATTAAATGTACAAAGTAAAAGAATAAAATACTAAATTGAAAGACCACTACACTAGGGGAAAGAGTTACATCTAAGTCCAGTATGCAGAAGACAACTTATGAACGTCCAGAGCTGCCACCCCCTAAAATACGCAGATTCACATAAGGAGACGAACAAACCATCGTTAAAGATAGCAATATGATCAGCACCAAGAATGGTGGGAAGTCAAACTTCCATACTTAGTCACTGCTAGCAAATTAACCTGAATGTTCGTGTTGTCAAATTCTTTCTTCTTTGAAAATCAATTTCCATTATAATAAATAGGTTGATAAAAATGATGGTGGAGCAGCACCGACCGTTGTAACTAATTGGTAGAGAAAACTAATAAACTTTTTTTTCCGGAGTTTTGTTGAAATTTTTATCTTTTCATTCTACCCACGAGACTTGTGAAGTATGGTTCTTTGCCTTATCTCTAGCTCCCTACACCTTTATCATGGCTGGCCGTAAACCTTTCAGTTCAATCCTATTTACATTGGATTTTTAAGTTTTTTACTTCTTGTATCTCCCACTCTCCTATCGTCTTCTCCCTCTGTCTGGTTGTATTAGTTTTTTTTTTTCTCTTTGGTGTTTCCTCTTTATCTCCCCCTCTATTTCATTAGCACTCCCAGTTCTGTGTTTTCTCGTTCTGTTTCTTAATCCCTTTAGTCTCTTCTACCTTCCAGATCTAGCTTTCATCCAAGGTCTTTATGGTGTTACAAGTCTTCATCCCTTATCTTTCCATCGTCCTCTGTAAGGTTGTAAGGGTTGTTTTGTCCTTCCCACCTCATTTCCTTCCTCTCTATATCTCCTCACTGTTTTTGGCAACTGTTTTTTAACATTTCATACACTGGAATGCTGCTTTATTCCTACTTCGGTATGACTTCCTGCACCTCAGTTATGACCTCTCCCTAAGCAGCTTTTGAAGTGTGTGATTTCCCATCACTACCCGCTATCTCTCCTACGTCAACCTCAACTTAAAAAGGTAAATGCTCCCCCCTTCAAACTTGGTCAATCACAAAAGTTGGAAGCATGTAGTTAGTGATCAGGGTGATCTTTCTTTGCACTATTATCCTCCCATAATAGAGGAGAGACAGGCGATAGTGGCACCTGATATTGATATTCTAAAAGCAGAAGTTGACATTTGGGAATCATCCCTGGTTGTGTTTTTCCTAGGAAGTAGACCCCCTTTTCCAACTATTGCAAGGTCGGCAATGCGGAGCAACGTAGGGTTGGTTGAAATGCTGCTCTATGAAGAAAACTTGGTGCCTTTCTATTTTGGCCTTGTTTGGTAAAGAGTTGATAAGCTCGTTTTTTTTTTTTTTTTTGCTATTTGACCCATTTTAGTTTATTGACTTTATGAAAAAACTATTAGAAGTGTTTGGTTATTGATTCAACCCAACCAACTAATTTCAAATAAGCTGTTGTCGAGTAGTGTTTTGTGACAATTAGCCGAAATTTTTTATATTAACATCGATTTTTCCTTTTTACTACCTACCGAAGCTTGTGGACTTTGTGCTCTTCTTTTTCTTATTCGTGATCGCTGTTGCTACGCCGTTGATCGACGCCCAAACTTGCCTCCCTCAGTCCCTTTTCCCAGTTTTTCTCGTTGATCTCAAGAGCTAGTACAGCAGGCAGTACGACGACTATCTCATCTTCGACAAGCCTAATTGGTTGGTGGGGCTTGTTTGGCTAGAGTTACTCTTCCAAGGGTCTCTCTCTCTCATCAGTCTTGTCGGGATTCTGGGTGCAAAACCATGGTTTCCCACCACCTGTTTGATCTATGGTTCCTCGGTTTTGACTTCAATGGTACAAATATATGGCCTATATATCATGCTTTCAACTTTAACTTTTTTGTTTCTGAATTGTGCCTAAAATCACAAATGAGTCAAAATGAGTATCTTAAACATTTCTAAGGCATTAATCACTAAGTGCAGCATATCAAATGAATCAAAATTTAAATACATATCAATAAATTAAGAAGATCAAAGGCAAAATGCAATGATCCTTCGCTGGTTTGTGGTGAATTTAATGCAACCTTTTATATGTTGGAAGTTAAAGGAATTTTGACTTTAAATAATTTTACTGAAGATCTTAAAGAAAGGGTGGAGGATCTAAAATATGAAGGGTGTACAATTCACTTGGTGCAACAAACAAGTTTCTCTAAGTTTCCTTAGAAAAAAGCTAGATAGAGTTTTGGTTAACCTTACTTAGTTAAGAAAGTTCACTAAAAATAAAGCTAAATTATTGAGGCTCTCTTCTTAGACCATAATCTTATTATAGTTAGATTTAATAAGTTCCTAGCCTCAGATGAAGGATTTCAAGATACAACCTTAAGGGGGAAGGAAATCAATATGTATGGCACTAAACAGTTCATTTATATGTGGCAACCAAAATGTATTAAGGAGTTAAAGAATTTGAATTTTAGAAGGGGTTTAATTATAAGCCAAGGGAAAGCTTATAGAAATTCAACAAAAGCTCTCCAATTATTGATTTCAATCTATTACTGATGTAGGAGAAGATGGTGTTAAAGGAATACGTAAGTAAGATTAATGATTGCGGTGTCTTATTAAAGAAAAGGTCTAGAATTATTTGGCTAAAAGAGGGAAATAAGTTTAGTAAATTCTTCTCCAAAACAATATTTGATAGGAAAAATTCTAACAGAATTTGTTCTATTGTTTCTTTAAATGGCTCCTTGATCATTAACCAAGATGAGCTAGCAAAAGAGGTTTTGTCTTTTTTTCAAAAACTCTATTGGAATAAGCTCCCTTAGTACTTATGGAGGCCCTTCAATCATTTATTCACACAAAGATTGGTCAAGAAGATGTTCTTACCCTCACTAAACTTATGGATGACCTTGAAATTAAGACTATAGTTTTCAGGATGAATGGAAAAAAAGCTCTTGGTCCAAATGGAATCATTGACTTTCTTTCAAAAATCTTGACCAAAAATTGGTTCTATGGTGACACTGGCAATTAAGGAATTCTTTACTAGTGGAACTCTTCTCAATAATATAAACAAGAATTTTCTATGCCTAGTTCCAAATACCACACATAATCCATCTTCATTTGGGGACTTTAGGCTAATTGCTTGTATTAAGTTCCTCTATAAAATTATTGCTAAAACCTAGCTAATAGGATGAAGGTGGTCCTACAATCAATCATTAGTGAAAATTAAGGGGAACTATTGAAAGAAAGGCTTATTAGTGACAACATTCTTATTTCTTAAGAGCTTTTGAAAGAGTACTCTAGGAATAATTACCCTAAAAACTATGCAATCAAGGATGATTTCAATAAAGCTTTTGATTACTTAAGTTGGGAATTTATCTTTAAGCTACTTGAGGTCTTTGGATTCCTTAATATTTTAAAGAATTGGACAAAGGTTTGTATCCTTCATTGTTTTTATCAATAGAGGTCCCTTTAAAATGTTTAAAGGAGTTGGGGGAATAAGAAAAGGAGATCCTTTATCTCTTTACCTTTTCATCTTACGTATGGAGGTCATAACTCTTCTACTGAAGCATAACACCATAAGGAACCCCTTTTACAAATATCATAGTAAATGGAAAAAACTTAAGTTAATAAGTTGGTTTTTTTACAGATGATCTTCTACTCTTCTCTAAAGATGACCTAAGGTCCATTAAGGTTTTGATGGAAACATTAAACCAATTTTAGGAATTCTTAAGGTTGGATATTAATTACTAAAAGAGTAGTATTGTTATTGCCTTAAGTGTTATGCATATGACAGATAAACTTAGCTCAATAACTGGGATGTCTACCCCCCAACCCCAAATGTATCTTGGACTGCCTTTAGGTATAAGAAGATTGCAATTCAAGGAATGCCTACCTTTCTTTAAGAAGATTCAGAAAATATTAGGAAATTGGACTCGCAAAGTCCTAACTTTTAAAGGTGAACTATAACTCTTGAAAGATGTAAATTCTATGCATATCTATTAGAGTGCACATATTTTCTTATCTAAAGGACTTATCAAGAAAATGGAGAGGCTTATGAGGAAACTTTTATGTGGAAGATGAATGTTAGCAAGTTATACTAAGTTAAAATGGTTGGAGATTTGCAAACTATTTAATGAATAAGGATTAGGGATCACTCTAATAGGTCTAACCAATAAAGTTATGATGGCTAAAAGGCTTTAGAGAGTGTTGTTGCATATGAAATCTTTATGAATAATGTGGATTCATTGTTGTACCTTAAAGGGGATAAGTGTTTGGTGACTCTTTCTTAAAGCAACTCATTCATGGTTTACTACCTAACTATTAAAAATGAGAAATGCAACTGAGATGAATATAAGTTGCAAAGTTGAAGATGGAACCGCTCTTTTATTGTGGTATGATAATTTGATAAGGAATGAAGCTCTAATTAGAAATCCGCAAGTTGTCCAAGCTATGGTAAGAATTCCAAAGCAAGCTAAAGTTAGTATGTGGATTAAAGAAGCTAACTAAGATAACTATCCAAAAAAAAAAATAGTTACTGGATCCTTAATTATCCTCCAAATATTCAAAGGTTGGACTATTAAGTGCGAAAAAATCACTCTAACGGAAGCTTCACAAATAGAGAATTCTTCGATTGTCTGAGATTAAGGGGACAACAAGTGACTTGGTTTAAAATTGTATGGAGTAGAAATCTCTTTCCTAGAATCTCATTCCTAATATGGCTGATAGCTAGGAATAACATTAACACATTAAATAGAATTCAGTTCCTTCATATCCAAGATATTTGTGTCTGTGGATAAGCATCAGAGATTATGATACATTTATTCTTTAAATTCTAATTCTTTAAGACTATATGGAATAATGTGAAAGAAGTGATGAACTGGAACATACAAATGATCAGCTTCTCATATAATTCCTTTGGCTCCATAACACTAAAGGGCTCCGCCTAAAGGAATAGTAGCTTACGCAACAACTCTTGGGAATTATCTATATGGTGTATAAAGAGAGAGAAATGCAAGAAGATTTAAGCTAAAGGAGTAGCTAGCTCAGACAAGCCTTGACCGAACGCTAGCAAACATTAGGAAACAACTAATAGTATGTAGGGATACAAATTTACTTAGTAGAGATATATGGAGGGCATAGAGAATCAGCTAAGGCTTCCAAGTCCACATTTGTCATCTAGCAATGTCACAAGCATATAAAGGATAATTGCGAGAAATGATCGTATAGGATAAGATAATGACATTTTACCTCTTAATCCATGCAGGTGTTTGATCAAATTACATGCATGAATCTACCCAACTTGCGAACTAAAAAATTCAAGATTATGTAATTTAAAGCACAAGTAGTAAAAGAGTTAAGAAGAAGGATCTATCGGACAAGGTGAAGACACTTAGCACCTAGTCCATACAGTGTGGACAATTTATAGGACATGCATCTATCCAAACTGTAAGCAATAAACAGAGGAATAAGTAATTAAAAGTTTAAGCATGCAAGAGAGTAGAGTTAGAGGAATTATCTGAGCTAGACAAAGGATGAAAACAAATGGGCGTTGTAAAATAAAGATGGTTTGCATGAGTTTGCACGTGGTGAGTTAACAAACTCCCAATTGTCTTGTTATAACTAGTAATATAGGGGTATGGGTATGTGATAAGAGGCTTATGTTTTTAGTCCCTACACAAGGTGTATATATAGCTACATTGCTTATTTTCCCACTCTTTTAGGAATAAATGTTTAAAAATTTTCCAAAAAAAAAGGAAAGCTGCAAGGAAAGCAAGAATACATAATAAACATTAATGTTTATAGCAAGATACATAATCATAAGATTCTTTTTAAAAATAATGGGGGTTTGATCACAATTTTTAGCAATCCAAAACTGAATCATTTACCACTGCATGGATGGTTATAGAGACTGCATATATCTGCAAAAGGAAATTAAGCTTTGTAATTGAACTAGCTTGTTTAAGGCTTTAAATCAAATTTCTAAATTTATCCGACTCGCATAAAGTTGTTAGATTTGTAAATGGGGTTTTATATGATCATTCTTACATTATTAACAAAAAATTAATTATAGATTTTATTTTGTTTCTTCTTATTAAAACATGCTTAGTTTCCTTTTACATAATCTTTCTTTTTCGATATTACATCTTCTATTCTTATAAAAAATTTATATCTGTCAAGCCAATTTTAGTTATAAGTAATCAATTTTTGTAAATCAATTACCTATTATAGTGACCTGATTTGTATTTTCCATTCACATATAATTAGATTAATTAATTAATTAATTTTATAATACTCATATTTGTCAAATAACTCATGTGATTAACAAAAGACAAGAGTTTATGGTCAAGTATCTACTAGGAATATATGGTATTTCAACTAATGAATCAATCTTTGGATAAACTTTGTATGTTGTACCTTAAGTCATATCTCGCATCCCTATAATTTATTTTATCTCATTTATTTAAGTAGGCTATAATCATAATCATTTTTTATTAAAAAATGGTTTCCACCTTTGAATATATTTTCGTGGGAGTTAATAATCAAAATAACCTTTGTTTATTCTAAATTCTATGGAAGTTAATTTAATTTCCTTAAATCACATATGGTTATCTTTTATCGTGGAATTCGACCTACTATTAACATTAGCTTATCTGGCATGGTGAGAGAGGGTCTTTAAGGCATAGCAGGCTCCTTCTTTTAGACAAGATTGGACATTTCATTCCGCTACATGGGAGGCATTAAAGAAGTAGCTAGTAAGGGCTTACTTCTATCCTTAAACTCAATTGGCTTCTTAAAGTAGTAGCATTCGATAAGATTCCTACATTAAGACTTAGAGCTATTTAATAACACTCTAAAGTATTTTTTTTGAAATTTTAAGAATAAATATATTACCGAAAACTGGTAAGAGCTACAATGTACAATAAATTACAACCTGCAGGAAGAAAAGGGAAAATAGTCCCTATTGCCCATTAGCACAAAACAGACCAACCATAAAAAGTCACAAAAACCAATGTATCCTCATAGCTAGACTTATAGAATCCTGCTGTAAGGAGCTCGTCCAGGCCATGCATCACATGCAGGCAGCAGCGGAAGCGCAAACAAGTTGCATGGACGTCTCCA
>JAOTBA010000008.1:11010898-11026215 GCA_025629845.1 Erythroxylum squamatum | reverse complement strand
CATTTTAAATCATTCATTCTCATCTTAGAACATCATCTTACAACTATTCTTCCACTCTAAATTCATTCTTTTGTTCATCCCCAAAATGCTCAAAACTCACAAATATGCATATA
This sequence comes from Erythroxylum squamatum, assembly GCA_025629845.1. Taxonomy (NCBI): domain Eukaryota; kingdom Viridiplantae; phylum Streptophyta; class Magnoliopsida; order Malpighiales; family Erythroxylaceae; genus Erythroxylum; species Erythroxylum squamatum. The sequence goes on along the minus strand of JAOTBA010000008.1, from coordinate 11,026,102 downwards.
TATTTACATAGTGAACATGAAAATGTCCATTTATCTCTTATTCATGACATGCCAATAAATCACTATTTTTTTTCATAAAATAATAACTCTAAAGGATATACACAATACTTACTTGATATAGCTCTAAAATCTGCAGAAACTCAAGGAGCCCTAAACTTCATGTAACTCATGTACACTATTGTAGGGCTTGGCAAGTTTCAGTTTTTCTTAAGGAAAATGAAGGAAAACCGAAGTTGGGAGTAACAAATGGATAGATGAGAACAAGGTTTTTCTTTGGTGAAGATTTGATGAAAAACTTTGTGTAAAGGAGGGAACTTTGAAGAAGAAGGCTACGAAGAAGATGAAGACAAGCACAGTAACCTGTCTTTCAAAGTTAATGAAACCTAACTTTAGACTTGGACACTTGTCCTATTCCTAAGGCCTTAGTTAATTTTCCCAACTAACTAGTTCTTATTGGACTAGTTCCCTAACTCCCATCTTTTCATTCCAATTATCACCAAAATTTCCCAATAATATCTTCTCACAAATTCTAATGTCATCTCCAAATTTTCAAAATCCTTTTCAAAATTCTCCTATATCATTTATTTTCTTATTTCTATTTCCATCCATCAATTTACTCGCCAAGTAGCATTTTTCCTAGTATAATAATATTAAACCTTTTCGGAAATTATTCCTAAAATTCACCAAAATTCAAAATTAACAATACACTCACCAATCAAATTTTCAATACAACAAATCCACAATTCTCAATAATATCACATCGCAATTCAATTATATCCGGAATGTCAATGAATGCAAGTACAGTCATCTTAATGTGTGCGAAAATTCAAGTTCGCATGCTTGTATGCTAGCAGTTTGCATGAACATAAAAATGCAATTTTCTTAATCTATCGTTGATCTCACATGTACCGTATTTTTGGGTTCTAACCCTTAGTATGAGAACAAGATGTTACAGTTATATTTTTATCACTGATAATAATTACATATTAGTTAAAAACTTAAAGATAAATTATTTTTAAATAAATAAATTTACTTAATCTCTTATATAATATTTATTAAAAATATTCATTAATAATTATTAAATTTTAATTACATACAATTTAATTATAAAACTTAAATAAAATAAAATTATTCATAATTTTTATTGATAAATAATTTTAATTTATTAAATATATAATCTTGAATTAAATTATTTATTATTTTTATTAATAATTAAATAATTAAATAATATATATTTAAATGATTGTCAATCAGATTATGAAAAAAAAGAAACATGAAACAAAAACTAATTTTTATAGTTTTCATAATTTTTGAAAACTAGAAAAAAACCAAAACCAAAAACAGAAATTAAAAACTCAAACAAACTTGTTTTTTTTTCTGAATTTAAAAAAAAAAAAAAAGGAAACAAACACCCCCTTAGCTTTGTGTTTGAAATTCTACAATGATTAATACAAAAGCTAGCACTAGACTATTAAAAGTCAAAAGTATCAACTTATCATATAATACATATATTGTTTTGAGACTGTTCAATTAATATGAATAGAATCGACTAAATACTTGCAAAAGTGTAGTCATATGTGAAAAGTTCTATCAACATGGCATGTTGATGGAATTAGAGGGCAAATGATGAATACAAATTATTTTTGAATATTTTGACAATGAAATCCCATGAATTTTAGAGTCAAAGTTCTAAGTTTGACTATTTGATTATAAACCACGCATAGAAAAAAAACTATATTCTAAAAGCTAACATTAAGTTTCAAGACCCATAAACAAATTTAAAATTCTAAAATCCAAGTAAATACATTAAAACCTAAAAATATGAACTTTTATTTCTCCTTAGTTCCATTCAGTAACTTAAATTTTAGAAGTCAAATGTCCAAATAGACTTCCAAAACTTTTTTATAGGTCAAACTATTTTGAATCAGCAAATAAGAGAAAATGCACATGCCATAGTGAAACTCGCATAGTATAATTCTAACAATAAGCCTTAAACTCCATGGCAGAGATTGTGATTGCCTCCCTCTCTACCAAGTTTTGGTAAGGGTTGCAAGCTAACCACATAAACATAATTAGATAGGAAAGAATTTTATTAAAAATTTCTAAGAAATACAATCTGATCCAAAATTTCTAAATGAGTGACAAGAATCTTATATTGAAAAGTTATCTATAATTTTGTTAATACAAGAAATTACGGTCCACTTAATTCAAAAAGGCAAAACAGATCATTACTCAAAAGTTAAAATTTTTGTAGTAGTAAACCTAACATATTTTAGGATTCAGGCATGCAGTGCAGAAAAATAATCTTTATATTTTTTGAGGTGGTTGACTTGTATGAAAAGAATAAAGGAAATTGGGCTTCTGGAATGGCTTTGAGCACAATGTATGCAGAGCCTTACATCAGCACCTTCTAATGTTGTGAGCAGCATATATACAATGTGTTGTCTAAGGAGTACTCCTTGCAGGTGGATCCACAAGATGCATAATATTCGATGCTCCTGTTAAATTTCGCAAACCAAATAATGGGTGAATATTCATTGCAACATCATATCTTTAAGTTTCAAAATGGAAAAATGCAAGACAAAGTTTTGCATTAATAGCATGACAAACAAGAACGAGGCTACTGTATTAGTTTTAGGAATGGCACAAGTGAATTGATCAATTTGAGAAGTATACGTCCTGCTATTCTGCTTTCGTAACAAATCTAGATTGAGAAAATTAACACGACCTCTGCATTGTAAGATTGGTTTTAGAGAAATTCTGAAAATTCATCATCCTTTAGCTTTCCAGGTAGTTCGAGAAATGATTCCAAAAGAACCAAGAAAGTAATTGGAAAGCTGAGTCTGAAGCCTGAAGCACAAGTGGCGACTTCTTGCACCTCTCAATATGTTCTCTGTGGAATTAGCTTCTTACTCTTCATAATATGTAGTTGCATTTTATTAACAGGCACAGTTAGACCATTAAGCAAAGCAGTGAGCTTCTTACTCTTCGTAATCTGTAGGATTTTTCAAGGAAAAATTCACGGCGAAAAGGCTAGATTCTTGTCCCTTATCCCACGACCTTTTGGTCCATCCAGTCACTATTTAATTCCTCATGGGCACTGAGTTTTTATTTTCAAATATGGTTGCACAATTAAGAATCAATTAAGGAAATCTTCTTGTTTTGTATGGGGTATAAATGTTGAGGAATTTGATATTTCGATCTGTCAAACTACAAATCTGAACACAATATGCTTACCAACCAAAACTAGAAATCTCGCCTAAAACACACATCAGACAGAAAAAAGAAACAAAAATCCGTAAACAGAGTTTGACATTTGCCTAGAAGTTTATACCGAAAATAAATAAAGAATCTTTTAACTAATGAGAGATTCAGATAATAAGCATGGGACTATTTGGTCACAAGCAATGGAATTGAAAACGATCATGACTTATCATCAGATTTTTTTAACATCTACAAGCACATCTAATGGGACAACTCCTTTCCAATTTACCAAAACAGTGGGAAAACTAACCTCTCCCGGATGAAGGAACCACAACAACATGCATATTTGCATTGTTTGGAGGAAGATGAAGTCTTAGTGGATAGAGCTTCCCATTCAACGGATTAAGAAAACACACAAGGGTATCATTCATCCCTGTCTCTTCCTCCAATTTTCGCTTCAATTCCTCAACCACACTTCCCTTAAAATTAAAGGAAAGTTCTTCATTTTGTTTAATATCACCATGTTCATTAGCCACCCTGTAATAGATTATTCTGCCTTCATTTTTCACAGGAACACCCACAAATGAATCGTCGGACTGCACGCGAATAAATCCCAATCCATCAGATCTCATTTTATTTCATTAAAAATGTGAATCTCCAAATGAGGAAGTCAAGAATTCTTACGTCTATTCTAGAAAATTTAGGCGAGGATACTGTTGAGCTTGACACTGACGACCTAGGCGAATTGGGCTCAGAAGTTGAAGCCTCAAACTGACGCGTTGGTGGCCGTGGTTGGGGTGGGGGTGGAGATGGAGATGGATCTTCGTTTCGAATCTCGATGACATCAACGTCCCAAAGAACCCAATCCTGCGTCGAAGTTCTATAAGGAATGTCATGTGTAATGCTGTTTCTCCACGGTGGTATGCCTCCATTTGCACGTAAATATTGTCCATAGCGTGTTTTGAGCCTGACCTGCACACCTTCTCTGCTGGGTTCCCATTCAACAGACGAATCCAATCGTCTGGGCAAAGTTTGTGTCACTTTCTTGCCTTGCATGCCTAACAGGAATGGCATGTTTGAAGCTGTCAAGTATTTGCCGTAACAACTCTTCAAACGTACGACATTGGCTTTGTCCACTATCTCCACCGTCCATTTCGCATTCCTGATTGTGCCATGCCGATCCTGGCTCACATTTTCTTGATCTTCGTCTGCTAACAGGTACTTGTCATGGTGGCTTCGAAGGCGGACCGATTTGGCTCTCTGGAAAAATTCCATGGCACTCTGAACAAATGCAATAGACAGTTCATCAATATGAAAGGATTAAATCAACAAAAGAATTCAGATATCTAATTGATCAGGAGTGAAATAACAAGAGATATATGTTTTGGAAAAGATATGATAAATACAAATCAATAATATCAAAAAGAAAAACAAAAAGGTAACTGGGAGAATGGATCAACTTTAAAACTACCTGAAGATTTAAGGTCTAATCATGTGTGTTTGATGGGAAAATCTTTGCCTTCAGGTTATAAAATTACTGAAGCAAGGATTCAGGAGATTCGAAACAACCCTTGACGGTCCTTAAGCTAAGAAATGAACGGTTATTATAGCAACGATTTTATGTAAATTCACCAATAGCACCGTTACTTCCTCAGGCAGTGTACTATTGGAGAAAATATGCCCGACGGCTTTATTGGCCTCGACGTGGGTGGAATTAATATTCATGTCTAATTTCTGAAATTTTGAATCCTTGACGATGTGATCTTTTGAAGGTAAAGAGCCCATGAATGCTCATCCACATATAAACAGAAAATTTAAAAGAAAAGATGTAATTGGCATTATTTTTCTCATATCTTTACTGATTTAGAAAGTCAAGGAGGAAAAGCCTATATATCAAACTGATTCAGAATTAATCACAACAAATGTCTTGATGGTCCTTAAAACAGTACACCCTGTCCCTCTGCAAAGAGGAAGCAGTCTGAATTAATGATCCGTAAGCATTACACCCTTTATTAGTGAATTAATATTATTAAAAAGTAACGACTCCGAACTCAAAATAATTAATCCCAATAGGCCTCCTTTTAAATGCGGATGGTAAAATGGACTTCAGTTAGTTTGATCACCTCCTAGCTGATTTAACGCCAAATTAATGAACCCTACATATCTCCTTGTTAATCATTGTAACTAAACAAGAAATGTTCCAGTATATAGCTAGCTAGGTTACCCTCAAATGTTCTCAAGAATAATATACTGAATATTTTCTTTAAAGTTAAGCCAAATCTAGAAGTTTGGAGACTTCACTTGTTTACACTGTGTTGAAGGACAAGGATTTTTTTGGGAAGATAACGTTTTAGATGACATTAGTTTTTATTTAACCTTTTGTCTTTATGAGAAATAGTTATACTCCAAATTATTAACATCGAATACGTGCATGCTAGCTCTATTGGTTTACTCATTACTGACATAAATTCCCCATTTACGAAGTCGAGATGAATGACTAATTAATCATATTAAATAGTTTAGTTCTTCAGCTTAATGATACTTAAACTGAATACAACTTGAGTGGAAGTCCTATGTTTAACACATAATGAATAACACATGATGTTACCAAATTATTGGAATACATACATGATGTTCTTCAAAGAGGAAGCATTCTGAATTATCATAAAACGGCCCAGAAAACTAAGGAAAATGAAGAGTTCGCACCTGTTGAGTGACATCTTCTTGGGTAGATAGATCAGAGGCGAATGAGAAGCTTGAATTCCAACTTTCTGAACCCCCAAAATCATAAGAAAACGAGGAAGAAAAGCTTGCTGCAGATGATATGTAGTCGGGTATTGAGTCAAATTCTAGGATGTCCAACACATCGACGTCCCAGAGCACCCAATCTTGAGTGGAAGTCCTATGAGGAACATCATGTGTAACGGAGTTCCTCCACGGCGGCGTGCCTCCGTTGGCCCTCAAGAACTTACCACCTCGTGTTCGTAACTTCACCTGGTACCCTGTTGTCAGTGGCTCCCACTCAGTTGTCGTGTTCTTCTTCGATGTTGACATGGTATGTACCACTTTTTTTCCTGTCATGCCCAGTAAGAATGGCTCCTCAGAGGCTGTAAGGTAAGTACCGTAGCAACTCTTGAGCAGGATAAGGTGGCTGTGACCCGGAAAAAACTCGACGGTCCACCGAGCAGAACGTGAGGTACCATTTCTACTTTGCCTGACGGTTTCTTCGTTTTCATCAGCGACTAGGTATTTGTCGTGGTAGCTCCTGAGTCTCACTGCCTTAGCCTTGTTGAAGAACTCCATTGATAAGTTGTTAAGGATTTGATCAAGTTTATGTTCGAAGGGCATATGCGTGTTCCTTATAAATGGTATATGTACGTGTTATTTATTAGACAAGATCAAGTAAGAGCTTACTACAGTAGGCCGTAGCCAAAGTTGACCCAAAGAAACGTATGTTGACTTGATTATTGTGAACTTTACGAGACGAGTTCAATTAATATTATATTTACTTGGAAAACGTAGAAGTTGGTCAAGAATTTGACGTCAACTCTATAGGAAATGTTAAAAGTCAATACAAACATGGGGCATAGAATTAGATTCATTTATACTTTCAGTGTTTTTTTTTCCTTAAAAACTAAATTACGAATATTTATATCGTACTCTAATATTAAGAAAAAAAAGAAAAGAACTTCTAGACTCCTTTGATAAGGAATAAAGGGGGTAATCGCTCATCACTACTGTGTTCATTAGTATTATCTGCCACAAACAAGTGAAAGTGTTTGGTAATTTATTAAGAGGAAGGTAGTTTGATAATGGGTCGAATCCGCCCGCCAAACGACTTAGTCAACCTTGTGCGCAATCATTACTATATTAGGCCCAAGGAAGTTAATATTGTGGATCACATTGTTCCAATAAAAGCATAATCGAACGATATTGACAAAAAATAATTGAAAAAAAGAGTTTTTGCGCTGCAGTCTTCTAGTGTACAAACGTGATAGTAATATTACAGATCCACTACTATCATCGGCCTTAACTTCTCTTTCGCCATAATTGGAAGAATGGTATAAATTTTTTTTATGATAATTGGAATCACAAAAACACATATTCTGTAACAGATTTCCTACTGCAATAAGAGATTGCTTTTAAGAATAAGTTGGTTATTCATCCTAACAGAAAAAGAACTGAAACGGGCAAATGGGTAGAAAGCTGGAAGGATAACATAACAAACAGGCTTCCGACGTACTTTACCATTAAATTGTTTGGATTCTTGCTTCTTTAATTACTATTTTTCAAATTAAATTTTAATTTAATATAAAATAATAGAAGATTTAATTAAAGCCCAATAAAAAACTCGAATTAAGTACTTATTAGACTTGTCATATAAATACTCAATTAGAATGCTTAAATATTTTATCAATATCTAATTTTTAAGAAATATTTTCATTAAGCAAGGTAAATAAATATATTACTAAAGTCATTTTAAAAAAAATTTATAAACAAACATTAAAAATTCCACATCTTATTCAAAGTTCCACGAATTTATTCAACTTGTATTTATTTCTGTATCCCTTTATTCTATACTAATTATCTGTTTTTCTTTGTCTTTTTCTCTAGTTTTATGATTTATTAATGATTCTAAATCAAGTGTTATTTGTTCACAATATTGTAGAATTCTCTATCCATAATAAATTATTGTTTTTTGTATTTCAATTATCTCCTTATCTATCTTTAACGAATTTTCTTGTTCTTTTAATACTTGAAATTCTCTATCCATAAGCTCTTATACCATTTTAGGAAGGAGGGCTGTTTTCGTGGCTTCGTTTGCCTTAAAATCTATTAAGGTCATGTTTTCATGTCGAGAATTTCTAATATATTCAAGAATCTGTATTTATTTTAACAAAAAATACATTATCAGCTTATAATATGGTCTTCTTGCTTCTCTATCTTTATTATTTTCTACTTCTGCATCGTATTGAGATCTTAATTCATTTATCAAAGTATTTATGTTAGCTTTAGAAGACAAATCTAAACGAACTAATTATTCTCCATATGCTTCAATGTCCATTTGTAAATAATTTCTTATATTCCTTCTATGCACATATCAGGATTAAAATAGAGTAAAAGGGTTCAATATGCTTCCTTACCTAAATTTGTTTTGACCAGAATACCGTCGGGTCTTACCACGGAGCTTTTACCAGGCGTTTCAGGCCCAACCCATAAGCATAGATAACTCTCCTATAGTTCCTTCAGTCGTATCCAACACAACCTAGTTTCGTTTCCTACCTCCAGGCGTAAGAAATTAGTTAAGAAAGTGTTTGAAATGGTACTCTTATTTGAATACCGAAAGACACAGAAGAAATATAAGAAGAGGAGTTTATTTATTGATACATGGTAGGTATGAGAGAGAAAGGCATTCGATGTGAAGTGATGGATCGATGCCTTCTTCTTCTAATTCTTACATATTTATAGATGAAAAAGTAAAGGCACTATTGTAGATTTTTTATGTTATATAGATGACACGTCTTACTAGAGACAAAATGTCATATACATAGAGGACACGTCTTCATTTATGTGCTGGCACTTCTTGTCATTCTTCATCTTTATCTATGGGCTGACACTTCTTGTTTCTTTCATCCTGTTGAGTTGTCATTTGTGCCGTTATCATTGTGCAAGCTGGACATATATCTTTTTGGTATTTTCGAAAGAGACAAATCTTTTGCTGGGCTGGTAGACTTGATCTAATCACTCCGGATTCTAGTAGCTTCATTTTCGTGCGTAAAAAGTTATGCGCTGCCATAAGTGTAGTTTTAGCTGGTGATATCATGAAAGACAAATGTATCTTTTGTCTACCATATGTGCGAAATCCTCTCTTAAAACTTGTTTCCATTCTTTGAAGAACTATCTTGATCCCGATTGCTCTTCTGTAGTGAATATCTTTTTCCTCAAATTTAATATAATCTTTGGTTTTTTTCCTATTTTATAGATATCGAAAAAGAATCTGCTTTTTCCAGCTGAATCATACGATAAGTTGGATATCTACCATCAGTATCAAAATCAAGACCTGCTGATAAAAACTTTAATACTAAAATATCGTTTGGAGTGATGGTGGGATTATTAAGATAACAATCTCGCACTCCATCTTTTATCCATTGTGGTAAAAAACTGATTTCTGGAAAATTTGGAGAGGATAAATATATCGAATTTAAGGCTCCAAAATCATACCAATATCATACTTCCTGAGGGTCTGACTTTTGTAAATAGTTAAGTCTTGGGTAAATTCCTGAGAAATCTACATACCTAGTTTCAGTATTTGAAAGATGAAATAATTCTCTCATTATCTTTTGTTGCTGTTCCACTTTTGGTGGTAGCATAGAGGATATTTCCCTGACTTTTTGTGAGGAAGTAGCTAGATTGGTTGAGGGACTAGTAGGAGTTTTGTGTGGTCTCAAATCTATTTTTATATCTTTTAGAGATAGTGGTACTGGTGGCTTATCGAGTATGAGTATACGATCTTTTGAGATGCAGGATGGGCAATATACTCAATTATTTTTAAACTTGAGTTTTCATAATTATTTATATTCATCTGTATGAGTTCACTACCTTTTTTTATTATGCTGGAGACTTCTCGTACCATTCCTGGAAGATTAGAAATATCAATGAAATCTGAAATAGTATCTTTGATATGTCGTATTTCAGTATCCATTTTGCGAATTTCTTCAAGTATCTGGAGATGATGGTCTCCCATCTCTAGTGAGAAAATCTGCTAAAACATTTTTATCAGATTTAACAATTTCAATATCAAAATTGTAATCAGAATGTAAAGTTTGCCATCGAACCAACTGTTTATATTCAGGTCTACTTGGTAAATTATTTTTAATAAAAGCTTTGACCTGAGTATTATCTGTTCTTAACAAAAATCTTTTTAGGAGTAAAAAGTAATAAAACTTTTTACAACTCTTAACAACTGCTAATAATTCTTTTTCATTTATATGATATCTATTTTCCGTATCAGTAAATGTTCCTGAACAATATCTACAAAGGCATTCTCCTATTTTATTGTTATTACTATAGTTTATCTTTTTAAAATTCCGCTCCAATAATTTTCTGAGGCATCAGTTTCTAATTTTAAATCATCCTTTTCACTAGGTAAATAGAGTTTTGGTAATGTATTACATAATTGTTTTATCTTTTTTATTGATTCTCTAATTCTGGAGCAAAACTAAATATCTTTTCTTTCTTTAATAAGTCCTGGAAAGGTTTTCGTAGTAGAGCTAAATCTTTAATAAAATCTGAGGCATATGTTAAGATTCCTAAAAAACTTTGCACTTGCTTTTTATCGACTAATTTATCTGGAAATTGAGAAATTTTTTCTAATATATGACTTTGGAGTTCTATTCCTTGTCCATCTACCTGCATGCCTAAAAACTCTATTTTATTTTGTAATATTTTAGATTTCTTTTTGGATAATCCTAGTCCATGTTCTACACAAATATCAACAAATTTATCTAAATGTTTTAAATGGGTATTAATATCATCAGATACTATTAAAATATCATCAATATAGACAAATATAAAATCATAGTCTTAGAAATATTATCCATTTTTCTCTGAAATATTTGAGGTGCATTTTTTAATCCAAAAGACATTACTAGCCATTCATAGTGTCCTTGTGGAGTAGAAAATGCTATATAAGTTGTACTATCAGGATGCATCTTTATTTGCCAAAATCCACTTTTACAATCAAATTTTGAAAATATAGTCTTATTTCTTATTCTATTGATCAAACTTTCTTTATTTGGAAGAAAATATCCATTGATAACCATTCTAGCTTTACCTCTAACTTGTTCTACATGGCCTCGTACTATGAATGCAGGTGAGCTATAAAGGGATTGGCTAGATTGAATGAATCCTGCATCTAATAGTTCCTTTATTTGTATCTTAAATTCTTTTTGATCTTCTTCATTATATCTCATAGGTTTTTCTCATATTGTTTTAGTCTTATCTATCATATCCAATTTAGCATATAACTGATTTTTATCCTAAAATTTTAAAGGATATTCTGTATAGCATTGTTCTAATTTTGTTGTTATTTTATCTATTTTGTGTCAAGTGTTCTTAATTCTATCTGATATTGTAATAACGGTTTTGTTTTTGGAAAAAATCGGTGTTTTTGTGTAACCTATATCAACACGCTGGGCTGTGCGAGGGATGAAGGAAATAGGGAATGGTTTAGCATAAGCCTGTTTAAGGCGTTTGACCGTTATCAAATGATGACAAGGAGTTTTAAATAAGATCTGATTTGCTACGGTATCAAATGTGATTTTATGAAATAATTGTAGAAAATTATTTCCTAGTAATATATTAGTACCAATATTATGAAAATAAAATGGTGGATGTTTTATTAAGAATGATCCTAATAAAATTATCAGTTGTTCAATTCCTCTAGTTATTTCTATAATATTATTAGATATATCTCTTCCTTTTATTATAGGTAAATCTTTATGATATTCTATTGGAAAACAATCTATTTTACATAAACATGCTCCTGAACGACTATCGATAAAAGTAGCGAAATATTCTACTTTATATTCCTTATAGGTTATTCCTATAGGAATGTATATACTACGAGGACTTGTCATTTAGAAATATATATGAGTTTTCCATTATAAGTTATCTTTAACCCGTATGAAGTAATCGGATAAGGTTTAACAGTTTCAAGAAAGGTTGTTTCTAACATTATTTCTAGGGTATCATTAAATCCGTCATTTTCTATTAATAGTCTAATCGGTAGTATATCTTGACCGAATCTTATTAATGTCTCTATAGCTTCATCTATTGAATGTAATTCTCCATTAAAATTTGTATATTGGTGAGGTTCATCCAACTTGTATTTTTGTAATCCAGTACAGAGTTTATAACTAATATAATTTCCATTAGCTCCCGTATCTATTAGTATGTTGACTGGAACAAAAGCTATTCCATTATAATATTCTCCTTTTAGTTTATAATTTCTGAGATTATCATTTTTGGCCAATATCATGTTATTATTATATCTATCAAGACTTAATTGTCGACTTAAAGGATGACTAATAACTCCTGTATTTGTAAAAGATAATCGGGGTGATACATTATTTGATATCATTAAAGGTTTATCTTGCAAATCTAATTCTAATGGTCTTAACTCTATTTCTTCTATTTTCGGTAAACTTGGCATTTGGATTTGATAGACTTTATTAAATAAATATGGAAAGTCTATCGTATCTTTTACTATAAAACACTCTAAATGATGTGTATTTGATATTGCATATGAAATTATATATGTTATCGAATAAGGTCTATTTTGTTGTTTAAAGAAATCTTTTCTTTTGAAGTTTTGTATTAAGCTTAATGTTTTATCAAAATCTTTATCATTTATATGATAAGAAATTCGAGGATATATATTAAATTTTAATTTACCATATTGTAGATTACCTTTATGAATTCCTAAATAGGCTTCTTCTCTATTTATTATTCTGTTATCCATAATAGCTAATTCTATAAGGGTATCTAATCCTTCTTTAAAAGTTGATTTTATTATACTCTGTATAGCTCCAATATGTATCCAACCAAGAGTATTTCTTATTTCTGGTTTAATTTTTTATAATTTTTCTTGAATATCTTTCTTTGCTAACAGAGGTATCATTATTTTATTAGAAGGTATAGAAACTTCTAAAGCCCTTTCTTGTATATTTAATCCATAAAATAAATTATGTTTTCTCGCTTTAATTCCTAATCTTTGTAAAGTATTAACTTTAAATCCAAAATAATTTGATAATGAAAAGTTTTCATTTTGAATATGTTTTAATTTCTTTTTATCTATTAAAATTTCTTGTCGATATTCTCCAGTTTGTTCTATTGGATTATCTATAGTTGGTTCACTATCATGCTGACTTGGTGTACTAATATCCATTTTATTATGTACTTTCTTCAGATATATATTCTGTATCTATTAAAATAAAATTGCTTTCATCAGAATCTATATTGAAATCATCGATTCTTAGAAATTCTCCTGTTCTTATCATTTCTTCAATATCTTCATCTATTTCTATTTTCTTTGTATTTTTCTTACCTCGTTTAGGGCAATTATTAGCAAAATGTCCTGTCTCTTTGCAATAATAACATCTACATTCTTTAGGACTTGTTTTCCTTCTTCTATATGTAGGTTTATACTCTTTCTTATCCTTTTCTTTTATAATATCTTACCTTACGCTTTTTAAAATAAGGTTTTCTATCTTTATAGTGTTTCTTCTTTTTATATTTTCGTTTTATCTTTTCGTAATAGTATGAACTATCACAACCTATCATTATTGGCATTTTTGGCTTATCACAACACAAAGCAACTCTTTTCTTTAATCCTTTACTAGCTTTAGCTAATATAGCATCAGCACACCAACCGCGTAATGTATCTCGTACATGTTCTATTCTTCTACCTAAAGTATCTATATTTTCTGGGTTGTATGTATCTATCAATTTTGAACCCCAAGGGTGAGGAATCTTAGAAAAGAATAATGGTAAATAATTACTAGTATCTGAAACTTGATTATAAATATGGTAACAATAATCTTGAAAAACACAAATATATTTTTCTATTTCACATATATTACATAATTGCAATCTCATTAAAGCAGTAGTATATCGGGTCACAGTACTAGGATCTTTCACATATTTTCCTTCACCATGGAATTCTAATATGAATGTTTCAACTACTTTTGTTATAAAATTATCTGGGTCAGTATATATTGATTGCTTAGTTTCTTCATTTAGATTTTGCCAAAATCTTTGTGCACTATTTAATAATGTTTTTTCCATGAATCCTTTAGTTGTTTCAAAATCCATTTTATTTACTACAACAGCTATTCGTAGAGCAGTTTCCCATTTATCGAATGCTTCTTCAGTATTAGCAATACAATCTAGGTCTAAATAGCTTCCAAATGGATTTATTGTATCAGCTTTCATTTTTTCATATGGAGTATATTTATCTGTATTAGTTCCAGTATACATTAATCCTGCATATCCTGTTACTCGTTTATTAAAACTCTAACTTTGCCTTTTTTTGTATTTATGGTTCTCTACTTGAACTTGGTATATCTGTTATATTTGGATTTTCAACTTTTATTCCTGCTAGTTTAATAGTAATAAAATTATCTTGGAGATCTAAGTTTCCAATTTGTGTTATTAAATTATCCATATCAGGTAAACATGATTGATCACTATCAGAACTACTTTATTGACATCTTTTAGTTTTTCTAAATGAATAATAAAAGGACTTTTATTTATTTCTGTATCCCTTTGTTCTATACTAATTATCTGTTTTTCTTTGTCATTTTCTCTAGTTTTATGATTTATCAATGATTCTAAATCAATTGTTATTTGTTAAGTCTGAATGACTTCACGAAATGATTTTGATGAAAAACAAATAATGAAGTTAAAATAAAAAGCAGACAGAGAGAAAGCAGACAATATGAAAAGCAGACGATAGGAAAGCAGACAAAAGCCAAAGAAAAGAAAAGCAAACGGAAGCGAGCAAAAAGCAGACACAAAAACGCAAGAAAGCAGATGCAAAAAGCAGACGCAAGAAAGCAGACAATATGAAAAGTAGATGATAAGAAAGAAGACGGAAGCCAAAGAAAAGAAAAGCAGACGCAAGAAAGTAGACACAAAAATGCAAGAAAGCAGACGCAAAAAGCAGACGCAAGAAAGCAGACACAAGAAAGCAGACGCAAAAAGCAGACGCAAGAATCAAAAGACGCATCAGTCTGAGTTAGTTATAGAACTCAATTGAATAACCGTTTCTTTAAAGATTCAAGAAGCAGTTGAAGACGAAGGTTACAAATACTAGTCGGAGTCGAAGATTGCAAAGTTACTAAAGTTACTGAATTTACTTAAGCCATTAAAAGAGCTTAGCGATTATTGAGAGAAACTTTTGTGCGAAATTTTTAGAGCTATTTTTTACTGTAACAA